>CM060900.1:442419758-442777258 GCA_030762935.1 Hymenopus coronatus
AGGCTTCACGTAAATTATACTCGTATGAACATTCCTCTTTCAAATGGAAGTGTAGAGAAAGATGTATGGATGTTAAACACCAGAAGTGTACCAATGGAAAGGAATCGTAAGATCAACTTGAGATGATAAAAGCAATTTGCCACCTGCTGCGTCTTATACTTGTGTACAAGATACGGAAGTAACGCTTTTGTAAAGTGATGCTTCATAGGGAAGTATTAAGAGGAAAATAAGAAATAAGCCAGACATTTTGTTGTTAGCAGTTCGATAATACATCAGCTCCTGTAAGCCATGACAAATTACATCAGAGATGCTTGGTTCCACATGAAAGCAAGCGACAGTACGTGCCATGAACTACAACCTTAGCAAACGACTGGAGCGTGAAAACGAATCGACTGGAACCACGCATAGCTTTAGTGTGAATATTTTGGTTATGCATCATTGCTATTAACTTGCAACTTTAAAATATTACAATGTAATGCAGATACGACAGCATCCTGCAGCTCCTTCGATCTGAGCCTACCAAGTTATAAGTGAGTGTCCGCATATCGGAGAGTGATCCTAGAATGTGTGGATGGTTATGACTTATTTATTAATGTATGATTACCAAAGAGATTTTGTGTCAATGGGATTATACTGAATGCTTTGTGCCATTTTGTATCAACACACAATAAATGATCACATGCAGATAAATAAGATGGTAATAAAGAAGAAGTATTTTGTTTGGTTTATTGTTATTGCTGTTATTACAGTCTAATATAACAGAGTTCGAAATGTTGTTAACATTACAACCATGCGATTTATCGCCTTGACATCTGTGCAAGCATAAGAGCTGTTCTAATTATTTCACAGTTTTATTACTCCATGGGCAATGTCAGATAGCAGATTATCGCATACTATATGAACTGGCTGTTCCTTTGAGAGGCCGAGAAAAGTAGGTGAATATTTTACTTATATTGGCAATGTTCGAGCTATCACGATAACTAGTGAGAAATTTATAGATTGTCCTGGGGCGTTGGCAAGCATTACATGAAATTAAATAATTAATCCTGTGAAATTTGATGGAATTTCGAATTCTAAACTATACAGGAGCTTTTGTCCTGTGTCAGAGGTTTTCTGTGCCAAGTTTGGCCGAAACGGTGTAGAAGCCTTAAAGAAACCACACTCACATAAATACATACATACATACATATCTACACACCTACATACATGCACACATACGCGTACGTATATACATACATGCATATCTACACACCTACATACATGCATACATACGCGTACGTATATACATACATGCATATCTGCACACCTACATACATACATTTATAATGACTCCGTGGCACAGCTCACTAAGAGCTTTGGCCTACCGCCCGACCGCTGCGTTCCCCATTGGTCCATTACAGACCTAATGGATGGAATGCAGTAATGGGGGGGGTGAGACGTGGTCAGCGCTTCGATCCCCCCCCCGGCCAGTTAGCGGTCTTCACGACCTGGAGCCGCTACTTCTCCATCAAGTAGCTCCTCAGTTGGCCCCCCAGGGACCTCACGAGGCTGAGTGCACCCCGTTCCAGGTCTCCCAGCGTGGGAGAAATCCCCACGCCGGTACTGGGAATCGAACCTCGAACCCAGGTTTCCCGCTTGGCAAGCCGACGACTTACATATATAATACATATCTACATATCCACGCACCTACATACATGCATACATACATATATACACATATATACATAGATAGGTACTTACATACATTAACTTATATATACATAAGATGAATTTATGTTCTTTATAAACTTACTTGGAATGAGTTTCATTTTTGGGTGTAACACTGATACTAAGTATGTAATGAGCTACATTGAGGTCCGATATCCTATTTTTAAAATGTTTATACAAGTGTTTTCTGTCTGTATTAACTTTTCATGCCAAAACAGCGAAACTGACCGTTATGAAACCGGGCATGCAACATGACCTAGGTCCCCACTTGGAAAACACGCTACACAGAATCTTAATTACCTCAAAAGCGAAAACCAAATATTAGCGCTTATTATTTAGATTTTAGAAAACTGTTAAATAACAAACGTTTATAAAGTGTTTCTGAGAAGTTTTTCTTGATTTACAAAATGTATACAGGACTAACATTTATTCTTCACTATTATTGGTGTATATAAACTGGTTACCGCGAGTAACGGTGTAGCTACAAACACATTGCACGCATAAGGAAGAGACAGAAGGCTGTGTACTGCTACATGTTGCATTTACATTCTAGGTTTCAGTGAAACACAAAAAGCAATACTTTATAACAGATTTCTAAAGCAAGGCATGAACTGTAAGTTACACAATGAAGAAGAGGTGATGTGAGTGATGGAGGGGAGAGTAGACAAAGACAAGCGGGGGTGAGGGAGAAATTGAGAGAGGAAATAAAGGAAGAGAGAGAGGAAAGGAAAGAGGGTGAAAAGCAGACAAAAGAAGTCGGCAATAATGGAATAACGTGAACTTGCAGTTCTTATAAATATAATAATTAATGACCCAAGTTTTAGATTGCACAAATCTTCATTTTTATTGTGTGGCATAAATAGTTTCTTTTCGCAAGGCTTTTCATTTTATGTTTTTCTTAGTTTTGTGAGATTTGTTTTTGAACTTTTTCGCAAAACTTTACACTGTCAAATATATTCATTTAAAAGAATATACAGAATTTATTTTACTAAAGAAGTGTATGGTTAATATGCTAATGCAGCCGGTTTCAAGGACAATTTTCCTTTATGTTTTTCACCCTGTAATACTAAATAGATTAGCTTTAGGTCTTCAAAACCACGATTGCTTTGAAGCGTCTTCTGCAGTTCTCGCCGAATATACACCTCCTACTGGTTTATTTATTTTGCCAATGACATTCAGAGGATCATTGCTTGGTAGGTTTCCACTCTCCAACCGGTGAACAGCTTTTGGTATAAAACAAATTGTCTTAATATATGCAAGGGACGGTCAAGAGTGGGATAACAATTTTTTGGTCTTCGCGAAGTAGGAAGCTTCCGTTTCATTCAAAATCATTCAAGGCATTTATTATATAGTTTAGCTGCTCAGCATTGTAAATAGTAGTATTTAAGTGTCGGTTCAAGTGGAAAAGGAGTTGCCGGTAGTTTCTCTTTGAATAGCTGTATACATTTTTATAGTAAGCTGAAAAATTGAATGCCGTAGCCGAGCTCTAAGCACAGATCTCCAGCATTCCATGCGGTTGCTCTTAAGTTGAGCTGCTATGAATACATACCGGCATGGCATTAAATTCACAAATTAACTCGAGTTTTTCCCCAGGAGGATCACTAAGCAACTCACATCTGAGAAACATACTCAGTGGCGACTTAAGTACTTTATTTTCCGGGAACAGGAATAGTTTAACTAACTATAAAGTCATCGAGAAGGTCCCTAACGATTCCAAGCCCATGACTCGGTCACACAGGCGGGCTGCCCAGAGAAGGCTTCCCTCCGGCGAAATCGGGGAGAATTTGACCCAACTGAGGCGGTACAAAAAAGGCTGTCATCTGGCAAGGTAGAGAAGAATTTTCCAACGAGCAAGCATCTACGTAATCTGACATCGAACGACACCGCACCTTCTAAGTCTGCCTGAAGCATGAAAGAAGCGAAGTAATAGGAAATAAGGAAAGCAATTTTGTGATAGAAGAGAAACCATCCCAGCATTCATCTTGTCATCCAGACAAGGCCAAGAATGCTCAGAGTGGCAGACTCCAGGATCTCTGGAATGTGAGCCTCTCACGTTTCCGCACATCCATCTCCTTCGGTTTTATAAGGTTAGCACAGGAACTATTCACACAACCACCCTGATTGCCATACTTCCTTGTGTGCAGTTCCCGAAAATGTCCGCAAACGTTGATGGGCTGCTTCTGTTTGACTGTTCTGAGTCTGTTTGTTCATTTGGCGATGTGACCACCTGAATGAAGCGATGGAACTCATTCATGCAGAACTTTGTCACGCTACGCTTTAACAATCAACAAACAAGTACGTACAGAAGGAAAGAAAATAAACCGACAAACGTGCAACCACTCCTTAACTGGTTCGCACGGTGTAAATTACCAGAGAAATCGGGAATGAATGCCGAATGACTGCAGAAAACAGCAAGGGAAAAAAGTAAGTGCATTGTGGGAACTTGTGCTGTGACGTTGTTCACAATCTGTTAGGTTTTGTTTTTTACCTTGTCACGTCAGCCCATCAGTCCTTTTTATTACCTTTAGGAATTCTTAATGGCAACATTCTCAGCAACGTATTTTATAAGCGACTTCCTTCAGGTTGTTAGTTCGAGATTGTAACCCAGAAAGTATGCGACATATATATATATAAATAAAAACTTTAATGTCTCGTGTAATGATCGTTTCTGTCCCATGTACCACTAACATAACCTAGTTTGAGAAATGAATACCTCAGAAGGAAAGTATGAGCCTCACTTGAAAGGCAGTATTGTGATCTGTAGCAGTCGAGTTAAGTTTCTCTAGCCATCAGGGTTTCCCAGGATTCAAAGTTGTGGCGCCCGCCTAGGTAGTGTGGAGTTAGCGTGCGTGACTCACTTTCAAGAGGTCGCGAGGTCGAATCTGCTTAGGGTGAGTTACCCGGACAAGGTTGTTGTTTTTTTTTTGTTTTTTTGTTTTTTTTTATGGGGAAGGGTTTCTCTTATTCTGAGAAGACGAGTGTCGAGTAACTTTAAGGTCCATGGATTCCGAGATCATTTGAGCATTATTTCACAATTCATTCATCGTCAGATATGACCAACCAAGATAAAGGACGAAAAGCTACAAAAATAAATTAATAAATAAATAAAAATAAAAGAAACATTTACGTATGTTGACAATCTATGGAAACAATAACGAAAGAGAAAAAAACAGTTTTATACGGCACTACTTATATGCAATGCAGATGGGTTTTTCTTTCTTTCATTTTCTTTCTTTCTCTCCTTCTTTATGTTTCTCTTTCTTTCTCTCTTTCTCTGTTTTTTCTCTCTTTTTTCGTTTTTTGTTTCTTTCTCTCTTTCTTTTTTCTTTTTTTCTCTCTTTGCAAACACAACAATAATACCGTAAAAAATATAGGTATCTCACTCAGGTTGTTATATTTAAGGGGACCGAATAGCTTGATGTGGGTACATTTTTTCAAAATATGTTCTTTTGAAAATTATTGTGCAATGACACTTAAAGTGAGGATTCTGAAGTTTGAACTCTTAACTACCACTGAAAGTGGCATATAAGATTAATCCTTTAAACTACTGCAACTGTTTTCTTGCCTTGTTGGATTTACTTCAATGCCAATTTCTCTGTTTGACATTTTTATAGCCTCAGCTTCGCTCAGTGTAAAAACGGTTCAATATAGAAACTTCATTTTAATGGTAATTAATATTAAACAGTTTTTTCTATTAAAGGAAACTGGAAATGAAATTTTGACTACAATCGGTGAAAAACAGAAATATTCTTTTTTATTGCTAATAGCTGTTGGAAACTTTGAGCCGCTATAGAGAATCAACATTTATCTGTCCGGCCCTTGCTTCGGGTTCAACAGTCATATAAAGATCGTAATTTAAACCTATTTCCTAGCATACTATTTCATTAAACAGCGTTTTTCTAAAAACTATATTTTCACAATTTCAAAATGTTTCACGCGTGTCAGTTAAATTTCCCAGAGTATGGAGAATAATCTATTGAAAAGAACAAAATTATCTTAATACCTGTAGAAGTTTTAAAAAAAATATATTTTTTAAAAAATATTAATTTTAGAGATTAACTTTTCCAATTATTTAAACAAACTCTCATAATTCATTCATCAAAATTATTGGAATATCACTGTGTAAGTTTTTTGTGTGTGGTTCGAGGCTCCTATTCAAAAAATTCCAACCGATTTCCTCAATTTTGCGGCGCGTGCGAAATGTTAATTGTGCAATATATTTACATCATAAATGTCATCAAATAATTTATATCTTAAAAGCGTTATCCAATTTGAATGAAATTTGTAACTCATGTAAACATAACAATGCAATCATAGCAAAGGTTTCAGAAAATAAATACTGAAATATACAAGTTTCAAATTTCACACCCAGTGTCCCTTAAGTATAAGGGATTAATGGTCTAATTTCTTTTTGGTAGTGCTTTTACTACTTATGGCACTGCAGGCGATGACATGGAATGAAGATATAGCGCCGGTAGAATGTGATAGCGGGGGAAACCGGAGACTCGGGAGAAAACATGCCCCTGCGCCGCTTTGTCCACCACAAATCCTACATGCGGTCGTCTGGGATCAAACCTGAGCACCCTTGGAGAGTGGTCTAACCACTCGCCCACGTCGCCACCATAGTGATGCAGTGAAACCTATATTTTAATATATGTTTATTTTGAGACTTTATTAATTTGTTTATATTTAGAAAAAGTCAGTGAAAATAACGCTAAACAATAATAGCAACTTAATGAAATGTAATGGGCAGCAAAAGGTGAAGAGAATATCATGATCAAATTTCATCTTCTTAGGTTTTATAGTTGAGCAACTGTACCTTGTTCTTCATGACCAAGGTACAGTTTGTTAGATCCCTGTTTGAGCACAAAGCCATTAAGCATTTCGAAGAGTTCTGGATAATTCCATTTTCACTTCAAAATATGCATTCATTTCTAGTTGTTTTGAGTTTCAACTGTCTAATTTTTAAGCTAAAACTGCTAAAGTACCAAAGAGAGATTGGTTATATATAATGTAATGAAAAATTAATGGCGGCGCCGTGGCCGAGTGGTCAAACCGCTCATGTCCCACTTAGGCGGCAAGGGTTGAATCCCAAGTGCCCGCCTGTGGGATTTGTGGTGGATGAAGCGGCGTCTGGGGGAGTTTTCTCCGGGTCCTCCGGTTTCCCCCGCCAGCCGTTCCATCAGTTGCTATAGTATCACCTTTCCTATCGTCCATTTGACATGCATTTCATATCATACACTTCCTCACGCTCATGCCTGGCTGCGGGTCGACCACTCGTTCCAGATTCTCCTTTTTGATTCTCCGTTCTGTGGTTTCGTGTCATTGGCTCCCCGATAGCCTTCTGACCTCTAGGCACCCGCTTGTCCAAGGGGTGGTGTCAGTTCTAAATACGGTGAGGTTAAGCAGGCGACGAAAAAATAATCTATGGGGTAAAAAGTGTGAATTAAAATTTGTCACATTCAAAAGTCCATACTTTAGTGTATGTACAGAGGTGTGGAGACAGAAAGGTTCTGAAGTAAGGAATCTATTGAGTTGCATTGTGACGATGAATATTCCTATTTGGTATATCACGTGAAGTGTTATGCCCAGTGAGTGCTGAATACCCATGGTTTGCTCTCTTTATTTTTTTAGCACGACTATAATACTAATGAACATTTTGTGATGAAATGGAGGAAAATTACTACTGAATGAAAGAAATTCCTTTGAAAAGTCATAAAAATTATTTTACAGAATTCGAAAAACCCTGCTATCTCGCGCAGTAGTGCGAAACCTGATTAGCATACATCCAATGGCTGTAAACAAGGTATTAGGGGTATAGGTACATATATTTTGATAATTAGTACTTTAATATATATCTCAGTATGTTGCTAGTTTTCTCTTTGTATAACAATGTTTTCCACAAACACGTCACATAATTACTGCCTGATGTTTTCCACATGGTGTAACTGCGCCGTGAAATGAACAACACCTGTCGGTACAGAATTTTCAATTTTCTTTCGCGTTTTTACACTTTAGTACCTGATTCTGGCCAAGACAGAGGTCATTTGCTTTGCAGAGGAGCATTCGAACTCATTTTCACATTCAAATGAAGCAGGCGTCTCCAAAATCTACGTCACCAGGGATACTGTACCGCATTACAAAAAGTATTGGGGGCAATTGGCGGTAGGAGCAGAGTCGCAGTACTGCATTCTAAATACCTGCCACAGGTCACAGTGAAGAGTGAATTTGGTAGAGAAATTGTGACACAAGAGTATGAAATAATATTTCACTGTCACGTGCGACTACTTTAACTGAGTTTGTAGATTTTTATCTCATATCTGAGATCGTGAATGCGATTTTACGTTTTTCAATTTTGAAAAATAATCTCCAGTTTCCGGGGTTATATTACACGTTCCATCCGCATAGCATGATTACGAATTATACACTTTTAGCCATTATTGCATTTCTACACCCTTAAGAAAATATTAAGCTTACGTTTACAATACCTTCTAAAGTATGTTTAAACTCGTTGAGTTGATTAAATTATACTCATGCATAACATGTAATTATAATGATGATATTGTTAATAGTAATAATAATACTAATAATATGTTTGGATATGATAATTACTGTTCCTACAGTTTATAACTCATTTTGTTAAAATTACATGCCTGTGTAACAGGCAATATAATAACCTCTTATATTAGACTTATATATCCCCGGTAAACTTTTGAAACAAATCAGCCACCTTACATTTTTTTCAGAAACAGTAGAAAAATTGTTCCTCCCATTCGTCCTTAAATGTGTATTTTAAGTCCGTGGATTCCTGTTATGATTTGGAACAGCCATTTCACTACGAAAGACAGTCCGCAACTGCAGGTCTCAGGGAAGGGGTGAATAGACTGTAACGTTACGTCATAGCCCACACCTTCCTCCCCTCATTCAAGGGCAGTATTTGTTAGTACAGTTTTGGAGACGTCTGAAATAAATCAATAGATGAATGCAAACATAAGCATTAACTCCTTAATTAAACTATTTAGACATCCATTTTCATTCCTTTACGTATGAAAACATAAGTTTTAGATAACAAAACTGCACTAATTGCCCTAACAGCGTGTTTAAACTACGCTACTTAGAATTTTCTCAGCCTTTTCACAGTTAGTTTTAGTCACTTTTCATCGCTAAGAGTTGGAAACATGACAGAAAATGTGGAATTTTACTAGAAATATGCGTAAACTAAATTTAAATCATATTGCAACACACGTTACTACAAATACAACTATAAATGCGCATCTGTGAAGGAGAAACTGGAATATAACAGTTGGTCCAACTATCACGTATTTGACGTGTGCAGATATCCCTTCGTGCGTTAAAAGTGTTGCAAAATTCAACGGAGCTATTTCAAGTTAGAATCTGTAAGTGAAGTACTAGTGGGTTTTAAGTTTAAATAGCCCCGTTGAGTTCTACAACTCTTAGCGCACCAAGGGATATCTGCACACATCAAACACAGGGCAGTTGAACCATCTGGTATTCAATAAAGCTTTACCTGTAGTTTTCCGATACACTTGGCCAAGTGTTTGTATAGAACTGTCCATGCTTAGACAAATTTTGCTCCAGATGTGGAGGGAAAAGCAATAAGCTCCAGACAACGATTAATGTATCTTCAATCCTTTACAGGCAGATGGAGAAAATGTAAGCAAGCTGGAAAAGGCTGATATTCTGGAACTGACTGTACGCCATCTTCATCAACTAAGACGCCCACGTGATGCTGCTGAGGAAGCTCATCGATACCAGGTACTTACACATTAATACAAATGTAAACAGGTAATGCCTTTGTATGTTTAAGATTACTCAAAATCTATAAAGACATCATCGGGTATCAGATAATTCTCAATAACACAGTAGGTGCTTATGTATGATCTCGGGTAGCTAACTATGAATACCTTGGGGACAGAATTTTTCACAACCTTTATTCCCCTTTGGTTAGAGTGCTTCTAAGGTAACGGGTACTCTTAATGGTTACATTTTTAATTTCTCTACCACGTATATAGAAGAGGAGCATCCCACCCAAAATCGGATAGAATTTCACCGGAAATACAGGTTTTGAGAAAGAAAAATGTACCTGTGTGTGTATTTGTGTGTCATAAGCCGTCCTCCGTGGTCTATGGGTAATATCCTAGCCTCTGGTTCCCTAGGATCCCTGGACCAAAGCCGGCAGAGAGCCATGCATATTTTCGGGCGTAAAAATCCTTAACATGGCTTCCTTTGGAAGGGAAGAGCCGCAAGAGAGTCTCAAGTCTGATAAAGAGGCCTCTGAGAAAATTAAAGTAGTTTTCAAGCGCAATATAGAGTGGGACGGTGAGCACCGCAACAGTTGAATAAGACTTAATTTCAATTTTCCTCCGTGGTCAAGGGATGACATGCTGTCTTATGGTCCCCGAGGTCAGGAGTTTAAATCCGGCGGAGGGCGATGAATTTTTTCGAGGAGAAAAATCCTTAGCACGGCTTTCTTTGGAAGGGAAGTAAAGTTGAACGTCCCGTGACATAGATTCAGGGCACGTAAAAGAAGAGGCCTCTGAGTAAGCCTGATGAGGAGGCCTCTGTGCAAAATTAAGCTGTTTCTCACATCCAATATAGAACGTATAGTTGAGAACCACAGAAGTTATAGAAACTGAGTTTAGTTTTGATTTGTGTGTGTGCGTGCCTACAACGAAACGCCAAATAAATACCACGCTTGGTATTTACATCTACAATCTTTCAAAGATGCGACAAGAAGATTCTCAAGAAAATCCCTCAAACTGTCATTTAAACAGAGGATTTATTGATATTTCTGAGAAAAAAAAAAGTGTTTGCTAACGACGGTGTCAATTGCCAAAACCATATAGCGCCGCTGGTGAACCAAAACCTTGTCCTGCAAGGGTTTTTACATGCTAATAATTCTACTGACACGGGGCTGTCGCTTTTAGCACAGTTTGAAACCATTGCTCTGGACGGGTGTGTACCCACAACCTTAGTGTCAGAAAACCTGCACATAAACAGCTGAGCTACCCAGACCGAACGAAATTTTGGATTTTCTGAAAAATGTTTGTAGCGATTTTGATAGAAACAGTTTATATTGAATACATTTACTGCAATCGATAGACAAAAATGTACTGCACAGAAATGCACATTTCTTTAAAACACAGAATTTGTTCCAAATAAGTTTTTATGCCACACCTAAGCTGTTTCAACATCCGTTGCTAATAGTTGGAAGTGTTCAATATTTTGCCAATATTTAAAGTCTTTGCGATATTCAGCTGTTTCTCACGATAACGAAGACATAGTGTCGAATTTTAGAGCCAGTAAATAGCGTGCACATCTCAAAATATTTAATAATTCTTATTCCCTTTGTACCTATAACGTAATGCATAAAATAACTATATCTGCAAAGGTTTATCTCGATTAAAATGAAGTACATAAAAACTTTCGCAAGAGTAGTTTTTATACCCACTAATAAACGATATTTTTTGGAGAAAGTCATGCGAATGTAACACCTCAGAGTCTTACTTTCTCTACCACGTATGATAAATAGGAGAGGTATTGGATCTAACATAAAACTTCAATACCAAGATTTCACCGGAAATATAATTTTTGAGACTACCTGAATAAATAAAAGGGTGTTTTTATTTAAAAAAAAAAAACCGCGTGTATGCGTGTCTGTAAACAGCATAACTCAAAAATCAAAAAATTCAATTAAAGACCATGATTTATATTTAATTTAAACATCTTCCAAGGACGTGACACAAAGATATTCAGGAAAATACCCCCACCTATTTATCCTTTACATGGAACTATTTTCTAAAACTGTCATCTTCTTATAAATGGCTTTAACAATTTTATTAGAATGCCATATAATTTAAATATTTTCATTTCAAATGAAAAAATTATATATATATATATATATATCTATATCTATGTATAGCTATATATATGAGAGAGAGAGAGAGAGAGTAGATAAAGTAATAAAAGTTTCACTAAAGCGAAAGAATTATCGTAACTAGGGAAATAATTTTCGATCACACTGATTTGCGTTATTAACATGTTTCGAATAATACAGAATTAATTGATATTAATAATTAATAAAGTTATTGTTTAGATTACGCTGTGGATAAACTCCTGCTGCATACAATAGCAATTATGGTAATCAGAGGATCTATTCTCATCCTCAGAAATCAGTTTTACTCATTTTAATGTCGATGCTATGTAAACTTGTTGCGTAATTTTGCAGCTAATAGTGTAGTGTTAATATGTCAAGATAGATGCATGGTATTTGTATTAGATTCAAAGCTTTTTTTTTTTTTTATTTGATATATTTTCTGTATTTAGTTATGCAATTTATTGTTATCATTGTAAATTATTTTAGATATTTTAATTGCATAGTTATGCTTTGTCTACATGGCACCCTCAAGTGTGGTTAGTAATAATAATAAAAATAAATGAAAGCACCTTAATAGTTATCGATCCCCATGGCCGCGCTCGCTAAGGTGTCTCGCTATGATGCTTCGTGGTGCAGGGGATCGGCACTTTGAGTCCCGCCTTGGACATGGGTGTTTGTGTATATGTGTGTGTATAAGAAACAAAAAACTAAAGACGGTAATCAAATTAAAAAAAACAACAAAAACAAAGGAAATATTAGGAAAATGGAAAAAAGGAGAGGAAAAAGGGGTACAGCGCCGGGGTCCCGAGAAGACTCCGGAAGCGTGTTTATTAATCACAAAAAAAAAAAAAAAAAAGTTAGCTGCACCTAAGAAAGCTACAACAGAGGAATTGCATTTCTTACTGTAGAATTAATACAGTAATCAATCCCAAGAGCATACACGGAGCCATATTAGATTGTAGTTAATGTTTGTGTATAGTACGGTTAACGGCTTTTACTACTAAGGCACCGCAGGCGATGACACTGGTGATACATGGAATGAAGATGGAGCACCGGTGGAATGCAATGGCGGGGAAAATAGGAGAACCCGGAGAAAACCCACCCCTGCGCCTCTTTGTCCACCAAAAGTCTCACCTGCGGTCACTTGGGATCGAACCTGGGCCGTGCAGGTGAAAGGCGAATAGTCTAACCACTCGGCCACGGCGCAGCCCTCCTTTTAGATCACAGAATCTTGCCGCGGTCATGAGTTTTCTGGAAATACCCTGACTCTGATGGTGCATTAGTATACCTTGACTTATTAAACCGTGGCATTGGAGGATTTAATAAGCAAATGGACATTGAACTTAAGAGTAAGTGTAGCAATTAGTATGTTGAAACCTTGCTCATGTTTCGGGTTCAGATTCCTATTAGTAGGGACCTTACAGAACCAGTATGCATTATGATACCGCCTAATAACAAGAATCGATCATTGCAACATTATTACCGTTTATCGTAGAGCGATATAATACCATCGACCAGGAAGAAAATCGATACTTTAGCATTAAGCTTTCAGTTGCAACAACCAATTAAATACTAAGTCAAATTTCCGGTATGAAAACCTTTAACGCCTGGTCGACATGGATACATTGCGTCAAGTAATTTTTTACTTTCCCTAGCAAGTATGTACATATGTAATAGATAGAGAAGGTGTTGTATCCACAAAACAATCATACACCAACAATCACCGGAAATACATGTTTTGAGCTTCCCTGAATCCAAAAAAAGCATTTTTGGAAAAATATCATTTTGTCTGTCTCTGAGCAGCATACCTCAAAAACAAAAAAGCCTTTAAACACCAAACTCAGTATTTATATTAAATATCTCCCAAAGATGCGACATGAATATTCTTAGGAAAATACTTCTACTCCAAATTTCCTCAACACAGAACATTTTTAAAATTTTGATTTTCTCAAAAACCCACGGTAAATAAAATATGTACCTTAATTTCCTGGAAATGGCCTCTGAGGTCCTCTTCATTTGGAATCACTGCTAAATAAGTGCTAAACCGTAAGAGATAGCCAAGAGATCTCGACAAACATACAATTTATGTCCTATACATTTTTGCTGTGGAGCTAACCATTTCCGAGATATTCGTTGTTTCAGTTTTAAAATACTTAGAACTTTTTTGAAACAGGAAGTCGTCCGTCTATCTTTTGTATAACTCCTGGCCATACAGAAAAGCGAATTTCAATGACAATCGCATAGCCACGGTTTTAAAAGATGTTATTGCTATAGCCTAGTGTATTTCCTTATTTCCCTTTTACTAAGCAACAGTGCCATTATTCTAAAGTTTATCTTGATTAGCATGAAGTAGATAGAGCAATATTTCTATGCAAGAAGTTTGTTTGCAGAGCAGGTAGAGAAAATTATGCGAATGGATCCATCTGAGTTTTTTCTAGTGTCTGAAGACGAAGCCCAATATAATATATGATCATTATGGATTACTATAGGATAAAAATTATGGATTTTATTTGTTTTTTCTAGCTTCTGTCTCTTTCTTTTACTTTCTTTTGACTATCTTGTTCTGACTTTTTTTTTTTGGTTCCTATTTTATTAACTAAATATTTTTTTTTAATTTATTTATTCATTTTGTTAATTACAAAAGGTATAAGTTATATTATAAATACAGTATATCAGTGCACAATTTATATATATAGTTATGAACAATGTTGTCTGTGCGTTTAAATTAAACATGTGCAGGAAAATGGTAACAAAATGAGAAGGTTTTGTAATCGCTATAGAATGAGCAAGGCAAAAGCTGTTGCCGAATGCAGTGAAAGACGCCTATGTTTTTGCAGATCTTCTCTTGCTGCTCTAAGATGACAACGTAAACCGTCGACGCTGGGATGCGTTTCAGACAGCATATAATGCTGAAAGCCTAGAGCGAGCCACAGCTGTGCGAAGTACTTCGAGTCTCTAGTTGTAGTAATGTGCGAGCATAATCGTTGGGATTTTGCGAAGGAGCAAGACGGTGCAATTGCGAAACAACCCAGTGCCAGATCTGTCGTGCTGTTGTGCAGGTAACAAAACGATGGCGTAGAGTATCCCGCACACCGCAAATGTTGCATGTGGGGGTCCTCACCATGTTGTATCGGAATTTTTTATCCTCTGTAGCCACAACATCATTGATGACCAAATATGCTCATGTAGTCCACTCCGTAGATATGTTGCGCCAATGGATGTTCCGCCATACTTGGCACCAGTGTCTGTTGGGCATCCTATCCACCACATGACTTGGTGCAAGCAGCCGCTGTAGGAAAAGCTTGTAGAGCTCAGTTGATAGTCCTCTAGGTTGCTGAGGTAGGACATCGATATCAATGCCATCCAAAACATGGAGTGCTCTCTTAAAACCCGCAGGAGCAGCCCGAACTGGAGTTGCAAGAGAATTCTTGAAGGGTTCCCAAAATGCTATTTCTTGTTCCTCTCCATATACCCTAGTGGCAAGTATAATAGATTTAACAAGAAGCGCTTTACTCTTAGGTCCCACTGCAATTAAACCTAAGCCGCCTTCGTTACGTTTTCGCCACAATTGGGTTTTAGCTACACGAAAGGGCTGTGCTCTCCATAAATAGTATCCAATAAGTCGTTCAATTCGGGAGACGTGTTTTTCAGGCATTGGTAGTATCTGCGCCATATACCATAATTTGGCCAAAACAAACTGATTGATGTGCCACACTTTCTGTAGAAGATTCAAGTTCCCGCCAAGATGTGCAGTGGTATTCAGCCTAATCAAATTTATTTTGTGATCCCAGTTGCGAGCAATCATCGATGTAAACGGCTTGGAGAAGATGATGCCGAGAATTTTGACACTATATTGTATCGGGATATCGAGAAATGTGTGATCAGTTGGCCACGATCCAAGAGGGAGCAGTTGCGACTTCGCGGTGTTCATTTTGGCATTAGAAGCTTCCTCATAAAGTGTGATGGCGGTATGTACCAAGGGTAAGGCCTCACGCCTACGGATGAACAGCGTGACGTCATCAGCATAAGCTCTGGCACAAAATAATCGAGCTGGAGTGACAGTCCCAGTCAACTTAGCTTGAAGATAGCGAAGAAAGGGTTCTAAAGAAAGGGAGAAGAGAATCATCGATAGTGGACAACCCTGGCGTACAGAGTTAGTAAGCTTTACAGTTCTGATTGCAGATATTAGCAACGGTGGAAGTTTGAATTTCTGAAGCACTTTAAACATATAAGCGTGGCCAACTCTATCAAAGGCTTTATCAAAATCCAGACTGACCAACGCAGCAGCCTCCGACGGATTCCGTTCATAATGGAGAATTGTATCTCGGAGGACCAGAAGGTTGTCAATTATGGTCCTGCCCGGGATGCCACATGTTTGTCCGGAGGTTATAATTGTAGGTAGAATAACCCTTAATCTGGATGCAAGTACTTTCATCACAATTTTGTAGTCGCTGGTTAAAAATGTTATGGGTCTATAGTCCCAGACACTCATTGTAGACCTTTTCTTTGAGATTAAGATGACGATGCCATCTGCGAATCCAGGGCAACAGTTCGAACCAATATGGATCTCATTTACCAACTCTACAACTTCTGCTTTGATTATACTCCAAAAGGTCTTGTAAAATGAATATGTCAGGCCATCTTCTCCTGGGCAGGAGTGGAGGCTAGCGGAATTAATGGTTTGCAGAATCTCGGTGGCAGAATATCGCTGCTCCAAGGAACGCTGTTCCTCGACAGTTATACCGGTGTCAACATATTGGAAGAGCTCCTCCATGGCGTCATTGCGTAGGTCAGTGGTGTCAAACATGGTGCTATAAGATGTATGGATAGTCTGTAGGATTTGAGGCACAGAGGTGACCTTGGCGCCTACCGGTGTCAGAAGAGCATGGATGTAACGACCACTACCTGCACACTTCACCTTAATGGTATGAAACAATGAAGCTTTTTCCTGTGCCACGATGGAGTCATGAGTTCGCGAACGGGTCATAGTTCCCGCCAAAACATGTTGCTGTATTTCCACCAGCTTTCGCTTGACAGCTTGAAGGCGACGGGATACGTCTTGACCACTCTGTTGTCTAGAGAGGAGACCCATTAATGTTTCTTGGTAAAAGTCGAAGGTGTGACGTCGTTCAATTGCCTTCTCACGACCTTTGGTCTTGAAGAAGGTCGTAATACCAGGCTTAAATATACGTCACCATTTCTCCACCACCGACAGTGGGGAGCGTCGAGCTTTACCCTGAAGACTTTGCCACAACTTGGCAAAATCAGCAGCAATAATGTTGTCATGTAATAAAGCTTCGTTTAATTTTCCAATAACCTCTGCCATATAGCGGAATGCGACTCTCAGCGATTAATTGCAGTTTGACAGCATGGTGGTCAGTAAAGGCAAAAGGTAAAACTTGCACTGTGTGAATCAGAGAGTTGAACTGAGCGCTTAAATAGAAACGATCTATTCTTGAGGCACAGTTCGCTCGACAGTAAGTAAATTCTACAGACGTAGCGTTCATATGTTCCCAAACATCACAAACACGTAGCCCGGTTACCAGCTGATCCAATGCCAAAAACTTGTTATAACCAGGATGCTGATCCTTAGCATGTAGCACGCAATTGAAGTCGCCTCCTACTAAAAGCAGGGCATAATTTCATCTCAAATAATAGGGTAGAATGTTTGTTATAAATTCTTCTCGCTCATGGCGCCTATCACTCCCTGAAGGCAGGTATAGGTTAAGTAGCAGCATGTTGTTCATTCTAGCACTTATCATACGACCACTAGGATGCATCTCTATCTCGGCAAATGTCAAACTTGCTCTGTACAAAATAGCAGTACCACGCATATGTTCTCCAACATTCACCACACAACTGTACTGTGGACCCATAAAGCCAAAGTCGGTAATGTTAACTTCTTGGAGGAAAACTATATCTAAATCATGAGTCCGCACGAAATCACGTAAAAGAGCCTGTTTGGCAGTGCAGCGTAGGGAGTTGGTGTTAACAGTGGCAAAGGTACGTAAGACAACCATTAAAAACAAGGCCAGAAGTAAACCAGACCAAGTCACCGTCCAAGATGTATCTAGTCATTTTCAACGGCATGAATATGTGTTCGTGATACCCGTGAAAACTTTTTCGGTAGGCTTCCAGACCGAGAAGGCAAGTGCTTCCTGAGTCGAGGGTCTCTCACGGTCTCCCACGCGATGTTAGACTCCGTTTCTTCGGTGCCCTCCTCCTCACTAACAGACAGCGGGCGTTCCCTCCTAACCGGCACAGGTTCGTCGGAATCCATCTCACTCCATTTCTGGTGTTCAATTATTACAGTGTCTGCTGGATCGCAGCGGCCAGCCATGTTCTGGTCACCACTATTAGGCACCACAACAACAGAAGATCGTGTAGGGGATGAGACATCCATTTTTGCTACTTCTGAGGGAGTATTGACAGCTACCGGTGCGGACACAGATGTCTCCTGCACCGCCACATCGTCACGCATACTGCTGGTAGTCGGATAGACTTCCTCTGTAGGTTTGACGTTACAAACAGGCTCTATTTCACTAGCTTCAGTAGCGGGCCCATTTGACGCACCTACTGTTTGTTTACATTCCTCTTCCGCCCGAGCGCTAACTTGACCTCTCACTACATCGCTGAGTAACACAGCCCTGCGCGAGACAGAGACAGGCAATACAGACTTTTTGTATGGACAGTGTGAGCGAAAATGAGAAGCTTCCCCACACACATAGCACGTTTGCGGTTGTCCTAGATAGGTCACACCAACAGGAAACCCACGCACTACTACTCTAGATGGAATTTCCTTTTTTAATTCCATTCTTACAGAACGAACACCAGACTTGAGGGGGTACTTATAACCTGCGTTCCATTGTTCTTCTTGAACCTCTAGTATCTTCCCGTATTGTGAAAGTTTCTGTTCCAGAAACGTGTGAATGATCTCAGGTACTAAATTGAAAACCCGGACATTTACAATGCGGCAGCCAGCGGGCCCAATATTTACCGTTAGTATTTCACCATTTTCATAAATAAACTTTGCCGCCCCTTGAAATTGCAGTAAATATCTTTCATAGTGTGTTACAGATATAAATTTTATAAAAACTGATTTTTCTCTAGAATGAAACTGTAGTGTATCTTCCTGATCAGGTGGTATTTTCATGTAGTCGTGAATCCAGTCATGCACTTCCATCGCGCTGGGTCGACGCTGAGATTTGCAAAGTACTTTGCCGGCGTATTGCCTCCATCATTAGAAATTCTTTCCTTGTATAACTATAGACTCACACAGAACAATCTATTTGACGCTCCTTAACGTCGCTCGATTACGCGCAACACAGCGGACAAACAACCTCTCGGTCCGCTAGCTGCAGCCAGACTGATTAGAGGCTATTCACAGAGAACTAAAGATATGCATTTTATTTTATTTGTCACATAAATATCGTAAATATAAGAGATTTTAATCAAAATCGTTAGAGCCATTTTTGAGAAAACCAATTTTCGAAGTTTTTTCCATGTAGAGGGTAGTTGAGAGTGGGGAATTTTCTTGAAAATCTTTGTGTCGCATCCTTGGAAGATACTGAACTTAAATATCAAGTTTGGTATTTAAGGGAGTTTTCCTTTTTGAGCTATGCTGCCCACAGACACACGCACATACACACAGACACTTATAGGGACATTTTTCTAAAAATGCTTTTTTTTTATTCAGGGGTCTGAAAACATGTATTTCCGGTGAAATCTGATATCTAATTTTTGGACGCAATACAATACTTTCTCAATACTCTATGTACATAGTACGTGTAGAGAAAGTAAAAAGGTCAGTGGCGGTCGCTGATCAGAACCGAGCGGAATCTGTAGTAGCCATGTTAACACCCTGAATACTAAACCACTTTTGAGCGATAATTTACCGTAAACAAATGAATTTTCTTGGAAAGTTGTGCATCTAATTACATATGCAGCACGCGATGATTGCTTTTAACTCCATGTGACCTTTGCCAGTGTCACACCCTTGTTCTAATTTCACGTCCAGAAATGATAAATGGTACGAGATTTGGCACTTATGAACCTCTCTTTGGCTAATTAAGCTAAAACGGCATTGGTAACATAATTAAAGCTTTTAATTACTTCTTGTCACAGAGGCCCGAACCAATTTTAGCTAAATTTGTAATGGAATCAGCAATTTTAATTACTTTCTGTCGTGAAGTTGTGATTAATGTGCGAATTAATTTGTCTACCTCACCGCTAAAGAGTCAAACAAAGGGTTGCCTCTTAATTGTTTCACAGTGGTCATGTGTAGGTGAAGATGAATATTATTTTAGCGTCGGCACGTAAGCAATAGATCCGAGGTTGAGTCCCGGTGTACAGTTAAGATGTTTGAAAACTTCATTACCATTTTAAAAATTTGATGTGCTCCGTTCACATCTCTGTAACAAATTACTGTAAATAAGCTAATTCTTCTATCTACTTCGTGCTAATTGAGAAATTAGCATAAATGGCCTTACCACTTAGTTCCTTATAAGTAGAAGGGAAATAAGGAAATACACTAGGCTAAACCGACAGTCAAATGTTTCAAAATGTGGTTGCTATGGGATTGAAACCCGTTTCTTTGTGTGGCCAGGAGTTGAAAAGTTCCCGTATTAAAACTGAAACCAATAACGAAGTGTGTCACGAAAATGATCAACTTCACGAAAAAAAGTAAATGTCATAAATTGTGTGTTTTAATGAGATCTACAATTTTGTGTGGTAAGTTTTTGTCTATCACTTATGGTTTATCAGTTATGCAAAATTAAGAAAAATCATCCAGAACAAACAGGTCGTCAGAGTCAATTCACAAAAAATTCAAGATGCACATTTTATTTGTCATATAAATATCTTAAATACAAGAGATTTTAATCATTGTCGTTAGAGCCATTTTTTGACGAAACCACAACTTTCAAAGCTTTTTAAAGGATAGTTGAGGTTGGGGGGGATAGACAATATAGAATGGGACGCTAAGAATTAAGCTGTTAAAAAGCGTTCATAAATAAAAGTACGTTTCGAATTTGCATAAAATGAGATCCATAAAATAAGGGAGCTATTTATTTTGATACTGACAAACTTAAGCGCCACCCCTATCAGCATGACCACCCCTCCCCGCCGTACTGAACACAATTATAGCCACTTGTTAGAGAGGGTACTTTAACTCCTGGAAAATAAGGCCGAAATGGCGAAATAAAACACTACAGCTTAATTACTTAAACCTTAAACTTTTTTGGTCCCTAACCGATTTCTTAATAACGGTTTTCCTATTTCCGTTTAGTAACAGCAATATATTAAACCTTCGTCTCCATGTCGGTAATAAAGTCTCTCTTACCAGGTGACCCAACTGCCCCTTATTATTCGTGTGCAGATGTCCCTGCGTGCGTTAAAAGATTTGCAGAACTCAGCGGGGTTATTTCAAGTTAAAGCCTGTCAGTGGAGGACTGGTGCATGGGACCTTCGTTTTTCCCTCTCAATGAGCGCGACCTTCGCACCGTCCCCGGTGATAAGCGAGAGAGATGACACGACGGTCACTCAGCCAGTTCCGCACCTACTGGTTTTAATTTTAAATAGCCCCGTTGAGCGCTGCAACACTTTTAACGCACGCAGAGATATCTGCAAGGTCAAGTACGGGGCAGTTGTCGTGTGTCGTAGCTATTGTCCAATTTAATGACTCATCCTTCCTCTTCAAGGCTGAATTGTACTGTAGGAATGTAGGTAATTGGTCACATCTCTTCTTGTGTAACAATCGTAAAAAAATTCTTTCATGGAGACGGTTTCCAAACTACCCTTTCATTTTATAACAATTATAACAGTATTTATTGGTCCGGTGATGTGTCCATGGGTTGTTTTTCAGGGTATCACATAAAGAACAGATACCGTGTGGGTGAATTAAAAGGTAGTTCTTTGAAGGTGGGAACCTTACTTAGGAAAAATCATTGCGATCCACCTTTTATGCACGTAAATGTACCCAACAATAGGAAGTCTTTAGTAGCAGGCATAGCTTCAAATTATATGGGTGTATATATTTTAGTTATTTATGCGGCTTTTCTGGAAAGGTTCTGGAAGTGTAACAACGCAAAAAAAATTTTCTAAGAGGAAAGCGGGTTTATATAAACAAGTGCACAGGTGTATTTCTTGTCACGCAAGTACACAATCAGCCGAAATATAACTTTGCAATAATAATAATAATAATAATAATAATAATAATAATAATAATAATAATAATAATATTGGCTTATATTAGCCCTGAACTATTTAAATTACATTTCTATACTGCATGTAAAAATAGGGGAAGTGTTGCATTCCACAATAAATTCGATGCTAAGATTTCAGTGGAAATATATGTTTTGAGACACATGAACCCTCAATTTTTTTTAACTACATGTGTGTGTCTGTGAGCACACTCATGAACGTAAACTTGACTAAAACCAAACTTAGTGTTCAAGATAGACCAATGACGCAACACGAAGATTATCGAGGAAATCCCATAGTTGAAACTATGTTTACTTGGAAGCGGCTTTGAAAATTATTATTTTCTTGAAAATGGCAATAACAATTTTGGTTAAAATAGCATATGTGTTAAGATATTTAATTAAACATTAAATGTATTTCTTGTATTTTCTGGGAACAGCTTCTGAAGTTTTCTCCATCTTGAAGGACAATCCTGTATAACTGGTATACCCTAGCAGATAGACAAAATCTTACTTGACAAAAATGTAGATCTCGTTAAGAGCCATAGTTTATGCTATCTCTTTGTGAATTCCGAGATTGTGATTCTTATACCTAAAACGAAATGTGTAAATTTCTAATGAAAGTTTATCTCTATTAACAGGAAGTAGATGGTAAAATAATCTGACGTATTCCTTTCACATGACCTTTTCTACCAGCTCTGCATGCAAACTTCTTAAAAAAGATTCTTCTTCCTTTTATTTCATGCTAATGGAGATCACATTAGCAGAATGGTCTTATTACTTAGTCCCCTATAAGTAGAAGGAAAATAAGGGAATACACTAGGCTAAAATCATAATCTAATGATTTAAAAGTTGTCGCTATGCGATTGTCATTGAAATTAGCTTCTTTGCGCTGCCACGAGTAAAACAAACGAAACACGGTATTTTAATCAAAACCGTTAGAGCAATTTTTAAGAAAAAATTATAAAAGTTTTCCTTATAAAGGGTAGCTAGGGGTGGGAGGTATTTCTGAAAATCTTCGTGTCGCATCCTAAAGTTAAATACAAAGTTTGTTATTTACCAACTTTTCGTTTTTGATTTATGTTATCCACAAACACGTTGAGTTCTTTATAAAAATGCCCTTATTTTTTTTTTGATTCAGCAGTACACATATCATGAATAACTTCTTATTTAAGATAATTTAATCAAAATCGTTAGAGGCATTTTTGAAAAAAAATCCTAATTTTCTAAATATGTCGTATGTAAAATTAAAATATTCTTGTCGCATCCTCGGAAGATCCTGAACTGGAATAAGAAGTTTGATTTTAACACACTTTTCGTTTCATACTCGCACACACACCCACATTCGCACACAAGGACATGTTTCTAAAAATATTTTTTACTCAGGAGTCATCAATGTATGTTTCTCCGGTGAAATCTCAATAACGAGTTTTTGTTTGGAATGCAATACCTTCTCTATCTACCATGTACGTGGTAAAGAAAGTAAAACAATCTGATGTGTTGCATTTACATGCCTTTGTGTACATCTCTGTGGCAAATTATTGTTAAAAAGCTTATTCTTCTACATGATTCGTGCTAATCGAGATAAAATTAGCAAAAATTGTCTTATTACGTGTTTTCTTGTAAGTAGAAGGGAAATAAGGGAGTACACGAGGCTTAAGTGATAGACAAATCTTCTAAAAGCTGGTTGCTATGTGATTGAAATAAATTCCTTTCTTTATATGGCCAGGGGTGAGAAAAATATAAGTACTTTTAAGATGACACCAGTATTAAGGGATATTTCAGAAATGCTCAGCTCTACTAAAAACTATATTACATAAATTATGTGTTTAAACAACGTATCTTTCGTGTAGTAACTTTTTGTCTATTTCTTATGGTTTAACAATTACACAAAATTCAGAAAAAAATCATCCAGAATAAATAGGTCTTCAGAGGCTTTTCCCAGAAATTTCAAAATATAAATTGTATTTTTCATATAAATATCTTTAAGCACCATTTTTGAGAAAATTAACATTTTCGAAAATTTTTCTATGCAAAGGGTAGTTTGGGGTGGGGGGATTTTCCTCAAAATTTTCGTATCGCATCCTTTGAAAGCACTATAGTCCTTTGTTCCTATAGTGGTAGTTAACGGACTTTTTTAGTTTTTGAGTAGCTATGCTGTCCACTGACACACACAGATGTTTTTCTAAAAAATATTTATTTTTATACAGGTCTCAAAACATGTTTTTCCGGTGAATTTTTGGGTGGAATTCAATATCTTCTCTATACACTATGTACATAGTACGTGTAGATATAGTACTAAGAGGTTGTGTGCAAAAAATAAACCTCTAGCTTAAAAGTGTGGGAAACAGGTATTTCCTTCATGACAATCTCGCTTAAGTGGGACCTCATGAATAACAGCATTCAGGTTCCCCATTTATGCAGTAACAGGTTTGCATTTGAAATATTATGTGGTAATTAATTTGTTTTATAAATGTTCAAGTTTTTTAAAATAATTGAGTAGCCATTGAAATCCAATTTGTGTATTGGAAAACATACGAAACTAAAGAAAAATAGAAAATGCATCTTGCAGAACAAACCATTTGCACCATTTTCCCAACTAGGAAACAGATCTCTAGTTAACAGACTCGTTTCTCTAGCCCGCCTGTACAATGTATATAATGGATAGAGGAGGTATTGTATTCCACCCAAATATTCCATGTTGATATTTCACCGGAAATATGTTTTGGAGTTCTTGAGTCGGATAAAAGCATTTTTAGAAAAGGTCCGTGTGTGTCTGTCTGCTTGTGTGTGTGTCTGCCTGTGGACATCATAGCTCAAAAACGAAAAGACCGTTAAATACCAAACTTGGTATTTAGGTTTAGCATCTTCCAAGGATGCGGCATGAAGACTTTCAAAAAAAGTCCCCCACCACAAACTACACTTTACATGGATTTTTTTCTTCAAAATTGTGACATTCACAAAAATGACTAACGATTTTGGTTAAAATACCGTTTATCAAAGATGTTTACATCCCAAATAAAATATATATTTTGAATTTTCTATGAATAGCCTCTGAAGACCAGGTTATTCTGGTAAAATTTTGCTGAATTTTGCTTAACTACTAAACCGTAAGAGATAGACAAACACTGCACAAGAAATGTAGATCTCGTCAAAACACACAAGGTTGTCCTTTACGATTTTGATGTGGAGGTAACCGTCTCCGAGATATTTCTTGTTATTGGTTTCAGTTGTAAAGTACTTATACTTTTCCCAGTCAGGGTGTGTCCGGTTTTCTCTTTTTCTACTCCTGGCCAAGCAAAGACGTGATTTACAATGACAATCCATAACGACAGCTTTTAAAACATTTGACTATCACTTTAGCGTAGTGCATTCCCTTAGTTCCCTTCTACTTATAAGGGCCTAAGTAATAAGTACATTCTACTAATGTTTATCTCGATTAGAATTGAGTAGAAAGAAGAATAATCTTTTGCAAGAAGTTTGTTTGTAGAGCAAATAGAGAAAGTCATGTGAGTGTGACACATAAGATTTTTTATGCAGTCTTAAAACATGTATTTCCGGTGAAATATGGGTATAGAGTATTTGGATGGAAAACAATACTTTCTCAATACACTATGTTTATAGTACGTGTAGAGAAAGTAATAAGGCATTTAAGTGTACAAAAGTTAAGCCTCTAACGTAAAAGTGTGCAAAATAGATATTTCTTTCATGACAATTTCGCTTAAGTGGAACCTCATGAATAACAGCATTTAGGTTCCTCATTTATGCAGTGTTTTCCTTTTAAATATTATGTGGTAATTTGTTTTATAAACGTTCAAGTTATTGAATAGTCATTAAAATCCAATTTTTGAGTTGGAAAACTAACGAAACTAAATAAAAGAATCTGATTTGTTCCATTCACACGACTTTCTCTATATCTCTGCAACAAAATATTGCTAAAAAGCTTATGCTTATATTTGCTTCATGCTAATCGAGAAAAAATTAGCAGAAATGGTATCATTACTTGCTTCCTTGTAAGTAGAAGGGAAATAAGGGAGTACCATAGGTTAAAGTGATAGTGAAAACCTGGTTGCTATGTGACTGAAGCTCCTTTGTTTGTATGGATAGGAGTTGACAAATTCCTGTGTGAGGAAAGTATGTTTTTTAAAGGTGAAATCAAAACCCAGGAGTAATTAAAAAACTACCAACTCCACGAGAAAGATGTGTATAACATAAATTGTGTGTTTTAACGTGCTCAACATTTTTGTGTGATACGTTTTTGTCCATGTCTTACGGTTTAGCAGTTATGAAAAATTCCGTAAAATTCATCCAGGGTAAAGTAGTCTTCAGAGGCTGTTCCCAGAAAATTCAAATCTTTAATATACGTATTTTACTCAAAATCGTTAGAGCCATTTTTGGATAAATCAAAATTTTCGAAAAAAGCTTCATGTAAAGCACAGTTAGGGGTGAGGAGATTTTCTTGAAAATCTTCGTGTCGCATCCTTGGAAGATACCAAACTTAAATACCACAGACAGATAGACAGACAGACATTTTTTTCTAAAAATGCTTTTTTTGGATTCAGGAGGTCTCAAAACATATATTTCCGGTGAATTCTCGGTATTGATTTTGTGGAAGCAATACTATATACTAATATATAATAGTACTATAGAGAAAGTAATAGAAAATGCATCTTGCAGATCAAACCGTTGGCTCCATTTCTCCAACTAAGAAACAGCTAAAAGATTCCTGTTTAAATGCTGGACTGTCTAACTACGGCGGCACCTATGGAATTTCTCACAAGACTTTCTGCTACATAGCATACATTCAGCATAACTGGCTGGCTCGAGCAGGCTTCTTTTGCTGGCGTCATCTGGATATAAGCGCTGTTAAAGAGGCCTGCAATCCTAAGCCCAAAAATGAAGCATAAAGCCGATTGCTTCACATTCCAGACATTCCTTCACGTTACAAAAGACGCCGACTGCCACTTTTGAGGCTCTTGTCTGAGCTGCTTTTCATCTAAAAAAGTTTCGCTGGATATGAGTGAAATTGCGCCATCACAGGTGTGCGTTATTGTCTTTAATTTAATACATAGGTTAGGATGCTAAAAGGGCGATAGTATGCCTCAAAAGATCCTGTAAAATGCACATTCCGGAGCTAAAAACGTGCCTATATTTAGGCTTCCTATAGTTTCATTTCGTAATCGGCTTACCATCCCCGTAATTATAAGACTGTCACCTACCTAGGACATACAAGCCAATGCCTAGGAGTCAGAAGCCTGTCGGGGAGCCAGCGGCACGAAAACACAGAATGTAGAACCAGTTACGAGAGGTCGACCCGTAGCCAGGCATGAACATGAGGAAGTGGATGATATGAAATGTAAGCGAAATTGATTGGTGTAGTTTGGCGGGGGAAACCGGAGGATCCGGAGTAAACCCGCCAAGACGCCGCTTTCCAGCACAAATCCCACATGCGGGCGCTTGGGATCGAACGCGGATCGCCTAGATGGGAGGCGAGCGGTCTAACCACTCATCCACGGAGCCGCCTCTTCCTATAGAGTTTACCTTTACTTAATGTTGGCACAGTCCCAATTTTACTTTCTCTACACGTATTATTACGTACATAGCATATAGAGGCAATATTGCATTCCACCCAAAAATTAGATACCTATATTTCACCGGAAATGTATATTTTGAAACTCCATGAATCAGAAGGTCAGTGGTGTGTGTGTGTGTGTGTGTGTGTGTGTGTGTGTGTGTGTGTGTGTGTGTGTGTGTGTGTGTACGTGTAACTGTGACCAGTATAACTCAAAAACAAAAAAATGTGTTTAATAGCACACTTAATATTTAAGTTTATTATCTTAAAATTGCAACACGAAGATTTTCAGGAAAACCCCCCACTCTAACTACCCTTTACACGGAACACTTTTACAAATTTTGGATTTACTAAAAATAGATTTAATGGTTTTGATTAAAATGTCGCATATTAAATATGTTTACATGGCTAATAAGATGTATATCTTGAATTTTTTGAGAATAGCCTCTGAAGAGCTTTTCATTCTGGATAATTTTTGCATAACTGGTAAACCGTAGTAGATAAGCACCAACTAAACCAGATTTCGTTAAAAACACACGATTTATGTCGTACACTGTTTTTTTATTTAGAACTAACCATTTAAGAGATATTTATTCCCTTTTATTGGCTTCATTTTTAGAATTCTTAAAGCTATCCTCATCCGTCCCATATCTCCTTTGTTTTACTCCTGGCCATAGAAGAGAACAGAATTTCAATGACAATCGCATAACAAGAGTTTTTTTTGTAGTGTTTAACGCCCGCTTTAACTACTTATGGCACCGCAGGCGGATCAAGAGCTTTTAAAAGATTTGACTGTCCTTTAAGTCTAGTTTGTTCCTTTATTTCCCATCCTCTTATAAGGAACTAAGTAATAAAAATAATTTCTGATAATGTTTATATTGATTAGCATTATGTAAATGAAAGATTAATCTTTTGTAAGAATAATTTGTTTGCAGAACAGATAGAGAAATCACGTGAATGAAACACACCAGGTTTTTACTTTCTCTACACATACTATGTATTATAGTACACACACACACACACACACATATATATATATATATATATATATATATATATATATATATATATATATATTGAGGTCCCCTGAGGAAAAACGCATTTTTAGAAAAATATCCGTTTGTGTATAATTTTGTATGTAAGGGATTTTATTGTGAGTATGTGTATTTGTGTGTGTGTGTGAGAGTGTGTGCGTGCGTGCTAAAACTGCAATACCGTTAAATTCCGAACTTGGTATTTTAGTTAAGTATCTTCCAAGAATGCGACACGAGATTTTCGCCCCTAAAACTATTTACATGGGAACATCTTTGAATATTTTGTTTTTCTCAAAAATGGTTCTAATGATGTAAATTAAAATGCTGTATATTAAAGGTATTTATATAAAAACAAAATGTACACCTTGAATCTTTGGTAATAGCTTCCGAAGAACTGTTCATTCTGGATGGATTTTGCTTAACTGGTAATTCATTAGCAATAGACGAAAATTTACTACACAGAGCATTTTGATCTTGTTAAAATACACAATTTATGTCATATATTTATTTATTTGTTTATTTATTTAAGATTTTCCGTTTTAGATTTTTGTTGTACAGACCGTTTCCGTGATATTCCTTGTTATTGGTTTCAATTTTAAACTACATAACTTTTCTCAAACGGGGCCACATTTCGTTGCATCTCTTGTGGTTTACTGGAAATTCAAAGCGCACCGAACTTAAATTTTTCACATATCGACCAGCTCTTAAAAGATTTTAAAATCGCTTTAGACTAAAGTATATTTCCTCCTGCTTAAGAAGAAGCAAGTGACAAGACACTTTCTGCCAATGTTTATCTCCATTAGAATGATGTAGATAAAAAAAATATTTTGTAAGAAAAGTTTGCTTGCATAACGAGTAGAGAAAGTAATGTGAATCTAACACATCAGATGTTTACCTTCTCTGGTGCATATGTACCACGAATCTCAACGAATCTAAAATTCTCTTGGACCTGTGGTGCACAACCTCCAACGTGATAAAGGCATATCCCAATCAACTTTCTTGGTAGAAGCATGTGGAGTCATGAATGTGGGAGCAGCTGTTTTAATCATTCCTTACCAACTTAACACACAGCTTATTTAGCGCACGTTATTTTTGTATGTTCTGAGATATGAACACTTGTTCATGGGATTCGAATTAGACAAGTTTAAAAATTCCTGCTTAAAGATTCAAAGTTTTAAATTAGTTCTCGTTGAGCTCATTGCATGATAGATCATGTTTGTTTGAAAGACCTCGCTTGTTCGTGTACAAAGTGAGTCACCTAGCACTAGTATCACAGACATCCCCTAAACAAAAACAGCAAATGGAAAACCTTTTTCACAGGCATAAAGGAAGAGGAGAGGCTCATTGAAGCGAACGATATTGTCCATTAAAAATATAATAAAATATCATGCAACAATCTTATTTTTATGTAGAATAATGTATTGCTGTAAATAAAATTTATAACATGGGAAGTGCATTTAAGAATTGCCTTTGTTTAATTGAAAAACACCAATTGCATCTCAAGATTCTAAGGTGAAGTTGAATCTTGAGAAACAACCTAATTTACAACTGCTTCTTCGAGTCTAAAGCGCCAAATTCACATGCAGTTAATCACGAGGTGAATGGGGTAATACAATGCAGCTAAAACTGTTTATAGTTTTATTTTAGTGTTATCAGTTGAGATGAAAATAAAATGGGGCTGCCATCCACACGAAAAGGAAAATAAGTGAAGATTTACACTTTTCGTTGTGTCTCAAAACTCAACTTCAGCGTTAGTTTCTCGGAAAGTAATCGTCCTATTGATACAACTAAAGCCATTATTAACGCTTCTTAACAAATGATTGAGTAAAACAAATCCGAGTTTTCTTTGAAAGTCACAAGTTTATGTTGAGAATCATATTTACCTATATTTTTTACTGGTTTGTATCATTACTTTAATGAAGCCCTTCTTGTTTATGAATTATTTCTTACTTCCTCTATTAAGTATGCACAAAATAAAATAACATGTGCAATACAACATCTAGCAATCTGGAGTCTAGTTCCCTATACCATGACGCATATTGCAAATATTATAATTTATTATCACATATATATATTGTCGCAACCGCCTTTTCTACTAATAACTCGGGGAACTCGCTGTGGCTGCGAAAGGCAAATACAAAACTATTCTAACTGGATACGACATGAGGGACGTATCCCCCATGCTAACTTATGGGAAATTAGCAAACTCAGGAGTAAAACAAGGAAATGTGGGAACAAAATCAAACTACTAAATTAAAACATGTTAATTCAAGAGTAATTCCAGCTAATTGATATATTAAACTTTTACCTGTTATGTTGACGCTGGATGATGCGTAGCCAAAATCTGGGCGAATACTATAGCTCCATTATTAATTACATGATCACTAAAAACGTGCGATGCGCTCCCCACGTCGTCCCGCTGGCAAAGAGGCCGAAAAGCCACGCTCCCGTCGTTATTTTAAACTAACCTTTTTTCTACAGTACAGCCAATACAATAAAATTAATTAGTCAATCATGCCACACTTAGAATGTGGATCCTAACGCAGTAGTACCACATTCTGCATGTGACATCATATATATCACATTACATTTTAGTTTCTCTTCACGTACTATGTACATAGTGTATAGAGAAGGTATTGGATTGTACCCAAAAACTAGATGAGGAGATTTCAACGGAAATGTGTTTTGATGTCCCCCGAATCCAAAAAAGCATTTTTAGAAAAAGTTTGGTATGTGTGTGTCTGATGACAGCATGGTTCAAAAACCAAGAGACCTTTAAATACCAAGTTTGGTATTTAAGTTTGAGATCTTTGAAGGGTGCGACGCGAAGATTTTCAAGAACATCCCCATATCTCAAACTACATGGGAAAATTTTTGAAAAGTTTGTTTTTCTCAAAAATGGCTCTAACAATTTTGATTAAAATATCGTATATTTAATATATTTAAATAACAAAGAAAGTGTATATTTTGAGTTTTCCGGTCAGAGCCTCGAAACACCTCTATTCTGGATAAGTTTTGTAGAATTTTGGATAACGGTTAAACCGTAAGAGATAGAAAAAAGCTTACTACACAAAAAATATAGATGTTGTTAAAACACAATTTGTGTCATACACGTTTTTTATGTAGACTGGACCGTTTCCGAGATATTCGTTGTTAATGATTTCAATTTTGGACTGCATACTTAAAACTTTTCAAACGAGAAGTGACGTTCTCCCTGGTTTTACTGCAGGCCATGAAAGCGAACCGAACTTCAACTGTTTCACATAGCACCAACTTTTAAAAGATTTGACTATCGATTTAGCTTAGCATATTCCCTTATGTACTTTCTACTTACAAGGATGCAAGTAATAAAACCATTTCCGTTAATGTTTACTTTGATTAGCAGTTGTAGATGAAAGAATAATCTTTTGTAAGGAAAGTTTGTTTTTGTAACATCTAGAAAAAGTCATGTGTATGGAACACATCATATTTTACAGATATAACTTATATACTAATAACTAAAATAAATAAACCCAAAAAAAATAAAATTGCTTAAAATAAAAGTAAGCTTATAAAATTGTTAAACAATTATCACTAACTCTAAACTAATCATTATTAATTACTGGAATCCAGTAATGCAAATAACTGGTACCCGGCTTTTTCCTCTCAAACTACTAGAATTGAACAAAACTTAGCAAAACTAGTAACCTGCACAACTGGTATCCAACAGAATGTGTACTGGTAGCCAGCACAATTATTTTTCACATAATTTCTCAATGGTAACTATTAAGATAGTGAGTTACTATTAACAATTCTAAACCCCGTTATTTATTCTACTAGCATCCCTTAATCCTTCTCTGACACATAATTAATAAAACCCTTTATATAAATGAATTCTCTTACTTTCCAAAACTAATTAATATTTTAACTACTCTTCGAAACGTTTAACTACTACTATTTTAATCACGTATGTACAACGTACACAGTAAATAGAGAATGTATTGTATTCCACACAAAAATTCAATACCTAGATACTACCGGAAATGCATGTTTTGAGGACCCTAGGACCCAAAAAGGAATTTTTAGAAAAAAACGAGTTTGTGTCGTGTGTGTATGTGCTCAGGTGTGTATTTGTGGACAGCATAACTCAAAATCGAAGTGAGGGTTAAATAGAAAACTTGGTACTAAATTAATTGCAACACAAAGTTTTTTTTTTTTTGGAGAATGCCCCTGCCGTAACTACCATGTATACGAAAATTTTTTCGAAATTTTCGATTTTCTAAAAAATGTCTTTAACGGTTTTAATTAAAATGCCACATATTAGATAAATTTACATGATTAATAAAATTTCTATATTGAGTTTTCTCTGAAAAACTCTTTATTCTGGTTAATTTTTGCATAATTGGTAAACCGTAAGAGATAGAGAAACACTTACTATACTAGTTCTCGTTAAAACACACAATTTATGCCATATACTTTATTTTTTAATTTAGAACTAACCATTTCAGAGATATTCCCTTCTAATTGTTTCATTTTTAAAATACTTAACAAATATCCTCGTGCGTTGCATATATCTTTTGTTTCACTCCTGACCGTGGAAAGAGAATCGAATTTCAATCACAATCGCATAGCAGTAGCCTTTAAAAGATTTTACTGTCGCTTTAGCCTAGCACGTTCCTTTATTTCCCTTCCACTTTTAAGTAACTAAGTAATAATGTCATTTCTGATAATGTTTATATTGATTAGCATGATGTAGATAAAAGAATAATCTTCTGTAAGAACAAATTGTTTGCAGAAAGTTATGTGAGTGGAATATATGAGATGTTTCAGTTCCTACTTTTTTGACCTCTATTGAATAGTAATGTCTTAAGATATAGGTTATATTCCGAGGATAACCAACGAAGATAGCTGTCGGAGCTGAGATATCTCAAATACTTGATGCTTTGCACCTCTGTGTGTGTTTAAGTGAGAGATTGGAGTGGGGGAACAACTGAACGCGGACACTGGGCAGGCGTGGAAAGCGTTGCACTTCGTAATCAGGATATTAAAACCACGAAGTTGGCGTACAAGTGTTTACTTAGACCAGTATCAGAATATAGTGCTGCTTGCTGGGATCCGTATGGGGTAGGGAAAAAATTAGCACCCAAGAAAGTTAAAAAAAGAACAGCTAAATTCATAGATAGGAGAAAACGAGTAGAAAAATCAAGCAAGAACAGCTATTTCTTGGGAAACTTTAGAAAAATATAAATAACAAACCTATCTATGTGTAACTTTTAGAGCCTATAAGGTGGAATGGTATGTAAAGATATAACAAAGCCGTTATTAACTCCATTGTATTGGGGGGCGAAATGGTCACCCACAAAAAATAAGAAATAGGAAACAGAAAACTAAAATAGGCAAATTTTCTTATGCGAATAACACAATTGAAGACTGGAACAAAATACCGGCAGATTTGCTGGAGACTTCGCCTCAAAGTGTAAATTACTTTAAAAATAAACTAAAGAAGAATAATTTATAGTCAGGATAGTTAATACATATTGCATTATGAGTATGAAACATTATGTTATAAAGGTTTTTAATACTTTGTTTATTTTTAGACTGTGCTAATATAATGACAGTGTACTATAAATATGACATATTATTCTTCTGACAGGTCATTATTATTATTATTATTACTATTATTTTTATTATTTCGACTATATATTAATTCTAATTTTCTAGTGTATTATTACATAACAGCGCTGTCACGGAGTCATACCTTAAACAATTAAATAAAAGATCTATCTATAATTTAGTGGCTGGTTTCACAATTTAAGCTTAACCGAAGCTTCAGTAAGGTAGGGACGCCATTGTTTAAGCTTTGCAAGTTTCACAGTAGGGCAACCAGATTCGGCTTCACTGTGTTGAACAACTTTAGGGAACTCTAAAGTTGGTAGCATTTGCGCACTCATATCGAGTCAACGTCTATCGTTTGTTTATGGCGATGATGTTCGTAAAATACGCTTTTATAGTTTAACCTGCAACATATAGTTAAAATGGCCAAAAAATCAGGTCAAACGTACTCTGAACTTCACTTCTCAAGTAGGAATTATCCTCCCAGAAATTGCTAAGCACAGCGCAAGCAATCGAACAAATTACTGTGGAATAAGAAAAATCAAATGTAGACGGAAAATTGTGATGCGAGGAGTAGATATGAACTAGTTTCGACGGCTCTGCATGCCTGAGATGCCGTAAAAAATATCCAGGTGCAATTAGCATGTTTTCACTTTCATGTTATAAGCTTAAGTGAGAAGTATTGCCAATGACGAAAGCATTGTTACTGAATTCATAGACAACTTACTATGTATTAAATATAATGCTGAAGCACAAAGCAACACGATGAGTGTGACAGATAACGCTATAAAGTATATAATTATGTTTTGTTTACCAGTCGTTTTAACGTTTATTTGATTATACTTTTATTTCCATCGTGAATAATTTCTGGTATCATCTTTGCCGACTGTTTACTTAATCGATATATCCCGTAGAATTCTCGGTCATTCCGTGCGTGAGAATGCTTCTCATTCTTCACATTTTGGAAGTTCTCTATAGTTGGAGCAGGGCTGACAGCCGGAGCGCATGTGCGCCGCGGAGCACGTAGCTGTAGGTAGGCAGTCGTTCTGGGTTTTAAGAAGCTGTGTAAAAAGACAATTGCTGTCATGAATACAGCAAAGAAATCGTACACAAAGTTCCAGCCTGATCAGGCATGCAAATTTCTATGTAAGGAACAAGGAGGAATATTCTGTTTAGTATGCAAAAAGCATTTAATTGTTAAGAAAAGTAACTTTCAACGATACTACTCAATATATTGCAAGGAGAAATACAGACACTTTACAGGGGAAAATAGACTTAAATTATTACATTAAAGATCTTGCTTTTCAGCTGACATTATGGGACACATCAGCGCTTTAAATTTGATGTTACAAGCAATTTAATTTATACTATTGCAGATGTTGTTAACAGTTTCAAGATGAAGTTATCGTTGTGAATACTTCAATTGTCACAACAAAACCTCGTTCATTTCCAACATCTTCAGTCACTGAACAGTCCAGTTATTAAGATGATACAAACTGTAATGTGTAAAAAGATCTCCAAACAGTCTTTGAAGGGTGACTTCGAGATGTTGAGGGCATTAAACCTCAATTGGAGCTATTTTGTCTCCTTCTTGCTGAAAATATAGACAATGTATCACCTGTACTGCAACTGGAGGTTATTGATATTGTAATACAAATATATTAAAGCATGAGTACAATGACATGAATGTAGTTGTTTTTTAGAAATCTTTGAGGAATGTACAGTATCCGAATATTCGCAAATTTGCAGCGCGCATTATAACAATATTAGACCAGATTTTTTCTTTGATGAAGCTAACAAAGCGCTAAGCTGTTGAATAGGAATATGGTTGCTACTATTAAACTTGCCTGTTCTAGTAATGTATCAGGAGATATAACGAAGTTAGTTTGGGAAAAAAATTCTACAAGTGAATGTGACGGTACTGCAACTTGAGATTTAGCGCGCTACAATATTACTTCTACTATATCCATATTAATCTGCAATTTAGTTCTTTAATAATAAGTATATATGCTGATAAGTCTATATCCAAGTTATGTTTTATTGTGTTATGAAGAAAGTTCAGAATGTTTGTCCTGTGATAGCATAATCTATTTTCATTTATTAAGCATATTGATATATAATATTAAGACCACTACTGGAATCTTATTCACTCTTATGCATGCATCAGTACCAGTCCCAGTAGTCTTCGAAGACAAATAGCCAAGCGGCAGGATGAGCTGTGTTGATTCTACTGTGCGTATATAGCAACGCAAATTTTGTCTATCCTTGCTCCATGACCCCCTCTGTACACTTGAGCACGCCAGCCCGCAAAAGTACGTAACACAGGTCTGTGCGCTATGCCTTTGACACCGTTGGGCTAGAGCTATACATCACTAAAAACCTCTTCTTCATGTAACAATTAAGCGATTCCTTACCTTAAACCGCAATTCAGAACGGTTTAAGTTCAGCCACGGATGAGCTCGGCTTATCGCTTGAACTACTTACTATAAAACTCCACTGTAGCTCAAGCTTCCTCATAAGCCCAATTCAATGCTTATATTTAAATTGTGAAGTCGAGCTTTAGTAATAAATCCTTCTCCATTTCTATTACAGATTGGTTTTACTCAGTGTGCAACCGAGGCTTATCAGTTCCTGCTGTCTTCGCCTGGTGTCGACCTCCACATAGTGCGCCGTCTTCTGGCACACCTCAGACAACGTGCAGCAAAAGTAGCCACACCAAGCAACACAACAGTTCCTGGACCTCTATCTGTCCAAGTCCCTGTTCCTACAAGAATGTGCTATTCCCCACCCTTGTCGCCAGCATCTCCTGCCAGTAGTCCACCCACGGGCTCCTACCCAATCGTGCTGTCATCTACACCCAGTGTTCAGGAACTGTCAAGACCTCTCACCGGACTCTTAATGACTGTGTCCAAAATTCAACCAAACAACAGAAATCCCCAGAAACAACTTGCTTCTCCTGCTGAACAGTCTGTGTGGCGACCGTGGTAAGCAGTTACTGCGACTCAGCTGGTAAGCTCAGTTGGTCTGAGATTATTCATTATCAGGAGTTCCCGTTTCAACATCAGCACACTCTCGGAAAGATACATTTCATCAAAGCTTATCACTAGCCAATAATATAGGTTGCATTACTTAATCTTCGGCTATCATTCACCTGTTCAGCACTCATAATGAGCTTTGTAAGCAAGAAATACAACAGAGAGAAATAATTTCAGGACATCACAAACATTAGTTTTCCAATATGCGTGTAACCATTAACTTGACATTAGACGCAGAGGCAATTATAATATTGTCAAATCCAAAATTAATAATCACAGTCTTGAACTTACTGAGAAAATACACAAACACGAGTTCATAGCGGAAAATAACTTCCAAGTTGAAGCAAAACACCTTAATCAAGCACTCCATATGAACTTTGCATGTTGTGTGAACTGAGAGCAACAATTCCTGCTGGAGTCAACTGTATTATCCAATCCTTAGTGGCTTCCATTAAAATCAGTGTGTAAACTTCCAAAATACATATATCTGATGAACTCCTGTAAATCGAGTCATATGACTGCACATTACTGATGAGTTATGGACTAGCAGCAATATTCTACATTGCAAAATTTACCTTGATCATTTAGTTACTGGCCGTAGTTTTACATCATTTTGAAACGATTTGCAAAAGTCCTAAATTTGTGCCTTAAGGAAATATATAAATCTGAAACGAAAAAAACAATCAGCTTCATTGTTCGCATTCACATCTATCTCACAGCAGTTCTTATGATCACATGTACACACGCACATACCGACACGGCTTTTATACACACACTGATTTAACTACTTTAGGTTTGTTTATCAACTATGACCTAAATTTCACAGTAATTCATTTAGCGAGGCATTTACAAAGAGCTCAGTTATTCGCTTCAAAACACCCAGCCTATTTTAAAAAATTACTTTTTAATGTTTACAGTATCAGTGCTACATCTGCTTATCCATAACTCATCATCTGGATTCCTTGTGCTCTTACATTTAGAATTGAAGACTTATGTGCGTTAGTGTGTGGAAGGTGCGTGAATGAGTAAGATGTTAATAAGATAATCAACTATTATATAATGTTTGTATGAAGATATATTTTCATTTAAATATTTGAAATAAATTAATGATAGGCAGGGCAAGGTGCTCTATTTTATTAGAATAGGAAGAAGTAGAAGAAATGATTTGTAATTTGTTTACACTAAGATGTATTTTCATTTAAATTTTATAATGCAATATAGTTTATTAATTCACTATTGACACTGTTTTTAGATAAATGTTTATGGTTAACTTTAGAGAAGATAAGATAATAATGGATGATGATGCTTTAAGATGTGTTTTATTGCTTTTAAACGATCTCAGATTGTACAAAATAAGAGAAATGAAATTGAAGCCTTTATAAGACACATACCAGTTATTTAGCAAAGTTATACGATTTGTAACGTGAGTTAACTGTTTGTACATCTGGAAATGAAACAATGCGTTTCGGCACGATTACTACATGTACAAGAAATGAAGTAACTTGTTAAATAGGTTTCAAAAAGATTTTAATTAACCGAAATTTGTGCACAAACTTAAGTCGCATTCTAATGTCAGTAATTTTTGTTTATTTTTGTTATATTTTTTATATAATTTTTACCACAAGTCCCTTGCATTTGAACATAAATTTTAATATGTTGTGTTATCTGATGATCTTTAAATTTTCAATCCATACAAACCAAAATATAAAAATAGGTATTGTTGAGTAGCCTCCGTTTCTATTGCAAATGACTAAACAGGGGGTTTATTCCTGGAGGGAGGCGAATAAGTGCAAATGATTTGATATTTAGTGGACAACAATGTGTAAAACACACAAGTGTAATTAGTTTTGTCCGCTAACTAACATTTTAGTCATAATTGAATCACAACTTCAGGATCTAGTGTGTTTTGAATGGCCCTGAACTATGCCTCTGCTATGTTTGCCTACATCGCTCCACCTATAGTCGGGCAAGGCAAAGGGCAGAAGACAGAGGAGGATCTGTTACCTAAACAACCTAACGTCTAAGAGACGGAATAATAGCCATTTAAAAACATCGCGGAATTTTCCTCGTGAACAAAACTGTATAAAATAGCAAAACTGTAAATACTGAATATTCACACCATCCTCAAACGTTGATACAAATACTTGCACTTCTGACTTCTTCCTAACCCCAACTATGACCTCAAAAGAATGGAGGAAGGCAAACTTCGAACTGCAACATGTCTTCACCAAGACATTGGCTCACGAATTTCATCATAAAGTCTGTGCGCAAAGAGGATACTACCCGGCTTCAGAGCCTTCGGCAGTATCGTCTGCTCACATACCCAGCAAGGGCAAAATCACTAACGTTTTATGCCAAAGAGGAACACATTGTTCCAATAAATTCTATTATTAAATACTTGCACTTATTCACCTCCCAGCCTGTATATGTATATAGAGGAGGATTTTCTCATCTCTGCCGCAGACACATTTTGTAGGTGCACAGCCTCTGGGAGGGATAAATGAACCGCAGGAATGGGGGCGGGGGACTCTTCAACTTGAAGTGATTTGCCGCGATGTAAGCAGCAATTTCTAACATTTCTAAAGCGTTTCTCCCCCTTATTCTCCTGTGCGCTTAATGTTGGGGAACTACTAGAGTGTCCTCCAGCCCTAGGAGAGGTTAAATCGGGCAAGACCTTAATAACATTCTTACGTGAAACACGTCTCTTCACTACAAAAGATCAACACTAAGAACAGCATGACACTGCAGGTAACTGGGCAAGGTTGAAATTAGGCTGTGTTCACTATGTCAGATCGGGGGAAAATATTCAAAAATCCTCAAGCTGGTTGGCTAGCATCGGCGATTAAACTCGCGGCATCTCGAATACAGCAAAAATATTAACTGCGTATTAATTCGGTCCTTTTAGCTAGACAGAAAATTACTAATCTAAATGAAATAGAACTGAACAACTTCTGTGGCCAGACCTTGATTTGATCTAAAATATAAAACTAGTATTCGAATAAAATTACTGAATTTGAAAATAACAACCAGTAAGTAATATTTTTTTTCTAAAAAGGGGAGTCCATAATATTTCAATCTTAATACCTACACAATATCATAAAAGTTGAGAAACTCTTGAACAGTTTCATAAACCTCAGTGATTATTTATTTATCTTTAATATCCATCAAATAATAAACATGAAAGAAAAATAAATAACAAAATGTGTTTGGCTAGGAAAACTAATATGTGCCGTCATACTATATGCACACTAAAACCCTCAAAGTTTTAAATATCAGATCGTAAAATGAGATCGGTTTAAAACCTTCACATTCTCAATTACTTTGGAAACTGAAATTTGTGTTAATGATGTAATCTTAAATTTTAAGTACTAATACTTAAATATATATTATGTAGTAATGACGTAAAATTTTCGCTGTTTCATATACTTTATTTTCACCCTACTGAACATAAATTTTCCGTGATAAGGCAGGGAGTATTAACGTAAGTACTTGAAGAGTGAATTTCGGAATAATTGTTCATATTTTAGTTAACTTCATTCAGAGAAAAGAAGTATATCGTTATGAGAAAATTTGATTGAAACACCTTTCGGAATAATTTTTCATGCTTTAGTAAGTTAATTTAGAGCAAAATTGTAAGTCATTTTCACCTAGACGGTCGGGGTTCGATCCCAAGCGACCGCATGTGAGATTTGTGGTGGACAAAACGGCGCTGGGGCGGGTTTTCTCCGGGTACTCCGGTTTCCCCCGCCATCACATTTCACCGGTGCTCCATCATCATTCATGTATCATCAGTTTCACCGCCTGCGGTGCCATTAGTAGTTAAAGCGGGCGTTAAACACTACCAAATAAGTAAATGTAAGTCATTTTGAGCAAATTTGTTTGAAAGAATATATCTTAGATTAAATTTACTAACTCTGAAAAATTGTATCTATTTGGAATGTTGGAAAAATTATTTTTCTGTCAAGTAATTTTATTAGAAAATTTATAGACATTCACTAAATATCAAATATTATCGCAGTATAAGTAAATTTCATTTCTGGATGTACAAAAACAAGTATATAAAATGAATATGTCAAAATAGATATGAAAATATTTTTGTGTAATATAATTTTAGTTACAAATATTAAGCAATTACAGTTGTAAAATATTTTTGTGAATATTTTTGTGAATAACGTTGAATGATTGAAACAAATACTTCTGAAAATAGTAGGCACATAGTAACCTCTTGAATTTTTAGGTAACTGATTAAACTATTGTTTGTTACACTTTTTGGATAGATGGGCGAACTTTTCGTGAAGAGAACTGACTAACTGTATAGAACTATTATAGTATTTTATGAAAAACTGATTATCGTTGTTTTTTTCGCTATGAAATCAAGAAATTAGATAACGTTGAACTTTTCAGTTTGTACTTGCATTTTAAAAGCACTGTTATTTCATTACCGAATACAATCAAAATTACGTGTTCTCAATGAGAGTAGCTGAAATTATCCAATTGTTTGAAACAGCGTTTCCATATTTTTCTGGTGCAAAACTTTGTAATCTGTAACTCAGAAATACCCCCTCCCATGCTTATTAAAAACACATTTTAAAAAAAAAAATACAGTATTTGAGAATAAATGACTGGGTTCAAACTCCTGGTAATTGGCTTAAAAGTTTTGTGATGTAAATAATATATTTAAATACGTGAAAACTTTAATACATAAAAATTGTCGTTATAAAGTTGTGACTTCAATTACAAATTCTTGGCTCTAAGAGAATTTCAAAAAAGTATGTAACTAAGCTGTGTGATTATTTACTTCCACACTCATTCATTTACTTGGAATTTTAAAACGGATTTGAACTCAAATACACAGCGATCCACTCAATTTATGAGTATTTTTTTATTTTTATCATTTTAGGAATCTCACATGAACACAACATCAGCGCAATGGTATTCATGTTTCTGTACAGCTGTTACAGGTTCATACATTTACTAGTTTCTTTTCAAAACGTAATCATGTAAACAAAGCATACTAATAACGAAATGTTTACTTTCAAGGCAAAATATAACCTTCCTTATGTTACTGCCTTGGCTGTGGCTATCTTACTGACCAACAGATGCAATATGAATATAAGGACATTTTTGAAACACAAAAGAAGTTTAATATTTTGACCAATCTGTGTACACCAGAATGAATTTCTATTAAGTTGCAACTAATATGTATTTCCAAAATGATTAAAAGAAACACATTACAATGCTAAGGAACTTTCATTAGTTATTAACTGTAAAAGTATTGATAATATGTTTCAATTTTTTTTAGTTTAAAATACCTGTACCTTCCTATAATCCGTCGAGTCTGAGAAACACTGGTTTAGAGTTAAGGATGTTTTATTTTTGTAAACAAAGGAAACTCATAAATATTGTAGTTAGCAATGAAAGTGTTCTGTCAAAGTGCTGTTATGAGGCAATACAGCGCAGGTTTTCAGTGGAGGTTATTTGTGACTATTATCATTAGCACACTTAAGCTTAAGATTATATTAAGTTATTACTGAAATATTTATATTATTAGGGTATTCATTCATAAAATATGTTGTACTTAATAAACAAAGAGCGAAAAAACAGAAAATTAACAAAATCTATTTATTTTCAAGAAAGAAAATTTGTTTTAAATATGCTACTAATTTGAAATCAAAAGAACTACAAGTTAACTGCATTGATTTTTAAACTATAGGTTCTTTACTGTAGTATTTATTTGATATTTGCAACCAAAATACTCATATATTTATGAACAAGGTCATAAAGAACATAATAAGCAGCATCGTAAATACGACTTTGGATACTTCAAACACTCTTCCTTGGTTTTACCCATGAGCTCTTCTGAGTAATGGAGGTATATTGCTGAAACACCGCAAAAATGATGGGATCAACGTCATTTTGGCACCTCTCTACTTTTACTGTCTGCTGGTTAGTAAAAATGGGATCATTTACACGTCTTGCGCTTTTCGTACACCAAGCTCGAAAAGGGCAGATATTTGAGAGCGGCGAAAGGACCCAGCCTTGGCGGAGAAGCCAAACCGTGCAAGCGTATGTTCTAGAAACCCAGTAAGCAGCCCACATTCCTGAGCAGGGTAGTTTGGTAGTAGCACTCGTATCAACATTTATAAGTAGTTAAAATTCTGAAACCAACAAATCTAACGCAGAAGTATACATTTTGCCTGTACAAGCTCACTTCCATTTTTCTGGAAAGTTCGTGTCTTCATGTGAATAAAAATTGCTGTAATATAGATATCGCTCTGAATTTAACGTGTCCCACTTTTAAAGAATTTATATTGACACCTTATTTTAAGAAATTACTAATTAATGCTTTAGAATTCATAATAAAATATAGAATAATTGCTTCTCAAACTTTCTGTTAAAAAAACTGCTCACAGGTTCGTTAATCAGCTCGCTGCCCATGGAAGAAAACTTGAAAGACTGCGCTACTAATGCTTTAAATAAATTTAGATAATAGTAAGCATTTTAATTTTCTTACCAAGTCCACAAAGACCTTAAATACGTTATTGTATTTTGATTTTCCTGTAAAACATAAATTAGAACTAATGTTTTTTCGCTCTCTGTTAAATGTATTATTTAGGCATGTGTTATAAGTTATAAAAAAATTATCAGCGCAGAATTTTCTGTTGGATTATTGTATTTCATAAGGTCATCTTAAATTAGCTACATTCATATTGTGAAATTCGCAATCTTTATTTGTTAAAAGATAACCAATAAAACATGTCAGTATAATTAAACAAAGATTTCTGCAGCGTTGAATGAATATTTCTTTTAAATTTGATTGACTTGCACAATCATAATCTAATATGATTGAAATAGCTCTTATGTTAATCTTAAAATGTATGTACCTTTTAAGAGCTACTCAAATAAATCCTCTTAAGGCTCTCTATATTAATCTGTGATATCTGTGGCTTTATGAATTTGCTCTACAAAATGCATATCTCTATTAAGATGGAGGTATTCATTTCTTTAAGTAGAAGCCTATATATACCGATTTCACAGCTTAGAAGAGGAAATCTTTGTAAAGTGTAGTTTCACCATCAAGGTAATTATTATTTAAAGTGTTTTGTATTTACATAGATTTAGCACTGCAGTTGCATGGCGTACTTAGTACTACCGACGTCTTTCATTCCTGTAGTAAAAGGGGAAATACTAGTTTAACATAACGTCGCTAGTTTTGCTCTATATTTAATCCAAAAGATTGCTATATAAATGAAGGCATATTTACGCATTTTGTAACTGGTTTAATCAGTTTAAGCAATATTATATTAATTATACTAAAGTGTTTACTTAAGTCTAAAATAGCCCACTGCAGATTATCCACAGTTTATGAAACAAACGTTTTTTTGTTTTTTTTTTTTTTTTGTTTTTTGTTTTTTGCGAGTGGTATGTCATACTTAATTCATAGAATCTCATCAGGTATCAAATGCGTAAATTTGCTTAAATTAAAAATATAAATATTAGTCATTAGTTACAATGTTTTACATTTTATTCAAAATATTATATTCCTGTGATGATCTGACTTGAGCAAAATATTGTCTGAAATACTGATTATCATGTACAATAAAAGTTGTTAAATAAAGACTTCTGGCTCAAGAATACTGTTCTTGTTGAAAATTTCCCAATTTCTGCTTACACTTCTAAATCCAAACTCCTACATAACTCTGTATCCCTCTGCCCCAAATAATTTACTTATATATTATAGGGGGAGCTAGAACTGACAAAGCTTTCCAACTAAGGCTATGGAACATTTTCTTTGGAACTCAAACAGAGTTGATTCTAATTTAATTTATAAAACTTATCACCAATTTGAGTTGCCAAAAAATTACACAATATAACACGCTGAACACATGAAAATATGGTATATAGATGAAAACGTAATTCAACGCAGTACACGAAGTGTAACAAAAACAAAAGATGGATTAATTAAATCTAAGTGTGTGTGTGTGTGTGTGTGTCTGTACAGGAGGAACACTTTTTATACTTCCAGCCTAATAATAAAAAAACAGTAATTTGGCATTGAAAATTTCTTCGTTGTTTCTCGAAATATTTTCCTTTAGGATCGATATACTTTTGTATGCGTTCAAACCAAGTTTTTCTAATCTGCTTGAGATATCTCCAAAATATGGTTTCTGAACGCATCAATGGCTTCTTCTGACGACCAAAATCGTTGTCCACGCATTTCATTCTTGATGTTCGGGAAGTCATTGGAGGCCAAATCAGGACTGTACGGCGGATGCGTCATTAATTTGATTTTTTGAGTCTTCAAATAGTTGGTTATTATACGAGATGTGTGAGCGCTCTCATTGCTCTGATGAAGAACGATCCGACGGCACTTGTTTCTTTTCGTTATTTCACCGAAGTCTTCCGGAAAACAAATGGCAGTGTACTATTTAGAATTGACCGTTTTGCATTCCTCTAAAGGCACAGTTACCACACTAGCAGTTTTTCTTAAAAAACAGGTGACCATTTGTTTCGGAGTGCTTCATGTAAGAAACAACTTTTTTCGGCGCTTGTAGCGTGGTGGTAGCGTGACTGCCTCACATTCAACAGGTCCCGCGTTTGAATCTCGCTTAGGGTGAGTTACCCGGATAAGACTTTTTTCGGAGTTTTCCCTTATCCTGAGAAGACGAATGCCTAGTAACTTAAACTCCATGGACCCCGATATCATTTGAGCATCATTTCACCAATTTCATTCATCGTCCGATATTATCAACCAGGTTAACGGACGTTAAGCTACAAAAAATTAAAAACAAAACAACAACAACAAACCCTTGTTTGATTTGGTTCACCCTGGAACACACATACAGTCGACTGCTGTTTACGTTCCGACCCATATGCAGAGATTCATGGTTCGTCACCAGTTTTAATCTTATGTACGTCTTTTGAAGTCCCACCATTCTATTCCTTGTGCATTTGCGTGCACTAATCGACAGGAGCATTCTTTTGAAGTTGTGTCAAATTATATGGGATCCAACCAGAGCAAACATTTTTCACGGTTAAATGATCATGCAATATTTTATATATGGTGGTGGAACTAATGCCTAGGGTCGCCTCTATCTCACAGAATGTGGTAGGACGATATTGCAGAATCACTTTTTACAAACACCAATGTTTTCTGGCACAACTGATTTTGGAAGACCTTAATGAATTTCGTGATTGTGCGAACGAAGGCCACGATTTAACTCGTTATACCTGCGTTTAACAGTAATAAAGGATGAACTTCATTGCCAAATATAGTAGTAAGTTGAGCAATGCACTCGTCTTGATAATCCACGTCGAAAATCATAATAAATCATCGCACGTGCATTTTCACGAGTTAATTCCATCTTTTCGCCGAGACACAATTATAAGACGCTGTAAACAACACAAATAGCGCTCTATAGACAAAATATCTTATATAAATTAAGGTCAACACTATCAAACTTTCCAGTGAAAGCACCAGATGGAACCTACAGCAATCAGTGTTGCCAAGGCTCAAAGCATAAGTAGAGACCCTCGCATAGCAAAAACATATCAGTACACAAACAAGTGCAAATGTATAATTTGTAATACAATAAGTTTGGTTACAATAATATAAAAAACTGAGATATTAATGGGGTGATAGTATAAAATAGAACTTAATGTTTGAAGAATATTTTTAAATTATTTAATAAAATAGTTACAATTTACATTAATGGTACCTGTATATTTGAAGCAAACCTTAAATAGCTCACAAAGCTATTGTTTTAGATTTTGCGGCTATGCGGTACCGTTTTGGTCACCGAACTTCGTCCATTAATGTTTATAACAATTGTACATTTTCAGTCATACGTTTTCTTATTTATACGTCACATGATTTTGGTTCCCATGTAGATAAAATTTACATCAATGGTTCCTGTACATTAGAAGCAATCCTATGGTAACTAACAAAGCTTTTGTTTTCATGTTTTTGCTGACATGCGGTAACGTTTAAGACACTGAATTTTGTCCATTAATATACAGCAGATGGTGCAACTGCCCCGTATTTTACGCACGCAGATATGTATTAAAAGAGCTGCAGAACTGAATTGGCCTATTTCTAGTGGGGAATTGGCTGAGCGACCTCCGTTTTACCCCTCTTGCTATTAGCGGAGATGGTGAGCGGATTACGCTCATTGAGAGGGGTAAAACGAATCTAGCTCTCGCCAATTCTCCACTGGCGGGTTTAAGCTTGAAATAGCCCCGTTGAGTTCTGCAACCCTTTTAACTCAGGAAGGGATACCTGCACATGGCAAATGCGCGTCAGTTGGTGTGTTTTTCAGTTATACGTTTTCTAATTTATACATCAGATTTTTCATTGGAAACGTATTCATTACACTGGAAACTTATTTATACGTTGTATTTCTGTTGAGCAATGTGTGCTGTAATTAAAGAATGAAAGGAAACACAATATGGACACACACACCAATTAACATACTTAAAAAAATCTGTGTTACACTCACATGACTTTCTCTAGCTACTCTACAAACTTCTTAGAAAAGATAATTCTACTTTCAACTCCATGCTAATCGAGATAAATATTAGAAGAATGTACTTATTACTTGGCCAGGAGTAGAACAAAAGAAAGACGGAAACTTCCGTCACAATTGAAACTAATAACAAGGCATACCTCGAAAACGGTAAGCTCCACGAAAAACATGTATATGACATAATTTATGCATTTAACAATATCTACATTTTTTGTGTAGTAAGCTTTGTCTATCTCTTGCGGTTTACTAGTTATGCCAAATTAAGCAAAATTCATCCAGAATAAACAGATCTTTAGAAGCTATTCCCAGAAAATTCAACATATACATTTTAATATGTGGTTTTAATATGTGGTATTTTAATCAAAATCGTTTGAGCCATTTTTAAGAAAAACAAAATGTTCTAAAATCTTTCCATATAAAGGGTTGTTAGGGGTGGGGGATTATCTTGAAAATCTTCATGCCGCATCCTTGAAAGATACCAAACTTAAATACCAAATTTGGTATTCAACCGTCTTTCCGTTTTTGAGATATGCATTCCGCAGACACACACACAGACACACACACACGGACCTGTTTCTAAAAACGCTTGTTTTTTTTTTTTTTTGATTCAGGGGGTCCTAAAACATGTATTTCCGGTGAAATCTCGACATCGAAATTTTGGGTGGAATACAATACTTCTCTATCCCTTTGTACATTGTACATACGAGGCTAGAGAAAGTAAAAATATGTGCTCTTATTTTGCTGATGATTTACCTCGAATAGGTAACAGTTAAACGATATTCAATACTGTATTCAAATTTTAAATATAACCGAAAAATATAGAGATGGAAAGCAATGAGAATAAATAAAAAAGCGATGGCAATTTGTGGGTTAAAAAGAATCCTGCATGAAGCACATTTTCTGTTGAAAATAAAATTCTGGAAGGAGTTATTTTCTTACCTTGATTACAAATTGTGCTTTCTAGAGGGAAAAGCTAATTCCAGAAACAAAATGTAATAGAACCGTCGGCATAATAAATCATAACATCTTCTCTAGTACACAGACATAAGAGAACACGTCTTTATACATCTTTGGCCATACAATTGAGACGTGAAAAAAAAAATCTGATGTGCTCCATTCACATAACTGTCCCTTTCTACTCAAGAAACTAACTATCCTTGCAAAAGATCATTCTTTTATATACTGAATGTTAATCAAGATAAACATTAGCAGAAATTGATATATTACTTAGTCCCTTATAAGAAGAAGGAAGATAAGGAAATATGTTAGCTTAAAGCCATAGTCATAAAAAGTTCGCTATATGATGATGTTAAATTTGGTTCCCTTTGCATGACCAGGAATAAAAAAAAAGAGGTATGAAAACACGACGACCTGCCGTTTGGGAGAGATTAAGAATTTTAAAATTTTCAAGGAATGTCTCGAAAATGGTTAGCTCTAAATATAAAAAAAAGAGGATATGACTTAAATTTTGTGTTTTTGAGAGATTATCTACATTTTATTATAGTAAGGCTAAGCTTTTGTCTATCTCTCACGTATACGAATTATGCAAAATCATACAGAATGAAAAGGGCTTTATTGGTTATACTCAACGAATTCAAGATATACACTTTATTTGCCATGTTTATATATTTAACATCGACATTTTAATCAAAATCGTAAGAACCATTTTGAGAAAACCGAAAATCTCCACTTGTAAATATTTTAAGTTTTTTTGTAAAGTCCAATTTTAGAAACTTCCGTTGTAAAGCAGATTTTTGCAAATTACAAAGTTTACAATTAACGCGTTTTTTATGTGTGTTTCACATTAGATTTTCAGGACCTCCTTTAGCATTTAAAAGTAATTCACCCCAGATACGAAATATTGGATCTAATATCGAAAAATGTCCGCTTCAGTTCTATAATATTCTGCTTTTCTGGATCAACCTCCCTAAATTGAATAGTTTGTTTACATTGCAACATTCTCAGTGCCTATTTATAAATTTCAAAAAGAATGCTAAATTAAACAAGTCAACTATCATTATCTATTCCTAAATGTCATAAAGACCCAAAATAAGAAAAAATAAAAGCAAAAACACATCATTAAACTTTTTTTTTTCTAAACAACACAGCATAAAAATATATTTTCCAGTCTCTCGAGATTTTAATAAGAATAAATACGGTCAATTGCATTTCACTATTTTAATGTACGTCCGATTTCTACCTTAGGAGTTGGAGAAATGTCTAGATATCTGTTTTGTTAACGCCACTGTCAGTTGCCAGGATCATAGGAATGAGCACCTCCGGAATTTGTTCCGCAGGATTTTTTAACGTCGCACAAATCTACTTACATGGGTTATTGCTTTTAGCACACTTAAGAACCATTGCTCTGGGCCGAGTTCGAACACACAATCTTGTTTTCAGAAGGAATGCGCCTAACCAACTGAGCCGCTCATACCTACAACTGGGATTTACTTTGTATGAGCATTTCAGTAACAATTAGTACTTTGGAGTAGGTGAGGATTAAAGGGCTACTTAATACTATCGATATAAAACGTAACTTTGAGAACACAGGTTATGCTCATTTTTAACTAGCACAAAAACTGTGTTTTTTACATGTTTTCGTTTCTTTACAGCTGCAATTCTATACATTTTAGTATCTTTGTTGTGCTTTCGTTTTAATCTACCACAGCACATAGAAATGTTCAATAGAATAAATAGTCGAGACATACATTTTCTGGTTTTTGCAGCGAAAATTGAGAATCGAATCGCAGATTCTAGATGAGAGAAATGGTCGTCACTTATCATGTCTGAAAGTTCGAATCCAAATCGTTTTCTGAAATCATAAGTCGGGAATCGGAATAATGTGTGTCCTTTATGAAATCCATTTGAATAATTTGGTTCCCAGCAAACACCTACCATAATCAAATAAACTCAAAATTAAAATGTAGTAAAACATGAGCTAACCTCTCTTTACCACTATGTGCTACGTAATGAGAATCTGAAGTTTGATTTTATTAAGCTCCTCGTGAACCAAAATGGTGGATGATCTTATCCTCCCTTTACAGTGCCGGAATAGGATCTCCAAAACCCTGAACTACCATCCATAAAGGACTTCCAAGCAAGAGGGGAGAGAAAATTCTTTATTGAAACCGTAACTGCCCACAAGGCCAAATACTCGAAAGGATGATGGTGATGATGATTTAAGCTGAGTTAGGGCAGAGTTTTCATAGTTTCAGTATACTGTATCCTTGCTGTCGAAGCAAAAAACAATAGACATTTTGGGCAAAACATCAATATTTTTGAAATGCAGATAATAAATAAATAATTTGAGCAATAACAAAAAAAAAAACATTTCATTTCCATGCGACGATCCATTTTAAAATAACTAGCATATGTATCCCTATTAAGGACATCCATTAGTGAAATTTTGGGAAAAAAGCATAAGCATATTCCATTTCCCAGCTCTTTTTATACCTGTAACTTGCATCTTCGTGCTACACAATTGTTTCTTAATATTAATAATATTAAAGCTAGAGATGGCTATTAAAATGTAACATTTAAGTAAAACATCGTGTTGAACTTGAAACTGCATTTTTTTAAAATTATTTTTCTTCTGTATTTTTCACTATTGAAAATGTTTTCGGATTGTAGTTTATAGCTTAAGGCACTCCGGAAAGCTGAAAAACTATGAAATTATTACTTGTTCTGTTTTATTATAACTTAATGTATGATAATTGAGGTTTTAACATATCTAATTTATGTGGATTAGTTTTACTTAAAAGTAATTTTAAACCAATTTAACAGAATATTAAAATTAGTTTTTGGGGTGTGGCATCTGCTAATTTCAGAAGGCTGTAATATATTAAAGGCAATGTCAAAATTAAAGAAAAATGGTATTGGATCCTGTAATATAACCTTCAGAGTAGCAGTTCAGAAGATGGAGCGGGTAGGGTACAAGAAGAAATTTGGAGATAAAATGGAATGAACTAAAAACTTCAGAGGTCTTTTTCTGCAAGTTAGCATTTTTCACATATAACATGGTTTTTCTGTATTTAGTGGTTCAGGTTAAAGCAGGATGATAATATACTTTATCAACATGGATAAATAGGTTATAGGCAAGTTCATTAAGTTTATGGGCATATAGCGAATAATATGTTTTAGCTATATTAAGAACCTAATATTCTAATGAAACTAACTATTAGTAGCAGGGATATGGATTTGCAATCTTAGGACATGTTTATTACACTATTGTACATCTTTTAACATAATTGTTTTTCAGAAACCTTGATTGTTTCTAAGGTCTGAAAGAAAATGGATTAAAAAAAAAAAGAAAACAACCTTGACGAAATCTCGAAACCTGTCGTTCACCTGTCCCGTAACCATATTGCCTCCGTAACCAATAGGAAAGGTTCAGGCAAGAGCCTTCGTCTAAAACTGAACTAGAGTCTGCAATCTCGCGCTGTGCAAGGTGAACCGAATTTCAATTGTTTCACACAGCGGCCGACTTTATAAACGATTTGACCGTTGCTTTAGCATAGTGTATTCCCTTATTTCCCTGCTTAAAATGATGCGAGTAATAAGACAAAATCTGTTAGTTATTATCTCCATTAGCATGAAGTAGATAAAATAATAATCATTTACTAGAACAGTTCGTTCGCAGATCAGGTAGAGAAAGTCGTGTGAATGAAGTGAATTGACAAATCAGATTTTTTCTCTGTGATATTCTGTCATGCACTGGACACTTTAAATAATCAACCTCTCTGCATTGAAGCACAAAGCAACTATTGATGGTCGTCTGCTCAAGGCCATTTAAATGCGTGTGTTTCATTGGCAATCGGATCGGGTGCGAAATTAGAACATGCTACATGTTTCTGTCTGCCTGACTGTTTTGTAGGTCACGTGCTTGCCCCTTAGAATACACGGTATCTATTACAATAACATAATAGCCAGTCACCGACTATCGGTTTGGTCGCGCCTTATCTAAAAGGGCTGTGAGAGGAGAAGGGATATTAGTAATTGCAGCTAAAAATTGAATTTAAAAAAAATCGTATGTGTTACATTAATATAACTTTCTCTATTTGTTCTGCGAACAAACTTCTTACAAAGGCTTATTCTTCTTTCTATCTCATGGTAATCCACATAAACATTAGTAGAATAGTCTTATTAAATAGTTCCGTATAAATAGAAGGTAACTAATGGAATACACTAGGCTAAAGCGATAGTCAAATTTTTAAAAGTTGTCGCAATGCGATTGTCATTGGAACTATGTTATCTTTGCCTGGCTATGAGTAAAACTGAAGAAACAACGAACTTCGTGTTTCAGAAAAAAATTGAAACCAATAACAAGGAATATCTCGGAAATGGCTAGTACAACAACAAAAATGTATAGAATATAAGATGTGTATTTTCAATGCGCAATGATGATACAACATGTTAGCGGTCCTGCCTAACTTAGGGATTACACTATAGAAATGAAATGTATGGAAAACGGCCACCTTTCTTATCTCTACCGAGTACAATGCACAATGTACATAGTAGGTAGAGATGGTATTGTATTGCATCCAAAAATCCTGTACCGATATTTTACCAGAAATATATGTTATGAGGATCCTTGAAACTAAAACAGAATTTTAAAAACAATTCAGTATGTATGAGTGTGTGTGTGTGTGTGTGTGTGTGTGTGTGTGTGTGTGTGTCTGTCTTTGGACAGCATAGTTGGAAAACGAAAAGGGTCTTTAAGCTAAGGATCTTCCAAGGATGCGACACGAAGACTTTTCAAGATAATCCCCCCACCCTTAACTACATGGAAAATTTATCCAAATTTTCATATTCTCAAAAATGGATCTAATAGTTTTAATTAAAATACTGTATGCTAAAAATATTTACATGAAAAATAAAATATATATCCTGAATTTCTTGGAAATAGCCTCTGAGGTCCTCCTCATTTTGGATGACTTTTGCACAAATGGTAAACCATACCAAATAGACAAAATCTGGTATACAGAGATGTTATTTTCGTCAAAGCATTCAATTTGTCTTATACATTTTTGTTGAGAAGCTAACCATTTCCAGGATATTTCTTGTTGTTATATTTAATATAATATATATTTATTATTTGTTTATCGGGTTTTTCCACCGCTGGGAGACCTGGACCGGGGTACACTCAGCAATATGAGGTCCCTGGGGGGCCAATTGAGGAGCTACTTGATGGAGAAGTAGCGGCTCCAGGTCATGAGGACCACATTAAACGGCCGGGGGGAGGTTCGAGGCGCTGACCACGTCTCACCTTCCAATACTGCACCCCATTCTTGACATCTGCCTTGGACCGAGATGGGGGACGCAGCGGCCGGGCGGTAGGCCAAGATTCCTCAGGAGCTGTCGTGTTATGGAGTTATGTTAATACAATAGGTACCTTCTACTTTCCCATATATCATAGTATGTATCATCAACAATACCGGGATGTTTAAATTCCAAAAAATTAAAATTAAGTTCTATCGATCAGTATATTACGATTTAATAGGATCTTATATGCTCGATTTAGCACTTTATAGCATTTTTAGAATACGTGTGTATAAATCACTGGGCATTCCATTGAGTTTAAAACACTGTGAACCTCAAACTGTAAAAAGTTATAACCGTAATTAAATCTCTACTTTTAAGTACCATATGTTATACATTACGATTAGCATGGCACTGAAAAACGCAAAATAATGTTAAGGACTACACGTGCAAAAGTTCTTTATACCTTTTTTGTATTAGTATCACACTGAAAAACACAAACGTGTATGCACAAAAGTTCTTGGTATACATATTTTGCTCTAATACCACACTGAAAACACACAATTATTTTTAAACATTACATGCGCCAAAGCAAAAGCATACTTATTTTGCATCTCTAGTATAATATTGAACAATGAAGTACTTTGAAGAATTTCCAGATGTAAACCCTCTTCTGCCTTGTGATTGATAGTCTTTAACGTCCGCTTTCACTACTATGGCACCGCAGGCATTTTTAAAATAGTTATTATTTTTTTGATTGAAAGTGGCCTTTCGTTTCGTATCTCTTTTGTTTTACTCCTGGGCATGGAAAAAGAACCGAGTTTCAACTGTATCGCATAGCGACAGGTTTTAAAGGATTTAACTATCGCTTAAGCCCAGTGTGTTCCCTCCTACTTACAAGGAAGGAAATAATAGCACTATTTCTGCTAATGTTTGTCTGAATTAGCATGATGTAGATAAAAGAATAATCTTGTAAGAATAGTTGGCCTGCATAACAGTTACAGAAAGTCATATGAATGGAAATCATCGGGTTTTTATACAAATATGTGTACTTGTTTGTTTAAATAACCGAGTCAAGTATTTTTGCGTCCCATTGAGAAAAATAACCCTTATTAGATCCTAATGTAAAATTAGGTCAATTTAAGCTCTATAAAATGGAAGTATGTTATTAGTTGCTACCTAATAATTAAATAAACTGAAATTTTGGGGATAACAAGTCAGGAATCAGTGTCCACCATCTGCTGTGCCATATGTAGTATTTTCAAAAATCTAATGTGTTACTTCACATGGCTTACTCTACCTATTCTGCCACAAACTATGCTTACAAAAGCTTATTATAACTACTCCATACTAATCGAGATAAATATTAACAAAAATAGTTTTAATAAATATTTTTTTTAGACACAAAGGTAATAGGGAACACACTGATTATGGCATGATTATGGTTAGGATTAGGGTCTTCCGGAGTACCCTACCGTAGATTACTGAAATATTGAAAATACATACTACTTGAACTGGATATTTTCTCCCATCTGGTTATGTTAATAGAATGAATTATTTAATGTTAGATATATTTTTTGAACGGAATCCTAGTAGCTAAAGCAGAGCAGTCATGTAAAACAAAGCCCAAGCACCGGTATTACGAAACAATGACAGGTTCCAGGCCACTTTCATACACATAAGAGGCACGTGTTCTGTTCGAGATTTAAACTGGAAGCAATAATTAGCTTCAGGTGAACGTGGCCACTTACACGGCATGTGTTTACCAATAATAATTGTATGTCAATGCATTTCCTGCCCCTAACTACTCATTTGCTTGATGTATGCAACTTTCACTTCAACAGCAGCTGTGATGCAACTCGAATTGTAGCCTGCAGCATTTGTGTGGGTGTGGACACGGATGCTAGACGTAATGGCCGTAGAATATGGGCTACTCTTCCTTGCGGAAGAAAATTCAATTCAGAATGTCACATACTTTCGTATGCACAAAAATTACTAAAGAATGTTACAAGATCACGTAGAGGAATCTACTAGAGCTTTAATGGAGATTCTGTATACGTACAGGGGTATAGATATAGAAACTTTAACGAATGGTAGTACGTCCAGAAAGTAAGTTCCGTTTGGTAATAAAATGAAATTGTGTACAGATACAGAATAATTATTTATTGTACAAAATTCTACAACTCTTAAACTACTTTTCAACGTAACTGCCGAAATTTTTCAGGCATTTGTCATAGTGTGGCACAAGTTTTTGTATACCTTCTTCATAGAAGTTTGCCGCCTGTGTCTTCAAAAGGTTGAAAACATTTTCTTTCAGCTCTTCGTCACTGTTGAAGTGTTGACCGCCAAGGAAAGACTTGAGATGTAAGAACAGATGAAAGTCGCTAGGAGTGAGGTCAGGGCTGTACTGAGGATGGTCAAACACGTCCCAGCCAAATCCCTGTAGGAGGTTTTTCGTCACATTTGCAATGTGTGGTCGTGCGTTGTCGTGAAGAAAAGCAACACCTTTTGACAGCAATCCTCGGCGCTTATTCTGTATTGCGCGGCGCAATTTCCTAAGTGTCTCACAATAAACATCTGCTTTGATTGTTTGACCACGCGGTAAGAAATCAATAAGTAAGATGCCTTTCCAGTCCCAGAACACTGTGCACATCTTTTTTCGAGGTGTCAAGATTTGTTTCGGCTTAACCTTTGCTGGGGATGAAGTGTGCCTCCATTCCATTGATTGCCGCTTACTTTCAGGGGTGTCGTAAGAAACCCAAGCCTCATCTTCAGTGACTATCTGTGTCAGAAATTCTTCGCCGTCTTCATCATAACGGGTTAAAAACTGAAGTGCACTACCCATCCGTTTTGTTTTGTGTTGCTCAGTAAGAATCTTTGGTACCCAACATGAGCAAAGTTTACGAAATTTCAGTTTTTCGGTAACAATTTCATGAATTAGTGATCGTGAACTTTGGGGAAATTCCATAGCGAGAGCACTAATTGTAAGCTTGCTGTTTTCCTGGATCTTGTCATCAATCGCGTGAACCAGTTCTTCTGTAACCAAAGGTGGACGCCAACTTCGTTCTTCATCGTGCACTTCACTACGCCCTTCATTGAACTGTCGGATCCATCTTCTCACCATTGAATCACTCATCGCATTTTTTCTGTAAACTTCGCAAATTTGCCGATAAATTTCAACTGGTTTCACTTTCCTAGCATTCAGAAAACGAATCACAGATCTGATTTCACAAGCGGCGGGATTTTCAATCAACACCGACATTGTAAACAAGCACAACAAAGCGTATGTGGCTGACAGCGATCTCAAAATGGCGCACGTTTCTTCTCCTTGCGTCTACAGCGCATGTGCGGAATTGCGATCGCAGCGCTGCAGCGGAGATAAATTGAAACGGAACTTACTTTCTGGACGTACCTCGTATCTACACTTCGGTGAGTTTGCTGATAGTTCTCCTACAAACCAATCACATAAGTTCCTACTATATGTTCTTGCATGAGGGTAACAGCACCGCAAAATGAACAACATCTGTTTTGCTTCCATGTGTTAACAGTTCAACAGTATATCTGCTGCCCGAGGTAGTGTGGGGAAGTTGGATGTGCAGGAAACATTCGAACCCAGAGGCGCTACAACATTTAATATAGCGAGGCCTGCCCAATATGCGTTATGCCTTCCCAACACTCCTCACCGCGCTCTCTGGGAAAATAAAAACGCGTGGCTTGTGTGTGCCACGCCTACTTGGAAGTACTAACCAACCTGAAAATATAATACTCGTAATTACTACAAATCAATACGCATATAAAGCAATTATTGATGTAATGTTGTTCATTACACTATCCTCAAATACCATTGCAAACATCTGCACTTATGCCCCTAACATCTGTACAATCATTAGTGCCAGGGATATCAACTTGTATGATAATTATGCAAAAGTATGCTGATTTGCTAAAAAGTACCAAATTTCCCTACATCGCAATAGTATTTTCCCCTTCAAGTTTTCCACCTTCAAACACCTAACCTTTTCCTCCACGAAAATTTTGAGGGACATAAAAGTGGACGAGTTTATATCCAATGTGAAATGTAGGGATGTTTTTTTTTTTTTAACGCCCGCTTTAACTACTAATGGCACCGCAGGCTGATGATACATGAATGATGATGGAGCACCGGTGGAATGCGATGGCGGGGGAAACCGGAGTACCCGGAGAAAACCCGCCCCAGCGCCGTTTTGTGCACCACAAATCTCACATGCGGTCGCTTGGGATCGAACTCCGTCTAGGTGAGAGTCGAGTGCAGGCATGGATCAACCCATTCTAAGTCTAGACGAAGGGGTGAAGAATTATTATGTGCACATGTCATTAAACCGGATGACAGCTACGAAATGTATATGAGAACTTTCATGGGCGACATGGAGACGCCGATTAAATTTATTGCCGCCAATGAGCAGCAATAAGATACGGACCATTAGAAAATCGATATTGTTACATAAAAATGCAATATTTAACTGTACTAATAGAACAAAAGTAAATAAATAACTTTTGTCTTTATTTTATTACATTTTACTTTTATGTCAAAATTAAGATATCTTGTAATGTTACCCTTCAGCAGTTGAGCTGTATTTTGGTGAAGATAAAACTCTCTGCCAATACAGTGGCTAGCTCGAGATCACGCTGGCACAGGTGGGGCTGGATTTAGTGGTACCAATAAGAACAGCTGCGTTCCATTTTGACCCACATTTTATGGAATAGGATGTACGTCATTACGCAACAATTTTCGGCATGACAAATATTGGGAGAATATATATATATATTATTTTTTAATCTGTTGATATACATATAATGACTATACAAGAGTTCTAGTGTTACAACGAATAACATTGTTCACTGTTCTATTCCTATTAATATTTGTTAATAAAGTTATCGTATTATTATTTGGCAGTAGGTTTAAATAAGCACCCATTCTTAGGCCTGATGTGTTGTTATGAGATTTCTCCTTCTAAGGCAAAATTAGATTTTGCGGTATGCATAAATGCACCACTGTGCAGTGTCATATAAATGATATTTGCATTTCGGTTCGGTCAGCTCAATGTTGTGTTTTACCTTCAAAGACCCTTTTACACATGAAAATGCATGTGATTTTACTAAAGATCATCTTGCCTGAACCATGTTAGATGGTTACAATCTGTTTTTACTGTTTACTACTTATACGTAATAACCAGAAGAAATATTTATTCAGTTCAAAAATTTGATTTCGAGATTTTACTGGAAATACAAGTTTTGAGATGCTCTGAATACAAACAAATTAGAAAAAAGTGGGTGTATGTCTATGACTGGCTAGCTCAAAAATGGAGTGTTGATAATACATCAAATTTGATATTTAAATTTAGCAGCTTCCGAGGATGGGAATGCAGATTTTCAAGAAAATCCCCCCAGCCCGAACTAACTTAACATGCAGCATTTCTAAAATTTTTATTTTCTAAAAAATGGCTCTAATAATTTGGATTAATGTAACACGCGTTAAAATATTTTCCTGAAAAATGAAATACATAGCTTGAATTTTGAGAGAAAACTGTTTGAAGTTCTCTTCATTCTATGACTTTATTAATATAATTGATCAATCATAAGAGGATAAAAAAATATTACAGTGCAACAAATGTAGATCTCGTTAAATCACACAATTTACATATATTCATATAACTTTTTTGGAGTCAATTTCCGAGATATTGTTTGTTATTGACTTGGATTTTCAAATACTTAATACTTCTCTGGACAGGAGGGAGAGGTATTAGTCTCTATGTGGGTGGGGTCCCTGGTCTGCCTGCCCGACTGTAGGTGTGCTCTAATCTGTAAACTGTAGGGACCCTGTCTTTGATGTGTCATCGCTCCTGGCTCCGGCCTCCAGGCCGCCTCACCCCTCCCTCCCAGGGGCGCCCCTTAGGCACAATAACAACATACGGTTTGGCGGCTTTACCCTCCGGCAATCCTAATGTTTATCCTAATCTTTGGACTGGGAAATTACTGGTCTTCTCTACTGCGTATAATCAGTAGGGGAAATATTGCATTCCACCCAATACTTCGTTAACGAAATTTCACCAGAAATACATATCTTGAGACTAATTTATTTTAAAAAAAAAAGTTCTTAAGAAAAAAGATATATGTGCCTGTGTGTCTGAATGTCAATGAAGAGCTTACCACAGAAACGAAACTTCGGTTAAATACCAAACTTGACATTTAACTCCTGCATCTTACTAGGATGCAACACGAAAATGTTCAAAGAAAATCCTCCACTGCAAACTACCCCTTAAATGAAACACTTTTAAAAACGTTGATTTTCCCAAATATGCCTCTAACGATTTTGATTAAGACATTTTCATTGTAAATTAAGTGTACATCTTGAGTTTTCTGGGAATAGCTTTAGAATTTCTCTTCATTTGGTGTGGTTTTTGCATGGTTAATAAACCGTGAGAAATAAACAAAACCTACTGCAAAAATATAGACACACAAGTTATGTCGGATGCATTATTTTGTGGAGCTAACCATTTCCGGGGTATTCCTTATTAATAGTCTTAGTTTTCCAATTAGTTTCTTTTTTACTTCTTAGCTTCTTATCACTGATCATCAAAGAGAACCGAAACTCAACATCCTCACATACCGACTAATCTCTCTAATAAGATATGAGAAATATGGGTAAGGCTTAAGCATAGTGCATTTCTTTTTATCTTCTATCTAAAAGAAAATCGGTAATAAGACTATTTCTGCCAATGCCTTTGATTAGCTTGAAATAGACAGAAGAAGTTTTTGTAAGATTAGTATTTTGCAGAGAAAGACTTTAATGGAACACTATCAAATTTTGTCTCGTGATCAAGCAAAGAGTATGGAATTACAACAGCGACACAGTCTTTAAAAATGTGACTATTGCTTTACCTACCTATTCTATAACAAAATATATAAATGCGAATTGAGTTTGTATGGCTTAACAAGAAGTAGAGCAACTAATATATTCCTTTCACTAGCACGTATGTACACGTACAGAGGAGGTCGTGAAGTATTGTACTATGCCAAAAATTTCGTTACCGAGATTTCACCGAAAATACAAGTTTTGAGCATTTTTAGTTAAAAGTCAGTGTATGTATGTGCGTGTGTCTGTAAGTAAGTTAAATACCAAACTTGGTATTTAGGTTTAGTATCTTCCAAGGATGCGACAAACATTTTCAGAAAAATCCCCAACGTAAATTACACTTTACATTGAAAATGTTTCGTAAGTTTTTATCTTCTCAAAAATGATAAGCAATTTTGAATAAATAACCGTATATTAAAGATATTTACATGACAAATACAATGTATACATTAAATAACTGGGAGTAGCCACTGAAGTCCTCTTCATTCTGAATAACTTTTGCCTAACCAGTAAACCGTAAGAGATATAAAAAACTTACTACACACAAAATATAGATCTCGTCAAAACCTACAATTTATATTCCGTACCTTTTTGTTGTAGAACTAATAGTTTCCGAGATATTCCTTGTTATTTGTTACATTTTTACAATACTTTTCTCAAACAGGAAGTCGTCTGTGCGTCTTTTATTTTTTTTTTTTTTTTTACTCCTAGCCATGCAAAGAAACGAATTTCTTTGAAAATCCTATATTTGACTATCGTTTTAGCTAACGCATTCCCTTAGTACCTTTCTGTTTATAAGGAACTAAGCAGTAAGACTATTCAGCTAGTGTTCATCATGATTAGCATAAAGTAGAAAGAAGAATACTCCTTTGTAAGGAATTTGTTTGCAGAACAGATAGAGAAAGACATGTGTAGGGAACATATGTAGGATGTTAATGAACTACACCGAAATAATTTGCGAGATTGTGCACGTGACTGATATAAGTAATTTGAGATCGGCGATGCATGGTCCCCGGATAAACATAACGCAGCTATATAGCGTTAAGCGTGTAGGTATCAGGTGCTGATAAGTCGCTGTTAAAGCAAAGCAGGTTGAAAAAAAAATGGCTTAGAATGTCTTTCAAACTGCTGCCCTAGTATAGAAATGTCGATTTTTAGCAGCTCGTTACTAGCGTTCGCAAAAATCTGTAAAATCTGGAACAAATCATTTGACAGTACGACACTGAGCATTCATTACCTACGTTCTTGAGCTATGCAAACTACTCTGGAGGCATTTTTTCAACTTTTCTGGTGGTTTAATGCGTAACGCGGGAAGCTATCATCCCAAAGGTCGTGAGTTTGAATCCTGTCATAGAGTAAATGTTTTTTATTATTTTTTTCATTCCAGACGAAGTGCCGCGATAGGTGGCGTACTGGCACTTCAAAAACTTTTAGCCGTCACTTCGAAATTTCAATAAACAGGCCATAAGTCTCCTATCTCAAATTACTTATTTAAGCAATCTACACATTCTGTGAAAATATTTCGGTATAGTTCATTAACACCCCGTATATATATATATATATATATATATTTACTGGCATTGTTAAATAAATACATATGTATATATGTAACAATTCCAGTAAAATCCATATTAGAGGTGTATTGATAGTACCATACCTTCCCGACGGGTACCTACCGTATTATCTGCAGAAAATTTACCCATCATTTTTTTTTCTGTATCCCTATTTCCCCCGTAGGTTTTACTGATTACTGGTTTACTGGTTCTTTTACAAACATATACACATTGCACATACATATAACACCCATGCCAAAGGCGGGACTCGAACCCACGATCCCCTGCCCACGAAGCACCAAAGCGAGACGCTTTAGCGAGCGTGGCCATGAGGACCGGCTCATTAACTCGTCACCAGAGTTCCGATTGCCTTGTATCTACTCGAAGAATGATGTTCAATCCCTCGGCTGTCATAGCTTTCATGTCGGTATTTTATGGGATATTTGCCCTTCAGTTGTAGTTCAAGGCAGTCGAGTTAAAGCATAGTTCCCGTTCTCCAGTTGATGATACTGAATATGTTGGAAAGGAACGCTTGTAAATGCAAAGCATTCAAACGTTGCAGAAAAAGTAACTAACATTATAAAAAAGGATGTAAAACCATAAACGGTATTGAACAGTGTCTTAATAACTTGCCGTTATTTTAACATTTATTTGAAACAGTTCAGTAATTTTACTGATATAACCATTTATATGCGTCACAAATTTAAAACAATCAGTAACAGGTAAATCAGCCACCCCTAGTAGAGATTGTCACTATCCAACGTTATCGATAATCGAATATATGAATGTATTGCGATAGAAAGAAATGATTATCGAATGTTTTGCTCTTTATTTGCATTTAAAAGCTGTTTAGTTTCGCTAAATACGTGAAGTTGTAGCATAGAAAGTAACCATTTCTCATTTGGATTTGTAGGTACCTACGATATAATAGACGTTCAAGACCACGAGTAATATGTGTGTAAATAGATAAATAAATAAACTTTATTGCATAAAATTTTGCATTAATTCTCTATCTTTAAAGCGATAATTAATTCCATGATTATTGGATAGTGAAATCATGCCATTTTTCTAACAGACTAGCAATAAAGCTTTGAAATGGAACTTTTTATTTTTAAAATAAAGATAAATAGAGTACATTTACCTTTTTAAGGTTCTCTACCTGTTTTAGAATTATCCGCGGTTTTGGTTCAGCAATTTGGAATTATGTTGTATAAGTCATGTCGTATTTATTATTTCGTATGTGTTTGATTTGTGGTTAAGATGTGTATGCCAAAAATTTTTCCTTCGCAATATAGGAAGACCTTGATTTAGTAATTTGTTCTTATTCTGTATTTGCGAACTCGGTCCTATTGAATGCAAGGCATAGCTAACATTCTAAGCTCCATTAGACATGTGGTGCTGGTTTTCAATACAAAAACAGCTGGGCAGCTCCAATAGTTTTTATGTCTGTGATTTTAATATTATTAATTATATTATATTTTACTTTTTGTAGATTAAATATATATCTTTTTATTTTTTTATCTAGGAAACATAAAACAGCAACAATGCTACAACTTTATCTTCTGTTATACAAAAAAGAGGCAGTATGAAGGTTTGGAATTCAAGTTTTGGTTTATATTTACAAGTAAAACAATAATTGCCATCTCCCACCATTGGGTGACTGTGCATATGTCTTGAAATGGCGACCTCTCTGGCACTTTTACCAGTGTTAATCCACATGTTCAGAAGAAACTGTATGCCCTAGTGGGGCCTAGTCAACCAACTGCATATTTATATTTCGTGCTTAGATATTGGTATGTCACACTGATTAATGCAATGTTTATGACTGATTGCCAAAAGTGTTAAATAAAGAAATAAAACAGCAGATGGTTTACACACTCCGGAATGGATTGGCATTATAACCTCATTGGCTCATCGAAGAGAGCAACTTGAAAAGTGATTGGGGACTTTCAACTGCTAAGCGACAAATAGTTCAATAACATTTTAAAACCGAATGAAAACTGAATACTAGGGGAACAATCGAATGGCCAATATCTAGGCGGCTATCGAATAATTCAATAGTGCCCATCACAAACTGGTAGATTTCTGCACCTATACAGCCTACAGATTATATTCTTAAGTGAAAACATCGCCCTTTTTGTCAAGCAAATACGCTCTGTTGCAGCTATGATTATGGTAACATGTCATTTATTCCTTCACATGCAGGAATGAAAAGGGGCTCCAGAAAACTTGGACCAACAGTAGCAGGGCAGATTTTAAAGGTGATGCAAAAATGCTGGTTTGTAAAAGTTTTTGATGGAACCTAAGAAAGTTGGTGAAACTTTGTACCACACAAAAACTAATTTTGTGTTTGGTAAGTTTTAATTCCTTGTTCATTGAGTAGAAGAGTTTTATCTAATTATTAATTGTTATTAAATAATTGTTAATATAGAGTAATAAAACTGTTGTTTAAGGTGATTTTTTACAACTATTAAAATTAAATTATTTCTAAAGTGAACTCTGAAGGCTGTTACAATTGGAGCTCGCTGACGTAACAATCACACATCATGTAAATTATATGTAACTTCCATGGAGTATGTTATGCTATAATGTCCAATGCAAAACAAAAAAATAACAGGATGAAAACGTTGAACTGTTTACTACGCACTGCTCGAACCTGTGATTAGCTTTATTTTTATGTTTTTTTTTTAATGAGTATTATACTACTGAAGTATCCTTAACTTGACATCTCAACATCTTTAAATAACTATATGACTTAATTTATGCTAGACGAACATATATTTCCATTTGGCAGCTTTTTTCAAACCTTTTGTTTCGAATTTTGATACATCTACTAACTTTAAGGGGAATAATCTGTGAAATCTGAAATGCCTGCATGTTAAACATACGGTTTCATCCTTTGTACTAAATATGCTGAAATATTTTTTTTTAAAAAGGCTGCAATTTTTCTCATCAATTCCCTCAGTAAGGCTGATTAAAACTTTTTTGCGATTTAATGATGTACAAATCGTGGTAAAATCCACACAATTTTGTAAAAAAAATATCAATTTTTTGTTCCATTCATAGATTTGTATTAAAAACTTACTACATTTTCTGTTATGAAATTTGAATTACTACAGTAAAATGAAGACTATATACTCACGGGTTTCAGGTTTTTGAATTAATAAAATTGTTTCTAAAGCAGTATACTTCGTAATTTTTAATTTCCCAAAAAAGTTCCAGCAATTATTTTTATGTCATCTTTAGAGTCCTCAGCGTAATGTTTAAAGTATTTATCAGAAGTTAGCACTGCACAGAGCAATAACGAGTGCTGAAAAGAATATCAAAGAAAAGAAATTAAATTTAAACTAAAGAATTGATTATAGAATTCTCCTGTGTTAGTTAGTGCCTTAATGATTTTAGTGTATACACCATTATAATACCATTCCTCTTAAGTCGCCCACACTACTCAGTATTTGTCACCAACATGTTGAATGTATTCTGTTAATATTAAAACATTGAGTAGATTCGGAAAGCACTTCAACAAACTATATCAGTTAACATGTTGATTGTACATGTTGCTGTGTCAATGTTTTTTTTTTTTTTTTTTCTTTTTTTCTTTTTAAAACAGTAACGGAGTCTGATCAGGACTCCGGTACTGTATCCCTATTTACATTTCCCCCCGTAGGTTTTACTGATTACCGGTTTTACTGTTTCTTTTACAAACATATACACATTGCACAAACATATAACACCCATGCCCAAGGCGGGACTCGAACCCACGATCCCCTGCCCACGAAGCACCAAAGCGAGACGCTTTAGCGAGCGTGGCCATGGGGACCGACAATGTTGTGTCGAAACTGTTTTCTCGGCTTGCTGGAAAACTTATGTTGAATGATAGTTTTTTGGTCTCAGCGGTAATTTGGAAATGTAAGGTGTTCGACTGTTCTTCATTTACTCATTAATCGATATTTGTTCAACTTCCGTTTGTGTTGTATTTTCTGAGGCTATTGAAATGCAGACATATTCTATACCTTAAATGTGCAGAAATGGCTGCTCTCAAAAATGTGCCCTTTTGGTGAATTTTAGGTTTTGCCTCACTTAAAGCAAAGTTGAAGTCACATTCACTATTTCTCAAGCAATTATTGAAACTATCCTCTATTTTAATCTCATTCAAAAGGTTTACACTCCTTAGACGATTAACCAGATAGGACTTCATCCATATTCCTTTTTCTCTTTTTCATAAAATAACAAGCAGATCTAAAAATAGCATTATCCGAAGCCATATCAATGGAGCTGCTTTTAGTTCAAAGATTTTGCTGCCACAATAAATCACCCAGTGTGGATAGAGTGTTAAAATCTAACATTTATAGCATGTTGAAGATAGTTGCATACATTTCACATGTTGAACGAAACCTTTTTCTTTTTAATGTGCAATACTCAATGTTAATTGTTAAAGTTGAATGTTGAACAGTGTGGACAAGCCTTCAAAGATACCAAATTTATCACCTTACAAAATCAGCATTTTTCAGACTTTTGGACGACTTTCCAGGCTATTCTCTTTAATTAAATGATCAGCTATTAAATAGTATTGCTAAACTTATTAGACGTAATTGATAGCGGAATTGAAACATTAATGCAATTTCTTCTATATGAAATGACCGTACATACAGTACCCACGTTTGAGTACACGTGTCACTCCTAATTTCAAGCCGATCCTGGTGGCCGCGCTCGCTTTGGCGCTTCGTGGTGCACAGGATCGTGGGTTCGAGTCCCGCCTTTGGCATGGGTGTTTCTGTGTTTGTAAATGTGTCTATGTATATGTAAAAGAAAACGTTAAGAATAATAAGGTCTACTAAGGAAATATAGGAAAATGGAGAAAAAAAATATAAAAAATCTTATATCTATCGTTCCTGTTGTTTAGATGCGCTATTATATTTTAATAGTGTTTGAGAATGATAAAATTAGCTACAGGCTACTGTATCCCTGGTAGAACACCTATACACAGCTGCCGCCCCCCCCTCCAACTCACCCGCGGAAATTGAAATATATAGAATTGAGTGATTCAGTAAAAAATGTAATAAAGAAGCCTAAACCATTTGAAAATAGACGTTACAAGAATAACATTAAAGACAACTGTGGAAAATAGTGGATACGAAGGAAACATTGTGTACAGTTGTTCAAATTCTCTAAGACAAAACATGAGTGCACTTAATTGTGTTTCTGCTAGCGATATATCGTCATTTTGCTCAATACGGAAATTGTTGTTGCATTTTGAGGCAACAAGTGCAGGGGGTTTTTAGCTAGCTGTGTGTTTCATTGTGTTTTTATTTTTAAATGAGATTAAGGCCCTATCCCGCCAATGTAAAATCTGCTAAATTCACGAGCCATTATTTCTGAAAGTGTTTAATAATCAGACTGAAAATGTTACAGTATGTTCGTGCATGCTTTCTAAGTTCTCTGATCAACATATGTACACTGCTTTGTTTATTGAGGAATCATATCTTCTTTCGATTATGATTTATTGTCAAATACGTTTTACTAAAAGTAACCATGTTAACAGCAAAGTTAGGCCTTTAACACCCTAAAATTTAACTTTAACTATGTTCAATATTTTGGGAAAACGGACACTTATAATGGAACATGTAATTCGCAGAAAATCGTTTTCAAGGTGAAAATGAAGGGAACAAACTCGCTTATAGGTATTTGCAAAATAGAAACCACATGGCTTGAGCGTACATTACCTATCGTACTGAAAAGCATAATAATTTGTAGAGCAAACATTCCCCTAAAATAACCGAGCGAGATGGCGATAACGTGTCCGGCACACATTGGGGGGGGGGGCAGAGTTCGATCGCCACCGTACAACCAACCTGTGTTTTTCGTGGTTTAATCGAATCGGTAGGCGAATCCTGGGGTGCTTTACTTTCTGTCATGATTTTACTCTTCATCGTTTCTTATACTCATCCCCTCCTTGTCATTTGTTCCAGGGTTGATGGACCAGGCGACGGTGTTCGTCATGTTGCGGCTGGATGGTGGCTTGCGCTCTGTAAAGGTTTCTTCCTGCCATCTTTGCGGGACTACCCTCTCAGGGTCCGTCTTCAGGAGGGGGGTGGTGGCCACTGGAGGCTCGAGACTTATGGGAAGAGCCCGGACAGAGTCGGATGCTCTCGCTCTGTAAACCTGAGGGACCCCAGGGATCATGAAGGTGTCAACTATGGCCACGAGGGTCTACGTGTGGTACTTTGCCCCAATGACTGTGCACTCCATACACGATAATCCCTAATTCCAGTCTTCTAAAAAATGACATACGTTTTACTATTGTACTCCAAACCATGTAAAGAATACAATGTTTTTCAGTGAAGTACAGAATTTACAAATTGGCAAAGGCAGTGCCATATTTAAAATACGTTAAAATATACTTAATATATATATATATATAAAGTATAAATTATATCTTACTTATAACAATAAAATGTATATGAGATTAAATAGCGCATTTGAATATATATATATATATAGAAAGTAAATTTCATTAGAAGACCAAAAAGAGGTATTTTGCTTGCAATTTTTGCCATTTTGTCTCTCCTTAAACAAATATAATTCAAATACCACAACATTTAGCTCCTAAAAATAAACAGTTCAAGTCACTTACCACAGGTATCGAGTTCTATTACTATAGCGGCTCAATGCAGTGGTTATAGAAACATAAAAACCCCGGCATGTCAATACAAAGAATAATTTGATTTATAAAATTATATACGACTACTATCATAGTGGTCTGTTTCGTTCATATCGTATTGCTGCCTTGGTAGCTCAGTTGGTAAGAACAACTGAAAGCGGTTAGACCCTCGTCTCTCGCCAAAACGGCCCAGGTTCGATCCAGGCGACGGCTTGCAGAACTTGTGGTGGACAAATCGGAGCAGGGGTGGGCTTTCTTCGGGTTCTCCGATCTCCCCCTCCATCGCATTCCACCGGTGCTCTATCTGCATTCCATTTATCAGTGCCATCGCCTGCGGTGCTATATGTAGTAAAGCGGCCGTTAGACACTATAAAACAATAACAACAACCGAACGTGGAATGGGAGATCCATGGCTCAAGTCCTAGCTATGGAATTTTCCCGTCTATCTCTACCTTTCCAAAACAAGGTCTGTTTTACGTCATTGCCACTGATGATGCACTATGGGAAGGTGGGTGCAAACTTTAAGACAGGGATCATCAGTTCCTAAGCACGCCGTATCTGTACTGCGCGCATGTCACTGGTCTGTGCGGCGAGGTAAGCCTATAAAGTCAACCACTACATCACGCAGCAACATCCAGTAATCTATAGTTGCGTTACCATTAACATGTTAAGGCTAGGATAGTACGGAAGGAATGAGTCACAAACTGTATTAAACATGGTTTAAAGTTCCTCTTTTGCTTGATATTAAATATGCAAAAGTAACCCATTACAAATTATACCTTTATTCCTATACTGTCAAAAGGTTTCACACACACAATATCATTTACTATAAGAACTTAACACGACTTTGTTAGTAGAAATTAGCACAATTTTAATTCTGGAGAATGCATAAATATAAAACAACAGAACAAAGCTTGCTAAACAGCGATCTTATTAAAAGAGGGCTTCAAATTCAACGAATATAAACTATCTAGTGAATTAATTTTCAGTAGAAGATTTAAATCGTTTCCACGCGTAATTGTTTGAATCAAATTGAACAATGGCACAACCGCTACATTCTTTGAAGCAGTACGCAGCTTCCCATTCACAACTGAAGTCATTTGTTGGCGTGGGTATTTGCTTTAGCCAATGCTGTTCCATTACAAAACGGCGCTGAAGTACTAACCACCACTGCTACTGAGGACAACTCGACCGCTCCCACTGCGCAGCACGCACTGAAGCATCACAGCGCCGTATTCAAGCACATGCACCGCGACAAGCGAGTTGGTTGTGGGCACTTGTTCATGTTGAATGTTGGGCACATGAACAGCGTCTTATGCCCAGAACTTGGTTATATACAAGTGGGAGGTGATTAAGTACAAATGATGTTATATTTGTTAGAGAATAATCCGTATAACACGTTGGTGTTTCTCATTTTGTCCGCTTACTAACAGCATTATGTGTATATATGTCTTTTATGTGTAATTTTCTATTATAAGAGGGTGCATTTATGAAGGTGTACTCTGTGCTGTAAATTTAAATTGCTATATTTGAATATCTTTGTATTTTTATTTTCGGGTTCACTCTTAATTCTTTATTGTTGTTTAATAATGCTTTGGACTGTGTATTTCCTTTGTCTTTTTATTTTCGTGTTTACTCTTTTAATTCTTTGTTGTTGTTGTTTTAATATTGCTTGTAATGTGTATTACAAAAGCACGTACGGTCTGTGGACCCGTGCGATTGTTGAAATTCTATGTATGATATTGCTATGTCAATAAATACACTTATTCATTCATAAAACATCCGTTGTATTCCATTCACATGACTTTCTCTGTCCGTTCTACAAACAAGCTTCTTACAAAAGATATTTGAGAAAAGTATACATAATTTAAAACTGAACATAACAAGGAACATCACTGACACGGCAAAAATGTAAAGGGCACAAGCTGTGTGCTTTAACGAGATCTACACTTTTTGTGTAGTAAGTTTTTGTCTATCTCATAGGTTTACGAGCTATATAAAATTCATCAAGAATGAAGAGGTCTTCAGAGGCTATTCCCAGAAAGCTCAAGATGTGCATTTCATTTGTCATGAAAATATCTTAAACATATGGTATTTCAGCAAAATCGTTAGAGCCGTTTTGGAAAATGGCAAGTTTTCGAAAATGTTTCCATGTAAAGGGTAGTTGGTTTTGAGGGGTTTCTTGACGCACTTTTTATAGTGTTTAACGCCCGCTTTTACTACTTGTGGCATCGCAGGCGATGACACTGATGATACATGAAATGAAGATGGAGCACCGATGGAATGCGATGGTGGGGGCAACCGGAGAACCCGGAGAAAACCCGCCCCTGCACCGCTTTGTGCACCACAAATCTCACATGCGATTGCTTGGGAAATACCATGTTGAGTATTTTACGGTCTTTTCGTTGTTTAGCTATGCTGTACACACTGCATTTTTCTAATTTTTTTTTTTTTTTGATTCAGCGGTCACAAAATATGTATTTCCGGTGAAATCTCGGTGTCAAACATTTTGGTGGAATACAGTTCCTTCTCTATCTACTATGTAAATTGTGCATACGAGCTTGAGAAGGTAAAAATACATTAGTTCCACTGCGTAAATAAAGCCATTTGATCGCCAAATAGTCGAGAAGATTTTACACTGAAATCTGTATTTCAGAAACGATTATGTGAATATTTACGTGGAAAACATCATTGTGTGGTTTATTTAAGAGCTTTCTAATCAGTCTTTTTTTTTAAAATTGCCCCCCGAGGGGGCATAGGGGTGCCCCCTCCTCCTCCGCCCCGCAGTGGCGATCATACGAAGGGACTCTACATCGTCTCCCCTACCATACACTAGAACCACTACCAAGGGGATGGTCAGGAATCAGGTAAAGGTTAAGTCAGGTACCTGAAATATGTGGGTGACTACATAAATATGCCGTTAATACAAGAGAGTGTCTTGGGCAGTCGGTGGGCTAGGACTTGGTCTTGGGGTTCAGCCAGACCAGGACCAAGGGCTTAGTGGTGACACACGGGCTCATGGGAAGAGGAGATAAGGTGAGGGCCTCATGAAGTGAAGAAGAAGAGGCGCAATCAGCAATCTTTTATGTTAGTTATGATTATTAATAGTTTTACATGGCTTCATTGCAAATAATGGAATGAGGAAATGTGCTGATTTGCTGGAATTCGGAACGAAAGAGCAAACAGAAGCCATGGTGAGTATTTATAGATCTACTGAAAAACAAGACTGCGTCTTTCATTCAATAACAGACACACAGTTAGAGAACCGGATCTCTTGCATTAATTTGAGAACTCTTTCCCGAGTATTCGTATGCAGTAAGTGACATTTTGGCAGGTGCAGAAAGGTTTATGTGCTGTGGCACGATCCAAAAGACGTGACCAGAGAGTCTGTGCAGACCTTGGTAGGCCATCTGTGGTTGAGGTGCCTTGTTCGTATTCCGTAGCTTCGGAAAATAATTGCTTACAAGCAAACTTTCGCATCCTTACAGAGATGATTTGTTCACAGGCGTCTTTTGGTTATAAATGGAGAACATGTACGCAAGTCCCAAATCAATAAAACATGAACATTTCGGCGAATTAAAAGACATTTGAAATGGATGTATCAATTTGTAATTCTAAGCTTGTGCCCAAAATAAATAATAACAGGTGAATGTTCCTTGTTATGCCGTTTGTTTTACCGCTTCCGTTCTAAGTAGTTGCCAGTGAAACCTTGCCTAAAAATAAAATTAAATATGCTATATTCACAAAACTTTCTCTGACCTCTATCATATTTAATAAATATAGTGGATATAAAATTATTTTAATGACTACTTATTCTCCGTTTTGTCAAGATAAACTTTTGCAAATACAGCTACATTACGTTTCGTTATGGATACAAAAGAAATAGCGATATTAAAATGTTTAACAACTGGACGCTGTAGTACACTGGAATTAAGATTTCATAATCTCTCCATGTATTCGTGAGAAACATCTTATTGTTGACAAAACTATAAGAACGACAAAGTTTAGATCGATTCAAATAATTAAGGGTATATAGGAAATGGTGAATGTCTTAAAAGAGTTACTTGTAATAAAATCTGAGTTTTTAAGAGATCTACATTTTTTGTGTGGTACATCTTCGTCTACTGCTTAACTTTTATCAGTTACACCTACAAGATTGTATAAAATTCCTTCTGAATGAAAGAGGTCTCCCAGAAGATTCAAAATTAAATTAAATTGTATTTATGTGCGTTCTTTAACGGCTGCGGTTCTTAGCGTCCCATTCTATATTGGGCGTGAAAGACCGATAGAGCCGGTCTCTATGGCCGCGATCGCTAAAGTGCCTCGCTTTAGTGCTTCTTGGCGCAGGGGATCGTGGGTTCGAGTCCCGCTCTGGGCATGGGTGTTTGTGTTTGTAGATATGCATATGTATGTGTGTATTAGCAGGAAAAAGCAAACGGTAATCAAATAGCAAAACAAAGTAAATGTTATAGAAATGAAAAACGAGGAAAAAGGAATTCAGCGCCGGAGTTCTGTCAAGACTCCGGAACTATATTCTGGAAGGAAAAAAAAAACACTTTTATCAGGCCTGAAGTTCTTTATGTGTCGTAAATCTACGACAAGGGACCAGCGGCTTTACTTTCCTTCCGAAGGAAGCCATGCTAAGGATTTTACGCTAGAAAAAAACCTATCGTCCTCCGTCTGGTTTGAACCCATGGCCTTGGGAACCAGAGGCTAGCAAGTTGCCCCTAGATCACGGAGGATGACATAAATATTCATTTGACATGCATGGGAGTATCTTTAACGTACAATGTTTCAATAAAAATTGTAAGAGCAATTTTTTTTCAGAAAAAAAAAAAAAACATTGAAAGGAAATACATGTAAACAGTAGGATGGAGAGGGTGGTTTTTCTTGAAAATCTTTGTGCACATCTCTGAATGACACTAAACTTGGTACCTAGTTCGGCGTTTCCGACTTTTCGTTTTAGTTATGCTGTTCACAGACACTTACGCATGCGTAGATACTAGCGCACCATGCATATACATGTATCTTCTGCAAACAATGATTTTTTTATATTTAGGGGTTTCAAAACATGCATTTTCGGTAAAATCTCATATCATAACTTCAGATGGAATACAACTAACTTATCTACCTTCTATGCAAGTGGTAAATAAGGTATTAGTAATCCTATGTATCTCTATGGCAACTGTCTCTATTATAACTTATTTTCGTGCATAATCTAACCATTTATTTTACAAAATCCTGTTTTCCTATTTCTGTGCTAAACTTAACTCCGTAGCACAATAGCCCGAAGTCGGGCCAAGGCTCACCGCCCGACCGCTGCGTCCCCACCTCCGTCCATTACAGGCGTCATGGATGGGGTGCAACACTGGAGGGTGGGAAGTGGTTAGCGCCCCGAGGCCCTCCCGGCCGGTTAATGCTATCCCATAATTTTCGCTTCAATAGGTCCTCAAATGTCCTCCAGGGACCTCACGAAGCTAGGTTCACCCCGGACCATGTCTTCCAGTGGGAGAATATCCCCACGCCAGTACCGGGAATCAAACCTGGCTCCGTCTTGGTAAGCAACCGCATTATCATCACGCTAAGGAGACAACCATTTCTGTCCTACTGACCCTAATAATTATTTCAACTGGACATCCACAGAGAATCAACATTTAGCTGACTCCCCCTTGCTTAGAGCTTTACAGCAATATAAACGCCTGTTTTCTCTTGAAAGACGCGACTGAAAACTGTCGCTCTCACTGCAGTGCTGTGCGAATCCATTCATGCAGTGACGAAGGAATTTTCCGCTGTTTCCCCCTAGAAAATGCTAATGAAGGGAAATACAGTGCCGGGCTGCCAACGGACGAGTCTAGCGGCGGGTGGTGGAGCCCGTATCAACGTCGAAAACAAGGTACTAAAGAAACATGTCACATTACCTTTTCACTATAAACTATACAGAGAACACTTCCCAGGTTCACGGAGACAAAGACGTCCCTGTACAGAGGACACTTCCCTGGTTCACGGAAACAAAGACGTGCCTGTACAGAGGACAGTCCCTGTCTAACGGGAACAAAGACATCCCTGTACAGAGGACACGTCCCTGCTTCACGGGAACTAAACTCATGTTGGTGAATCAAGTCTTTGCGTGGTCAGACACTCTTGGGAGAACCACATAATAACACAAATGGGGTAAAATAAAGCAGTGTTATTTTCCAAAACAGAAGTAGCATAAAAAGGAAATAAAGCATATGGTAGAAACACGCAAGTGCGCCTGAATTTGTGAAGAACCGGAGCGATTAAAAAAGTTGTATTCGTGCTGTCAATTGATTCAGTTCTCATGGGACTAGAGTGGATACGGGGGCAGGGCCCGGCACGGAGAGGCCCATATCCCAAGTAATGAACAAGAAGCAAGTCACGACCATGTCTTCTAAAATATCCGTAGTAGCGGCACTACCTTCATTTTTTAGACCCTTATACCGTCATTAGTGGCCCTGTGTATATTTTCCCGTGTGGCAACCAAACAGCTCAAAGGTTTTAAATTTTACATTCCAAACTGAGCAATTCTTGGAAAATAAATTCTGAAATTTCCACTAAATATTATGCATATACGAGGAGCATATTCTAAATACAATGAAACTCCGGTTAGGATGACGTATTCGTGAAGTTTGACCAAACATTGAGAAAAAAAATTCAAAACGTTTTTTAATAAAATAAGTCGGCTTACTCTCCCCGTAGGTAGGGTAACATCCGCCTAAGACTTACAAGCTAGTGCCTAGGGGTCAGAAGCCTGTCGGGGAGCCAACGGCAGTAGCCACAAAATGAAGAACCTGGAACGAGTGGTAGGCCCGTAGCCAGGCATGAGCAAGTGGGTCATATGAAATGAAATGGAATGAATGCTAGGAAAGGTGATGATGGAGCAATTGGTGGAGTGAGTGGCGGGGTAAACCGAAGGATCCGGAGAAAACTCGCCCAGACGCCGTTTCGTCCACCACCAATGCCACATGCGGGCTCTTGAGAACCAGCCCAGGCCGCCTCGGTGGGAGGCGAACGAACTAACCACTCTCCTACTGTCCCGCCGAATACAATAATACAAATTCTAAACGCTAATATATATATATAAATATATATATATATATATATAATATTTTGTGCACTTGGCGGATATTAACCACCAATTAACCAGAGCCATTAACTGATAGGCGCATGCCTATTAAGATGTACACCCAAAATTTTATCCTGTTTTCTCACAAACTTTTTTCTACACTCAAAACACCTGGCACGGTCCAATTTTCTATTACTTTTTTTTTCAGCGCTTTTGCACACTCTGTTAAAAGTACGTTAAAGAAAATTACTATATACCCTTGGAAATAATGATAAATAGATCATTAAATTTAAAGAAACCAAAAGGGTGGGAGAGTAAAAAAGGTAATAATTCTCTTATAATGATTTTAATCTAAAATTTAATTTAAAACGTTTAACTTAAAAGAAACTGATATGATAGGTATATATGTAAACTCATTTACTGTAGAACTTGAAAATTTAATGTGAATATTCTTGAAAATGTATCGTGAGGAATATTTTTATTAGAATAATAAATTTAGGCAGTTAAAGCGTTTTATTAAATCACCGTGAAAGTTAGAATATTGAAACATGGCAAAAATATAAGTTGTTATCTGTAATAGCTGGTAGAAATTTCAACAAGATATTTTGCAAGCTGTGAATATTCCAAATTTCATAGATTTATTTTAATATGGGACTGGGCACGTTAACCGGCCCGTCTTCTGCCACTTGATTTGAATCCAAATTAATGTTTTCTGGTGTTAACCATTGTTGCTTTCGCTTTCTTTACTCTTATTGCCTTGCTTGGAACTGTCATCTGCTCATTTATTTAGTTTCATGGTTGCTTTTTGAACGGTTTATGTTGTTATAAAAGGAGTTTTTGTTTTTAAGTACGACATATTCAATATAAGAGGGAATATTCATGGTAGAGGCGTACATATTTTGACATATAAAACACCGGTTAACCTGAAAAAAACTTTATTTATTACACGAAATTGTTAGAAACCCACTTTGCAGCTCTGATTTACAAATAGCTCCTAACTTGCACGCAATTATCTCGTAACTGTCGCACATATTTTATTTTCTGCCGCCTTTTTGTAGTCCTCTGTTGCTTCGGAGGCAAATTAATGCAATGTTATAGAATTTGCCAGAATGCAAACGGCGAAATTTCTCGAAGAGTAGCCAGTCAAAGCTTGGCCGACTGTATAATAGGGTCTGCTTTCTCATGTTTCCCGCATTCAAATCCTCATTGACGGTTTTGTTGATTGAATCACACGGTTTTGGCTTCAATCAGCGTTGCCAACCCTGTTGGAGCGAAAAACGTAGAAGCGAACCGGAAAGAAGGAAGAAAAAGTTGAACTTCGAATGGTATTGTAACATGACAAGGCATCCCCCCTTTTCTGTCAACCTCTCATATCATCATCAGCATCATCACTATTATTATTATTATTATTATTATTATTATTATTATTATTATTATTATTATTATTATTATTAAACTATGCTGCGTTGTTTATTTAGCGATAATGTGAAAGCTAATATGCATTTGTAAATCATATTATTTATTCACGGCTTATTTATGAGAATTCAAGCGTTTAACATAACAAGTGTTCTTGGTTTTCGGCGCCCCAACTAGCCGACGCCTGGGGCTGCCTTCTCCCCTAGATACGACACTGACGCGACGAGCATTAATATATTTGAATCTCTACACTTAAACGTAAACAATTGCTCTACCAACATCAGTTAATTTCTTCTTAAACGCTCACCAAAAGTCATCAAGCACACATAATGACTCGAGGCGAGACATGAACAATTTTTGCGCATAGTGGAAGTTGCCAGAGATGCCAACTGGGCGCGAATAGCACAACCACAACATCGTGCAGCGTTAAACAATTATTGCAGTTCACATGATGGTAATTGCTGTACAAATAAAATGAAGTAAGTTTCCGTGGATGTTTTATAAAGGAGTTTTTACATGTTTATAATTACCGAAAGTGGAAAAGTAGGTGTGCTAATATAAATTGCCCCCAATATGGTAACCATGGCAACACTGGCCGCAATTTGCACTATTATTGCTCCCCTCTTAGAACCAAACCGGATATGAACATATGCCACCATTAACTAGCTCGCGATATGCGAAAAACCAGAGTACACCATAACATGTAGCACCTTAAATACAAGCGATTGTCTGCGGATTTTCAGTGATTTTATTAATTAAATATAGAGCAAGTCTTGATTAATATGGTATAATAAATAATATCAATGGTGAAACAAAAGAATGTTGCGGTTAAATCTGTTCGGTATTGCTCTTCCTTCTACATTCATAGGATAAAGTAGCAGTCAGGAGGAGGATAAAAAAGACTTTCTACAAGAGTTATTAGTCACATTCAGGAGGTTTCGAATTCAAGTCTTGCTTAGAGTGAATCATTCCGGAATATTATTTTTTTAGGGTGGGGGGGTTTATCATATGCTGAGGAGACAAATGTCTGGTATGTGTAAGCTTTAAACCCTCGCTCATTTGAGCATCACTTCACCATTTCTTTCGTTCACCATCCAATTTGATATTGGCTAGATATTGGCCCTGAAGCTCCGCACTATTTCCATGACATCACGAAAAATTATAGAATTTGACTAAAAATCTACTTATTTACTTTCTCTAGCACGTATGTACAATGTACATAGTATGTCGCCCTCCGTGGTGTAATGGTTACCATGCTAACTTCATATAGCCAAGGTCGCGGAGGACGGTGTTTTTCGGGCGTAAAAATCTTTAGTATGGCTTCCTTCGGAAGGGAAGTAAAGCCGTTTGTCCCGTATCGTAGACTTATGGAACGTAAAAGAACCTCAAGCCTGAAAGAGAGGCCTCTGAGCAAAATTAAGTGGTGTTTCACGCCCAATTTAGAACGGGACGCTGAGAACCACAGTAGTTAAAGAGCGTCCATAAATAACACGCAATTTCTATTTTGTAAATAGTAGGTAGAGAGGATATTGTAGTCCACCCAAAAATTCGATACCGAGATTTCACCGTAAATATATGTTTTCAGCTTCCTTGAATAAAAAACGCATTTTTTGGGAAAAAAATGGTATATGTGTGTATGTGTGTGTGTGTGTGTGTGTGTGTGTGAACAGCGGATTCAAAAATGAAAAGTCGGTTAGATACCAAACTTCGCATTTAAGTTTGATATCTTTCAAGGAGGCGACACGAAGATTTTCAGAACAATACTCCCTTCCCAAACTACTCTTTACATGGAGGATTTTTGGAAAAGTTTGATTTCCCAAAAATAGCTCTAACGATTTTGATTAAAATATCATATTTATTTAGGAATGAAATGTGTACTTTGAATTTTCTGGGAATAGCCTCAGAAGATACTGGGTGATTTTTGTAAGAGATAAACAAAAACTTATCAGCACAAAAAATTTATTTCATACATCTTTTTTTTTTTTAGATTTAACTATTTCCGCCATTAATCATTTCAATGACAATCACATTGCGGTGGCTTTAAAAACATTTGTATCGTAATAAGACGATTTTTGCTAAGGCTTATCGTTATGTAGCAGGATATAGACAAAAGAATAACATTTTGTAAGAATAGTTTATTGAGGATCAGATAGAGAAAGTCATGTGAATGGAACATGTCAGATTTGTTTATATCATAGATGTTTTATCCACTCTTACCAGTTATGCAATGTTATACGGAATTCTCACCAAATGGAAAGGACTGTACCGGCGAAGGTCAGAAAATTCAACTTACAGATTCTATTTATCCTGAATATATATTAAATGTATGAGAATTTAATCGAAATCGTTAGCGCCATTTTAGAGAAAACAAAACAACAAAATGGCCAAAAGCGATCCATGTAAACATAATTTGTGATTAGGGAATTTTCTTAAAAAATTTCATGTTGCATCTTCGGAAGACGCAAAGCTTAATCCAAGATTGACTTTTATGCAAAGTTTCCCTTTTTGTTATGCTGTTCAAACACACACACACACACACACACACACACACTCACACACACACAATCCCTCTCAGATACAATTTTCTAAAAATGTCCTTTTATTATTCGGGGGTCTCAAAACATACTTAAAGTGAAATAACAAATGTGAAATTTTTGAAACAATGCAATATATCATCTATCCAGGCATAAGGTAGAGAAATAAAAGAAATTCTAAAACTAAATTTGTCATAATAAATTGGTACTTTTAAAAATGTGCTAGTATTACATTTACATCCACAGCAAAAATTATTCTCCAATCTTTTCTAAAAATGTACATTTTTAATTTCTCTAGCACGTATGTACAATGTGCATAGAGAATAGATAAGGTATTGTATTCAATCCAAAAATTCCATCACGACATTTCACCAGAAATACATGTTTTAGCGTCCTCTGAATCCAAAAAAGATCATTTTCAAAAAAAAGTTTCGTATGTGTGTGTGTGTGTGTGTGTGTGTGTGTGTGTGTGGGCAGTATAAATCAAAAACGAAACATCGATTAAATAACAAACTTGGTGTTTAAGTTCAGTATCTTTCAAGGATGCGACAAGAAGATTTTATGGAGATATTTTTGAGACAAACGAAATGTATATCTTGAATTTTCTGGAAATAGCCTGACCTCTTCATTCTAGATGACTTTTGTATAACTGGTAAACCGGAGATCGACAAAAACCTATCACACAAAAATGTAGATCTCATTAAAATACACAGTTTATGTCATATTCTATATATTTTTTTAGAGTTAACCCTTTCCCAGACATTCCGTATTATTAGTTACAATTTTATGCTACTTAAAACTTTTCTCATTCTTTCTCTCTTTTGTTTACTTCTGAGAAGCAAAGAGAACGTAAATACAATTGCTTCACACAGCGACTGGCTTTTAAAGTATTTGACTATCACTTCACCCCAGTGCAGTCCCTTATTTCCCTTCTACTTACAAAGAAAGTAGTAATACGTCCAATAGTGATAATGCTTATCTGATTACCATAATGTAGATATAAGAGTAATCTTTTGGAAGGAAAGTTTGTTTACGGAACAGCTAGAGAAATTCATGTGAATGGAACACATTGGATTTTACTTTCTCTAGCCCCATTAGTACAATGTACATAGTGGATAGAGAAGGCATTATTCCACCCAAAAATTCGATACCAGATTTCACCGTAAACATATGTTTTGGGGTGGCCTGAGTCTGAAGAAAAAAAACATTTTTAGAAAATTTTAATTTTCTCAAAAATGGTACTAACGATTTTGATTAAAATACTGTATATTAAAGATATTTATATCCCAAATAAAATATATATTTGAATGTTCTGAGTATAGTCTCCTTATTCTGGATGAATTTTACAGAATTTTGCTTATCTGCCAAACTGTAAGAGATAGCAAAAAGCTTAATGCACAAAATATGTATGCCGTTTATACTTTTTTGTTGTGGAGGTAACCGTTTCCGAGATATTCCTTGTTATTGGTTTCAATTGTAAAATACCTACACTTTTCTCAGAAAAACTGTCCGTTTTTCTTTCGTTCTACTCCTGGCCAAACAAAGAAGCGATTTACAGTGACAATCGCATAACGACAGCTTTTAATACATTTGACTATCGCTTTAACCTAGTGTATTCCCTTAGTTCCCTTCTACTTATAAAGAACTAAGTAATAAGAACATTCTGCTATGTTTATATGGATAAGCATGGTGTAGAAAGAAGAATAGTCTTTTGTAAGAAGTTTGTTTGTAGAACAGCTAGAGACATTCATATGAATGTAACTCGTCAGATTTTTATAAAAAGATCCGTGTGTGTGTCAGTGTGTGGGAGGACAGTATAACTCAAAAATGAAAAGTCGATTAAATGCCAAGTATTTAAGTTCAGTATCCTCCAACACGCAGATTTTCTGAAAAATCTCCCCATCCACAACTAACCTTTAAATGGAATATTTTTGAAAAATTTTGATTTCCTCAAAAATGGCCCTAAAGATTTTAATTAAAATACAGTATATTCAAGATACATCCCAAATAAAATATATATCTTGAATTTTCTGGGAATAGTCTCCTTATTCTGGATGAATTTTACCGAATTTTGCTTTACTGCTAAACTGTAAGAGATAGACAAAAACTTATTGGACAAACAAATGTAGGTCTCGTTAAAACACACAATTTATGTGGAGGTAGCCGTTTCCGAGATATTCCTTGTTATTGGTTTCAATTGTAAAGTACTTATACTTTTCTTGTCAGGAAGTGTCCGTTTTTCTTTTGTTGTACTCCTGGCCAAGCAAAGAAGCATTTTTGCAATGACAATCGTATAACGACAGCTTCTAAAACATTTAACTATCACTTTAACCTTGGTTCTCTTCTAATTATATAGAACTAAGGAATGAGAACATTCTGTTAATGCTTATCTCAATTAGCATGATGCAGAAAGAAGAATAAGCTTTTGTAAGAAGTTTGTTTGTAGAACACCTAGAGAAAGTCATGTAAATGGAATACATGAGATTTTTATAGAGGAAATATATACAACTTTAAATATTCTTTCCTTTATATTTAACCTTTCGTTGTACTCTTATTTTTGCTATCAGAAAACGAAGAAAGGGAAGCAAAGGGCTACAAAAGAGGCGCACGCTTTTCTTCTTTGAGATTTGAGTCTAATTGACCCCGAGTCTGCGTGCAAGCCATGGTTCAAGAAGAGTTTTGCTTTTCTCTTTCACACCACCTGAATCACAGTAATTACACAATGATGAACCCTAACCTCCGAGAATTACCGTCCAGCAATGATTATGGAGTGCAGTAGCTGTGAACTCTATAATGACAACCTGTAATGTTCGACAAGGTCACGTGTACTGTTGCGCAGTAAACCTCAGGGGCAGACAGTAAAATTGCTTAGACTTATCAGGTATAGAAATTTTTAAGCATTTGGCTTCAAATAACCTACACTCAAACCATATAAAGAGGTGTTAGAAATAAGGAGCAATGTTCACTTTAGAAGCAAAATGAGATACTAGCACCAACTACTTCTTTTCTCAATGCATTTTGCTCCATTCAGGTTGCCAAGCAATAACATGGATAAAAACCAGATATTTAGATGTTTCTGGTTTAAAGGGACCAAGTTATTCCTACCTACACAAGTTAAATATGCAACAATTTGGTACGCGCAATTCTTTAACCCTTTGTTGCTATAAGTACTTCTAAGTTCCACTTGTTTTAAGCGTTACTGAAATAGAGATTGTATAATTTCATATTAAACACAGGTATATCACCCATAAAATACAAGTAATTAAGACTCTTTTGTATTGTAAAAGAACAAAATATTTTCAATAAAATTGTTGATTTTTTTTCTTTTTTTAAGTAAAAGAGCAAAATCCATGCAACTCTTTTTTATACTTTTTAATACCCGTTTTTACTACTATAACATCACAGGTGATGACACTGATGATATATGGAATGCAGATGGATCATCGGTGGAATGCGATGTCGGGGGAAATCGGAGCCCGGAGAAAACCCGCTCCTGGGCCGCTTTTCACCGTAATTCCCACATGCGGAGAGGCGAGGTGTCTAGCCAATCGGCCATGACGCGGTCATCCATGAAACTGCAGTCATATGTAACTCTGACAACGTTCAAGCCTGCCATGATACTGGTTATTTTACGTTGGTCCTCCCCATCCTTTACCACAGGCACCTGTGTTGGTCCAGTTTTTTAACAAATGAGCTTACCAGTAGATCTATCATATATATTTTTTTTATTTTGACCCTAATTAGTGTAGAAAAAGTATTACTTTTCGTACTTTCCAAAAGTAATTTCTTGGCTGTTGATTTTTCAAAAGTTAATTTATTTCTCAAAATTGGAGAATTATTTCAAAAAAGTGTATGACCATTTTCTTTAATGAGCTTTTGAGAGGCAGTAAACATTTTTAAAAACAAATTAGTGAAAAATCGTATCGTGTGTAACATTTTGAACATGGAAAAATAATGGAGAAAGGATTGCGAGAAAATGAGGTTTAAAGCATGCGCCTACCCATTTATAGTGTCAGTTAATTCGTAGAAAGAGTGTGCTGAGTGAAAAAACGATATTATTTCTTAGACTTTAGAATTCATATCTTTTTGTATCCTGTTTCCTCACAATTTTTGGTCAAATTTAGATATGTATTACCTTAAGTTTAAAAAAGCTAGAAAAGTCAGTTCTAATGTCCCGTTAAGTATATAACTTCAGTCAGCTCAAGACAGGTGGCTTCGTTATTTTCAAATATACATAGGTAAAATTTAATCCAGCTTATAGGGCGATCAGTTTTGCTCTATAAATTTGTAGTATGGCTTCCATTTTAATTTCTCGCAGGGGATGCAGGAAGATATAAGCACCGCGACCATGATCTATATGCAATCCCCGGAAGGAAGGGATGCGATGAAAAATCCAAAGGGTTTTTGCCCAGAGAAGGTAGTGGCAGATTCAGATATTGCGGGACCCCTAAAGGCATCTAATACAGGCGCCCCCAGCACTTCTTTTGGCGAACAGGTCCGAAAGGTCCTGGTTCCGTACTAGAGGTGGAAGAAATATAACTTAGCGCATATACACCGCGCATCACACACCACCAAACTACGCAGTCAAGCCCTATAACCCAGAAGCTAATATGAAATAAAATCATGGGAAATGAGGGAGCTGAAAAAGTCGTGGAGTTAGAGAACCACCCGAGCACTGACCTGGTGAGAAAAACCAAGTCAGAGTGGGCGGTCGACGGGCATAGAACCCACGACCTCCCGAATTCGCCGCGCCGCGCCGCGCCGTCCCACACCCTTGTACACCCAAAGACATTAAAAATACGCCTGAAAATGCTTGTCTTAAGACGGAGTCTTTTCGCTGACTCCGCCCAATACTTCCACCTGTTTGCTATGCTCCTAAAACGTTTTGCAAAGAACACGTTACCGAAAGGAAGGGGTTGAGTATGAAACTTAACTTGTGACAAATGAAGTTCTGAGGGAAATGGACTGGTGATCCCTAAACATTGTGGTTGACAATACTCCACCCCTCTCACCAAGATTACAAAATGAGGTTAATTGTTTGTCCACCTTACATACTGAAGTTCTAATGCCAAGGTAATGCATGCATATGGTGGACTAAATCAATACACTGCTTATACAAGTCAACCTGTTCTGATTGAGCGCGACTGAGGGGTGAGGTGATGGGTTGCCCAATCGGTTTTGCAATTTCTTACTCGCGTGGTATGTTGTACCAGAATGGCATAACTGAAAATCATAAAAAGACCTGAGTCCCCGTCAAACATTCGCATTTTCAGCAAAATCATAGCGCCAAACGTATTTTTAATGTTTTTTTTTTTTACTGTACCACTGTCAAATACTGTGCTCAAGTTGTTTAGTTTATTTATTTTCAAATATTCACATGCGAGTTTGTTTTCTCAGTTTTTGCTCTGAACGGCTATTTTAAATGGTATTTTCTGTTATAAATGACCCGTTTTCTCAGAAATTACTAGAAATTATATTTTACGACATTAAAATGTCTAAGTGCAATTTGGATATACTTTGTTGTTGCTAACATATTGGCTATTTTCAAAAAAAGTATTGCTGATAAACTATAATAAAATTGTGGCATTTTTAAGAAAATAATTAGAAATAAGCATGTGCTCCTAGAGTTGAAAAATGAAATATTAGGAAGGCATGCTTCTGAATCATGTAAAATTTCAACCTAATATATTAAATAATTTCTGGATAATGGGCCATGAATAGACATCGCAGACAGGGTTTAGTTTGAGAGATTTCAAGTTAATAGTGCTATGGGAATTGATGACGTCCGCACATAATTGCCGAGGCTACCACCCGCTACCACCGCCTCTTGTTTTTGTCTTTTCTGCTCAAAAACCGGTTCGGAGATTACGCGCTGCTTGCGTCTACAGGTAAATGTGAGTGAACTTCGATCTTTATGTACCACAAAAGCACTCCCTAGTAGTGATATAACACTAGTGGAATACAGCTTTCAATCTCCCCTTTAATGATACATTACAGTGAAGAACCAAATGACAAAAATCGGAATGTGTGTACCCAGTGGAACGCTTATTATGATAAAGGAGGAAGGCAAAAGTGATTCGTAAGTTCCTTAAAATATTTATGGTACAATTAAGAATGTTCCACGTATAGGGTACTTTCGGAAGGATGGTTTCTTGAATATCTCCGTGTCCTTGGAAGATGCTGAACTTAAATATAAATTTTAGTATTTAACAGACTTTTCGTTTTTGAGTTACGCTGTTCATAGATATACACGGACCTTTTTCTAAGAATGTATTTTTTATTCGGAGGACGTCAAAACACATATTTCGTGTGAAAATTTTGCACAGAATTTTTGGGTGGAACAAAATATATTCTCCACTTAATATGCACATTTTACGTGGTAGAGAAAGTAAAATAGATAAATATACATTTTAATATTCCATTATTTTGGTAAATTTCGTAGATGCATTACCTTAGGAACCATTGACCTATCTATTTATTCAACATGCAAGAGAGGCCGCGCCATGGCCGAGAGGTTAGACCATTCACCTCTCACCAAGGCGGCCTAGATTCGATCGTAGGTGAGCGTTTGTGGGATTTGCAATGTACAAAGCGGTGTAGGGGCGGGTTTTCTCCGGTTTCCCCCGCCATTATATTCCACCCGTGCTCCACCTTCACTCCACGTATCATCAGTGTCATCGCCTGCGGTGCCTATTTAGTAAAAGCGGGCGATTTTTATTTCTACGTTTAAAGTTGGTAGGTCAAATCAGCCGATGAGTGAAGTGGGTGAAATGATCCTCAAATGAACCCAGGGTCCATAGGGCTAAAAGCTATCCGACATTTGTCTTTCCAGAATAAGGGAAAAGTGAAAAAAAAATAATAAAAACCTTATCCGAGGACTTGAAATCACTGAGATTTGAACTCGGGACTCTTTGAATGTGAGGGTATTAGCAGTGCATTCTCTTACTAATCTGGTTACATAACTTTTTCATTTCCTTTATTACAGCAGGATTATGGTACACCCTCGACATTCCGTGTCACAGACTTGGGGCTTGTTAGGCAGCGAATCCTTTGATTAGGATCGCGCACTGTTCGAGATGCAGCACCTTTTGTTAAAAGTTCGGCTCAGAAGAACCATAAGTGACAGTAGACAACCACATTACTCTCTAACGAGCTTCATGATGTGTATTATATCTGCGAGTGCTTCTTTTCTTACAGTTCGCTGTCCGTTTGCTTTCTAATTGTATTGACTGCAGTTACTCCAGTTTTTCCCCATATACGGTTCACCAGCAGAGCCCGAATTAACGGGGATAGGGGGAGATTTCCCTCCCCCTCATTATTTAATTGCCCTTGCTCGTTACAGAAGAACTCCTTCCCTGCCACGGAAGATTTTTTACTTGTTATTATAAGCACTGTTACTACTCTCTTTGAAATTATGGGAATACCACGGAATACTTTCGATGTAGACTGTGCATTACGGGCGCGAGCTGCGAATCAGAAAAACTATCGTATTGTTAATACCAAGAAATCTAAACAGTAAACAATTATCGGTTTGATTTGCTGGGCTGGCATTCAGAGTCATAGCTCCAGCAGATAGTGCCAGTAATCACGTTTGTAGCTTGCATCATACAGTTCTGACTTCTGCAACAGTTAGTGTTCTATTGTCAGTCGACATAGATTTGTGAACAGAAAGCGGGAAGATAGTAATGACAGTGACGTATTCCAGTTCGAATCTCAGGCTTCAAATTCAAGAAATATTCAGTTAAAAACCGCAGTATTGGAAGCGAATTGTGATAGTGAAAATAGTGGGAGTAAGTGCACCACCAGCTTTGTTTTGCGGTACAGCATCTCTAATGGCGTGGACTTTGGAGACGCCTGCTTTACGCATGGCTGGTCTAAGGGAATGGGTAACATTTTGTGCACGCGAGTGTACGTTGCATACATAAAAGTAATTCCTGTAGATAGGTGTGTAGACAATTTAAGGAGAAATGTTCTTGTATTCCAATTCTAGAGAGAAAAATCTGATGTTTCGATGCACACGACTTTCTCTATTTGCACTGCCAAACAAACTAATCTTACAAAAATTTATTCTTCTATCTACATCATTCTTATAAAGATAAACACAATCAAAAATGTTCTTATTACTTAGTTCCGTATAAATATAAGGGAAATAAGGCAAAGCGATAATCAAATCTATAGTTGTTTCTATGAGATTGTCATTGATATTTAGTTCTCTTTTCATGGCCAGGAGTAACACAAAACAGATAAGAAACGGGTGAGGACTTCCCGTTTGAGAAAAGTTTTAGTATTTTAAAGTTGAAACCAATAACAGTGAATATCTCTGAAATAGTTCGCTCTACACAAAATCTGTATATGACAACCATTGTAAACATTTGAATGAGATCCACATTTTGTGTGTAGTAATTTTTGTCCATCTCTTACTAGTTTGCAAGTCATTCAAAATAAGAAGAGTACTTCAGGGGCTATATCTCAGAAATTCAGGATATAGATTTTTTCGGTCACGTAAATATCTTTAATATACAGCATTTTAATGAAAATCGTTAGTCATTTTTTAAAAAATGGAAAATTTCGAAAACTTTTCCATACAAAGAGTAGTTTGAAGTGGGGGTACTTTCCTGAAATTCTTTGTGCCGCAATCCTTGGAAGATACTAAACTTAAATTCCAAGTTTGCCACTTAAACGACTTTTCGTTTTTGAGTTATACTGTCCACAGATATATACGCGTCCTAGCGCGTGCGTGCACACACACTCACACACACAAACAAGCTGACCTTTTACTAAAAATACTTTGATGTATTAAGGGGGTCTCAAAGCATGTATTTCCGGTGAAATCTCGGAATCGAGCTTTTTAATGGAATACATTAGGTATCTTCTCTACCTAATGCGTACTTTGCACATGCGTACTAGAGAAAATAAAAATTGTCATGTTCTGGCTAAACGGTTTAGGACAATGAGATCATGCTAAATCTATGAAGCGAAAATGAAATGTTCTAACAGAAGAAAAAAGTTGACAAAATTGTATCTTCCGAACGCTCTCCAAAGAAGTGCCTGGACGTATTTTTCAGAAAGTGGGTGTTTCAAAAACACCTTTTATAGGACTGCTAAGCTTTTAATATTGAAATCTATAGAGTAAGTATTGTTCATGAATTACAGCAACGTGACGACAGGATATGCCAGAAATGTCTCAATGCAGATGGATACCATTTCCAACGCATTGTATCATGCACTGGCTCATGATAGTGTATGCTGAATGGATGGTTGAATGAATGAAGAATGAATAAGTTTATTTATTTAAATACCAGTATACATACACTGATCTCCATCAAACACACTGATCCAGTGTGCCTTTTTAATACACAAAATAAGAAGCAATATTAAAAAATAAACAAATAAAGATAAAAGGAACACGAACACTAAAACTAAAAAGACAAGCATACCTAATCAAATATAGCATTTTTAATTTACAACATACAAACACTCTAATATGGTAAATAGATACGCTTAGAGAAATATATAAACTCAACATAAACAATGACTGAAAAATTTCACACACATACACACACATATATATTTACACATATAAACACTGTCACCACATTTTAGCTCTTCTTACCTCCCCCAATTCCCTGCTATCTGCCTTCTCAGACCTCAGCTGCCTGGCCTTAAAGAGAAATTTACCCATCCCCTTCGCGTCTTCCTTGCCTGACAGTAGCATCCAATATGCCCCTAACTCTCCATTCGATGTGGCAAAGGATCACGTTAAATACGTTTCCTTCTATTTTTCCGTACCCCTACATATTGTAGTGCACGTTACTATTACTCATAAGTATAGCCCGAAGTTTTAGGTGGTGTAAAGCTTCATTTTCGGATTCTTTTGTGCTTAAATTAGCCCTTTTTAGGTTCTTTTTCTTACTTTTGTGAGATTTAGGTATGGAATTTGTTTCACAAAGCTTGACGTTGTCAAGATAATCCATCAAAAACACACGGAGAATTGATTTTCCTGTATCTTTTGTAGATTATGTTTTGGCATTTGTGGATGACTACAATGTTTCGGCGCGAAAGTTTTTCTATTATTACGTAACACATATTTGAGTTTTTCAATGTAAAATGGCGTCATTAAAGCGTGCGCTATATATACTAATGCAGACTGTTTTAGAGGTAATCTTCCTGTATATTTAATACTAAATTGATGACTTTTATATCTTCAGAACAATGATTGCGTAGAAGAACCTTCTGCAATTTGACGAGTATGTAACTCCCGATGGTCCAGTATATCGCCAATGACATTCAGAGCATCACTGAGTTGCAGTGTTGCACTTGCCAACCGGTGAATTGCTTCTGGGATAGAATAAATGTGTGTCTTAGTATTTGCAAGGGAGGCGAAAAAAAATGGGATACCCGAGTGATATTTTGGCCTTCCGATGCTCATACAGTAAATATTTTGTTTTGCTTTGTTAGTGTTTAAAACCCTCTTCTACTAATATGGCACCGCAGGTTAAAACACTGATGATGCATGGAATGGAGGTGGATAGCGGAGGTGGGGTAAACCGTAGAACCCGCCCCTACACCGCTTTGTTCACCACAACCCAAAAGCGGTCGCCTAGGATCGAAACCGGGTCGGCTAGATAAGAGGCGAGAGGTTTAGTCACTCGGCCTCGGCGTGACAGCAGAAAGCTGAGTTTCCCAGCGGTAAGTATCGACTCAGGTGGAAGAGAGGTTACGATAATTTCTCTTTGAACAACTCTATGCATTTTATGACAGAGTCAACTGAAAAACTGAATATCGTAGCCGGAATTTGAACACAAATCTCTCGCTTTCCTTGGGGTTGGAATACATGTCCGGATGACTAATTTCCGAAACTGACTCGCGTTTTTCCCAGAAAGACCACTAAGCGACTAACTTCTGAGATAATTTCAATGGCACTTAAAATTAGTACTTTACTTCTCGGGACCACAAATAGTTCAAACAAATATAAGGTCATTTTTTGTTAAAATGTAAAGCATTTTAAATGCGAGTGTGACATTTATATGGAGAAATGATTGTGTCAAGTTTTAAGAACACTCACTCATTTATATGTTATTTAGTCGGATCCGGCATTGGAGGACATCACATGATAATGAGTGAGTGTTCTTAAAACTTTGACACAATAATTCATCCGTATATAAGGTAATTATTTATACTACATGTGCAGTATATGATACACATTGATTTTGTTGAAGTTTTGGTTAATGTTTTTGTGGTTTTTGTTTGTTTTATAGTGTATTCACCTGAAAAATTGACGTGCTGCATTTAGTATGCTGAACTGACTCCTGTCTATTTTTGGTAGTAGTGGAAGAAATAATTTTACGATAAGCTTCAATTGGAAAATAACATTCTTAATTTGAAGTAAGCAAAAAATTTATTTAGGCTATTTTACGTGTCAACCTCTCATTTAGATTTCTTTCTTTTTTAGGAGCAACAAAATTCTCATAGTCTGCTTCAGGAAGTGTGAAACGAATATATATCTTGAAATTTGACGATTAATATGATTATATATGTATATATTCGGGTGTCGAAGAATTCCACCACACTAATTGGCAGGACTCTAGAAGGGTCTTAGATACACAGTTTGAGATAGGGAAACTATTGTCCCTTTTACCAAATGTCGAAGTTATGCCATGCTTTCTGGATCACACATCAATGGTCAAAAATTAAAAGAATATGGACTCATGATTTCTATTTTCATTGGATACCTAATTTGTATGCCAGTAGTCGAATGAATGCAGTATTGGTGCACAAAGAATACGATATTAAAATCATTGCACTTGTAATTTTGGCAAAATTACTAGTTCTTTGAGGGTGTACACGCCTCTGATAACAACTCGGTTGATTTCAGATCATATCTACACCTTAACGTTCTGGTGGGCGAGTCGGTAGAGCGCAGCTCATCGAATCCCAGGATACCAAAGATTGCACCGCTCTCTAAAGTTTTCATTTCTTACTTTTCAATTTTCTTGCTTTTCTCACCATTTAAACAGCACTAATTAACTTAGTTTACATGTGTAAAGCCAAAACGATAAACCTTCAAGTACAAACTACTTTCAAAAGACTGTGAATGATATCTACGTGGTGCTCAATATTAATTAAAATAATTGATATGGAACTTGCGCAGATTAATGCAATAAACCAATAAAGTTAGTTGAAAACATTTATGTAATGTCTGCTTTGAAACGAAGTAAGTGAACCATGATTTTAGCGGTAGTATAAAAAACCGGGCTAGTACCAGGATTCTAACAGCGGTACTTTGATTTTATCCTTATGTAGGTATTATGCAGTTTTAACCGCCTATGCTACTGTGAGACTGTGTTTTCGAAAATCTTATCTAATGCCTACACGTGACTACAGTATGACCCATGAATTGCTAAACATTGTGTGCATATTGTAAAAGTATACATATTGTATGCAAGAAAATAGATTGTTTCAGCATGGTGCGAAACACAGAGTACTCAGACTAACACTCTAAGAAAATCTAAGCCGCGAGTTTCTGAGTTCATGCGCTTTTTGCTGCCGCATGGTACCATTGCGCATGCTGAAGAGCCTCGCTCACCAGATGTCTGTTGAATCAGATGAACAATTATTGACACGAACTTTAGCTTCTTGTGGCGAGGTTCACAACATTCCTGGATTTTTTGACAGGGAGCGAGGTTCATTTCTTCGTACGTGCAATCTCTGCAGGGAAGTAGTAGATAGAAACATCGAAAAGTTCCTTAGATTTCACTTTCCTGACTAGTGCACAGTTCTTAATTAGTTTTATCTTAATTCTTTTACTACAGAGGAAGCTGTTCATTTTTTATTTCATTTGACACAAATATAATGTTGTTTCGTTTATTGTAAACTACCCACAGTTGTAATGTACATAATACGTCAATGTGTGATACACTGTATTTTAATAACTATTTTGAGGGGTACGGAAAAGTTTACCCCTTCAAGTGTTAAATGGAATTATTATTGAAAGTTCTCCGCTGCGCCTACATGCTTATCGTACATTGCATTAATTTAAATGTCAGTACTAATAAATCATATTGAGTAACTAAGCAAAATATGAACGGCTCATTATAAAATGCAGAAAAGGAGACATCATAAAAATAAATGTATCTATGGAGGCTCGAATTCTCAACTTCCTTGCCATCTTAAGCCGATGTACACACACATACACACACACACTAACCATAGCGCTAAATAACGCCACTGTCCGAAATATATGTGCTCACGTCACGGTCCACTGCGGTTTGATCAGTGGCGTGCTAACCCTTAATAAATTTTGTGCTGTAGAAAAATTTTAGAACCAATAGCCCATAGGTTCCCTATCTCAAACTGTTTATTTTGGGCCCCTCTAAAATCCTTCCAATTTGTGCGGTCAAATTCTGGGACAAGTGTGTGTGTCTATATATATATAGTAGATAGTAGAAAAGTAAGATCTACCAGGAAAGGAGACGAATATGCTTCGCAGAGCAGTATCCTTTTAAAAAAGAAATATTTGTAAATTTAAAACAATTGTGTTTGGTGAATTATGCTTTCTCTCTTCTTGTTGCAACATTATAAATGTTTTACTTTGTTTTCATCCAATTCATCTCAATTTTTCTCTTTTAAAATTTTCTATTGTTCCGTTTTTTGCGGATTGGCAGTTTTTGCGGGTTCTATGGCTACACGTATTTATAAAATTATCTGATGCTTCCGAGACGTGGCTATCTGTACCTAACGATGCAGCACGTAGCAATTAAGGTCCACTTAAATCCGCGTGCATAATTCCAATGGAAAGAGGGGTTCATTTTTTCGGCGTCGGTTTTGATCTCAGCTGAAGACTGATGGCTTGAAGAAATTAATCCTCTCTGATGAAGAAGAATCCGAAGCACGTGAGCAGATAAAGGCGGCTGCATGCCTTTTCAAAACCGTGACATTCAGCCGGCTTCGTGCACTCCTTTGAAAGCTTGTTTTTTTTTTTTTTTTTTTTTTTTGCAGACCGAGCATTTTTGTTGTTGCAACGGTGCTTCATACTTCACCGAAACTCGAGCAAAGATTAATTAAATGAGAACGGGTTCGGAATGAAGTTCAGTTACGTGTATCTTATTTTCTAGCCGATATACCGTCAAGGCTTCAACAGGATGAGGGAAGCTTTTCTATAATATACTGAGGAATTTGTGTACTATGATCTTAAAATGCTATAAATAATATTATCTAATTAAAATATTTTATCTTAACCCTTGAGATTTTATTGCCTTTCCCGGCACGTACATAGAAGGTATTGCATTGCACCCAGAAATTCAATACCGTGCTTTACCGAAAATACTACATGTTTTAAGGACCACTAAATTATAAAATAAAGCATTTTAAAAATAACAGTCCTTTTGTGTGAATCTGGTAACAGTATAACTCAAAAACGAAAAGTCGGTATTTACGTTTAATTTGGTATTTACGTTTCGTACCTTCCAAAGATGCAACACGATAGATGTGAAGTCATCACGAAAATCCTCCCACTCCCAACTACTCTTTACACGAAACGCTTTTGATATTTCATTTTAAAAAGTAGTTTTAACGATTTCAGTGAGAATAACATATATTAAAATATTTACATAATAAATAAAATTTATGAATTTAATTCTCTGGGAATACAGAGACCGCTTCTCCTTAAAATATATATATATATATATATATATATATATATACACATGTAGGGTCGTAAACGAATGAAACACAGAAAGAAAGAAAGAAAGAAAAAAGAAGAGAGATAATGAGAAATAAAGAGACAAAATGAGACAAGGGAGAAAGAAAAAAGAGAGAAAAGAAAGCAAAAGAAAGAGAGAAAGAAAGAGCGACAACAAGATAGAAAGAAAGAAACAGAAGGAACGATATAGAGGCAGAGAGAAAGAAAGATGCGGAAAGAAAGAAAGAATGAAAGAAAGAGGGAGAGAATCAAAGAAAGCAAAAACGAAAAAAGAAAGAAAGCAAGAGAGGGAAATAAAGAAAAGAGAGAGAAAAAAGGGAGAAGGAAAGAGATAAAGAAAGAGAGATGAAAGAGAATAGAAAGGAAGAGAGAAGTACGGAAAGAAAACTGAAAGAGAGAGATGAAACAGAGGGATAGAATAAAGAATGAGGAAAGAAAGTGAGGGGGGAAGAAAGAAAGAAGGAAAGAGAGAAAGTGAGAAAGAAAAAAGATAGAAAGAGAAAAAGAAGGATAGTGAGAGAGGAAGGAAGAGAAAGAAAAAACAAATAAAGATGAAAGAGAGGGTTAGAAAGAAAAAAGAATGAAAGAAAGAGAGAAAGGAGGAAAGAAGGAAAGAAAAAAAAGAGTAAGGGAGGAAGGAAGAATGATTTGATGGAACAAAGATATATATATACGTATAAACTTCTATGTTCATTTACCAGAAACTTTGTGTACACAATTTTATTTCGAATGTACAAATCACTCTCCTGACTAGTAGCAGTCTTTTGTTTTTTTAATTATTTTCTCATCAAAACGTAAGGACAAAGATAATATGGTTTAAATGTCATAATACCAAGGTAAGCACAATTTTCCATACCGCTGTCTTTAATGCAACAGAAACAACAGCAATGATGATGATGATGATGATGATAATAATAATAACAACAACAGACATTCCCGCACGGGTAGTGTGGTGGTAGCGTGTCTGCCTCGCATTCAAAGGGTCGTGAGTTCGAATCTCCCTTAGGGTGAGTTACCAGGATGAGATTAAACTACAAAAAAAAAAAAAAAAAAAAAAAAAAAAAAAAAAAAAAAAAAACAGACATCTTTTATTTAAATCTGTTTGGCAAACTACCATAAGGTTTAGAAACTAAATAGCAAAATAAATAATTGTGGATATTAAACACAAAGGGAATATTTTTGTGTCCTCCTGGATAAATAGTTATGCAATTGGAATGTCATGTATTTGTAATGCAATTCAAATGAATTAAACAATAACACCAGAAAAATTAATAATAACAATAACTATTATTTGATTGCAATAATTATGATCAGGTTTTTCTTCTAAGCAAATTGCGTACTATCTGATTTGAAAATAGTCACTTATAACTAGGGTTTTGAGGTACATATAAGCGTTAGTGTTATCAATTTTAAAAACACCCTTACATACAAAACCACATAAAGAAACACTCTCAGCACACTGTCCGGTTACCCATATACCTAAGCCTTTATACAGCTTCTAATTACTATAAATACCCATTTTATTATATAATAATACCATTTTAGTACATTTTCTGTACAAATACCAAAGACTTGTGTGTGCTTTTTAGCTTGGGAACCACTGTATTCAATTGTCAGCATTTGGGTGATGTTTGAAACCTAGGTAGTCGTTCAGATGCACATTTTGTTGGTGAAAAGTTTGGTTATGTGCACCGTTATATGGTAGAATTCACAGATAAGTATTTAATATACCTAAACCAGGGACTAGGATCAATGGATGTTGGTGAAGTATTACAGGAATTTAAATTAGTTTACAATTTTCTACGGCATCGCTCCTATTGATATAATTTTGTAGAGAATTATGTTTTGAATCACGGTTCTACCGTAATATGCTGTTCAGCGCATCACGCCAGTTATAGAAATAGATCAAGTAGATACATTTCCTCAATGGCGTACGCCAGTCCCATCAAAGTATGTGCGCGCGAGATGGATGTAATAGGGCAGAACACATCTTGCTTGTTAAGTTAGGTGGTTATTTTCCTTATTAGTGTAAGTTAATTTCGTACTTTTAATTTTTTGTGAACTTAATTGTTTACTGTATACAGCATTTTGGAAGGTAACTGAGAGTGAACGCGTAAGGAAAAACACACCAAGGAAATGAAATCAGACTATGTTCCTGGCTACTGAGCAAGGTGGCTTAGGCATTGGGGAGGTCATGGGATCGCTTCCCCGCGGCCGAACTCTCTGACTCATGGGTTTTTCGGGTTTTTCCCGGGTCACTAGGCGAATGTTGGGGAGGATTCTTCATTCCCCAGAATTTCCTATACCCCTATTTCATATCTCTGTCCTTTTTTCAGGTGTATAAGTGTTGGAGAGGACTGCGGTGGTGGCGCCTTCTCAAGGAGATGGTTGCGCTTTGGAAACTCAGCATCCATCGGCAGGATGGCGCTGGGAATCATCGGTATACTCAGGGGCGTTTCTTCAGACTTGAGGCTCGGGATCCTAGCTCTCATCGCGTCGGGAAGAATAACTGCTAGGGAACTGTTAGGGACTCTCCATGATGGCTCCCTGCCGCAGTCTGGTTCCGGCTGCCCTCTGTAATTGCTCGCGTTTCATCCTCTCCTCCCAGGGTCTGACGTACAAAAAGTTTATCACTGGCTGAGGTGCGGAATGCCCTCCGGTACACTGCACTACAATACATATGGAGTACATCTGCGTGCGTCACCACCAGACACAGAATAGGAAACTACAAGAGAAGCACGTGCTGTAGAGAGAACGTCCATTTCGCATAAACCAAATACACCGAATATGTATTCCGACTGTTGTGCATCAACAAACTGACAGTGACAGAAGTATTGGTTTTACTGTAAAATGAAATATAATTAAAACACAACCCGAAACATTCCCTTAATATAAAATTAAGAATGTCTGAAACATATTAATAGTAAACCACAGTGTATGAAACTATATCGTATAACTATGGGTGTCGGAACTTAAATATATTGTTTTGTTGATTATGTAATTATATTCTGAGGAAAAGTCGGTTTGGACGGCTAGTGTGAATGTGGAGTTGAAAATCATTGTAGACTTGTAAAACCAATATTCCTGTAATTATGTGAAAAAGAGCTAAACCTATTTGATAAAACTGTGGAGTTTAATTCTTAAATTAGCTATCAATTACAGTACCAATGGAACAGTATAGCATGTTGGTAAGGTAGAAATAAAACTGAGCAGCATAGACACATTTTACTCGAACTGGGCTTGTATTACCTTCTCTAGCCAGTATATACAATGTACATAGTGGATAGAGTAGGTATTGTATTCCACCCAAAAATTCGATGTTAAGAGTTCACCAGAAAATATGTTTTGAGGCCATATAAATCCGAAAAAATATTTTTAGAAAAAGGCCCATGTGAGTGTGTGTGTGCTGTGGACAGTATAGCTCAAAAACGAAAATTCTGTAGTATACCAAACTAGGTATTTAAGTTTAGTATCTCCCAAGGATGCGACACGAAGATTTTCAAGAAATTCCCTCACCCCAACTACCCTTTACATGGAAAGACTTTCGAAAGTTATGATTATGTCAAAAATGGCTCTAACGATTTTGATTAAAATGTTCTATGATAAAGATACTTACATCCCAAACAATATGAATAGCTTGAATTTTATGGGAATAGCATTTAAAGATCCGTTTATTCTGGATGAATTTTCCTGAATTTTGCGTAACTGGTAAACCGTATGAGATAGACAAAAACTTACCACAAAAAAAAAAAAAAAAAAAATGTAGGACTCGTTAAAATACATAATTTACGTCATATACGTTTTTTTTTTTTAGAACTGACGCTTTCTGAAAAATTACTTGTTTTTGATTCAGCTTTAAAATGCTTACACTTTTCTCAAACGGTACCATACCAAGCGAAGCGAACCTCAATTGTTTCACATAGCAACGAACTTTTAAAGGACCTGACTATCTGCTTAGGCTAATGTATTCCCTTATTTCTCCTCTACATAAAAGGAAGCAAGTAATATAAGTATTAAGACCAACTATGCTAATAGTTATCTTGATTAGCTTGATGTGGATAAAAGAAAATGTTTTGTAGGAATAGTTTGTATTTGGAGCAGCTAAAGGAAGCTTTATGAATGGAACACATCAGACATTTTTGGGAGCGAGGGGGGGAGACTTGCATTTCGCTACATTGATAGTGCTGAATCTTCTAAAAGAGGGACTTTCATGAATAACGAAATACAGTGTGTGTCTCTCATGACCACCTGGAAATGTCCACTCGTGTCTCATACACAGAACGCCTTAATTTTCCCATTTGCACAGTTCAGCACCCCCAAAAGTCTTATGTGCTCCATTCACATGTCTTTCTCTAGCTGTTTCGCAAACACATTTTTCTTACAAAAGATTATTCTTTTATCTACATCACGATAAACGTTAGCAGAATCGTCTTATTGCTTGCATCCTTGTAAGTATAGCCCGTTCTAGTCCAGGCTACCGCTGACGGTGGTGTCACTAGTGTTGCTGTTGTCTAACGAATATAGACTACTGAGGAATCGCGGCTCGAACGGATGGCACAGTCCGTCACGTAATGCTATACACAGTGGGCATTTATGTTTACTTTCCATTTATCTCATTAACACTAGACAATAGGCAATAGTTATCGGATTCATTATAAGTCGCCTACTGTAATGTCAGCACTGTTGTAAAGGGCATCGTACAGGATGAGTGAACACGCTCGTTTAACACACCACTGTATTCGAGCACTTGTTTAACGCACACTGATTTTTCCACAGCTCCTGTCCAGTATATCATGTAACAGTGTGAACATTCGCCAAGGTAACATGAGGTTGGAAATCTAGTAGAAGGAAAATATGGGAGTACACTGGGCTAAAGCAATAGTGACAACTTTTAAAACCCAGTCACTATATCATACAATTAAAATTCGGTTCGCTTTGCTTGCTAGAAGTAAACAAAAGAGACGAAAAGATATATATATATATATATATATATATATATATATATATATATATATATATATATATATATATATATATATGGCATAAATTGCGTCCTTTAACGAGATTATCGTCTTTAGTGTAGTAAGCTTTTGTCTATCTCGTGGTTGCCGGTTATACAAAAGCTATACAGAAGCCCTCCAGAATAAAGAGCTCCACAGAGGCTATTTCCATAAAATCAAGATATACATTTCGTTTGTCATGAAAATATCTTAAACAAATGGCACTTTAATCAAAATGTTTACTGGCATTTTTGAGAAATTCAAGATTTTATAACATCTTCCATACAAAAAGATAGTTGGAGATGGAGTGAAAGCCTTCAAAATCTTCGTGGTAACCATGGAAGACACTGATGCTAAATACCAAGTTTGTATTTAACCGAATTATCGTTTTTGAGCTAAGCTGCACAAACACACACGCACACACACAAACACACGCACTCAGACGCAGTTGTAAAAATGCATTTTTTTAAATACAGGGGTCTCAAAACATGTATTTCTGGTGAAATCTGGGTATCAAATTTTAGGTGGAATACAATATCCTCTATATACATTAGTAAATTGTAAATAGTGCTAGAGAAAGTTAAAAATAGAAAAACAATTTCTGAAGTATATTTTGTTTCTCTGATATTAGGGCAAATATCGCATCTGTCAACTATTTTCCGTAATGTGACAAGCTAGGGAACTATCGAAGAACGATTTTTAATGGATGTAACGCAGAGCGCAGAAAGAAAAGCTAGTTCATATTTGCAATGTGCTCTGAATACTTCCATTGTCTGAATTAAAGCATTCGTTCTTTCTACATTCTCTAACACGTATGCACATATAATATACATAGTAGCTAGAGAAATTGGATATTGAGATTTCCCCGGAAATCCATGTTTTATGGTACATAGAAAAAAAAACAATACAAAAAGATCTGTATGTGTATGTGTGTGTAAGTGCGACTGTGGACAACATAGCCGCAAAACGAAAATGCCATTAAATAATCAAAATTGGTATATAGGTTTAATATCTTCCAAGGATGCGATACGAAGCTTTTTTAAGAATATTCCACCCACCCCCAACTACGCTTTTCATGTAAAATTGTCGATTTTTTTATTTCATAAAAACTGACTAATAATTCCTTTTAAAATACCATTTATTTTAAGATATTTTCATCACAAACGAAATGTATACTTTGAATTTTCTGAAAATAGCCTCTGAAGACCTCTTCATTCTTGATGACTTTTGTCTAACTAGTAAACCCTAGAAAATAGAAAAAAATTACTACACACAAAGAAAAAAAACGTAAATCTTGTTAAAACACACAATTTATATCTTACACATTCTTATACTTAACCATTCCGCAATATTCTTTATTATTGACTTCAATTTTAAACTAATTATACTTTTCTCAAACGCTAAATCACCTTTCCTTGAATCTCTCTTTTGTTTTGTCATCCCTATAAAGATAACCGTATTTTAATTGTTTCACATTGTGACCAGCTTTTAAAATATTTTACTACTGTTTTAGCCTGGTGTATTCCCTTATGTCCCTTCTACTTACAATGAAACAATTAATGAGACAAATTCTGTTAATATTTATCTTTATTAGCATGGTGTAGATAATAGAATCATTTTTGTAAGAAGAGTTTGTTTGTGGAACAGCTAGAGAAAGTCATGTGAATTGAACACATCAGATATTTTTCTTTCGCTCACACCCTTACTCCTTAATCTTTTTAAACATTAAGACGCTATGTCACTGACTTAAACAATTATGTAAAATTTCAGGTAGGGTTTTAGTGGATGTATGTATATTTACTCCATCTCAGATAATCCTGAAATCAATTTTTACCATTTAAGTAAGCGTCATTCACCGAGTGAGATGGAGCCATGGCAACTTGTGCGATTCACATTTTAAAGGTCCCGGATTCAAACCCCGGGACTGACGAACCTGACAGAACTTTTTTTTTTAAATAGATCCAGAGTCTTATCGGGACTCCGGGGATGTAGTCCTACCCCCGTTCCTTTTCCCCTTTACACAACATTTCCTTTTGTTTTTCTATTTGATTACCGTGTTTGCTTCAAATACACACATACTTACACATTTACAAATATACAAACACCCATGCCCAAGGCGGGACTCGAACCCACGATCCCCTGCGCCATGAAGCACCAAAGCGAGGCACTTTAGGGAGCGCGGCCATGGGGACCGCTAGTTTTACTCGTTCGCTAGATAAATGCTGGGTTGGGTAACTGGACACTGGAATTTTCCTGTCATCCCCTTCATCACCACGTTAACTATTCCTTCTTCACCACCATAACAGATGCCCCATCGTGATATGCTACAATCTAAAGTTTCCTTGCTCCCTTGAAGTACTACTGACTCAGAACCGTGTTTCATAACCCCACACATAATTGGATAAGTAGAGTCAGACTGAAAAATGCAATGCCACAGCCGGGATTTGAACCACGAATCTGTCAGTCTGCAGCCGGTTGATCTACCAATGAGCTACCATGGCAACATGCTGGCACACATTAAATTCTTCAACTGACACGCATGTTTCCCTGTAAACCACAAGGAGATCCCAAATTATTTTGAGATGACATACCCCAATTGCAACTTACAATATCGTGAGTACTTTAAGTTCCAGATTTCATAGTATAGATAACTATTATGGTGAGTTATTGTTAACTTAATTGTTTTTTCACACAATCCATGTGTAGGACAGGAGTTGTACAGTTAGAGTCAGACTGAAAAATTCATGCCTTAGCCGGGATTTGAACCACCTAGCCGTTTGCTCTAACCTCTCAGTTACCATGGCAACTTGCCTATATGGAATTAAATTTCTCAACTGGTTCACATGTCTCCTAGTGAACTAGAATGTGATCTCAAATTATTTTGAAATTACATACCCTAATGCCGACTTACGTTGTCCGAAGTACTTTCATGCTACATTCACAATGAGATGCAAGCGCAGACGTAACGTAGCATAAGCGCAGACGCAAGGAAACACTAGTCACAATGCAATCGTAATCGCAACGCAAGAAGTTGGCACGGGTTTCTAGATCCGCAAGTTACATGCGAATATGTTGCAAGCGCTCCACAAGTTGAGCATAACACGAATATTACATAAGAAAATTCACTCAATCTTTTACACATAAATAAGTTATAAAATTACATACTAACAACTGACGCTCGCGGCAGTGATGTCACAATAATTACTCATTCAAAATTATTGAAAATAGTACAAGCATAGGGACTTCAGAAAGTGATAAAGCTACACATTTAATTACCTACATCTTCAATTTATGAGAACTAAGAAATCTAGACATAAATGATAGTTACATCCATTAAATCAAAGAAGGATTCGCAAGGAAACTGTTATGGCCTCTTAAGGGAAATTAGATGTGGCACGGCCAAATAGAAGAACATGCATGTACGGCAGGCCCTGTAAAATCTTGCAGTGCGATCGTTTGTTGTTGAATTCATAACCAATGCATAGAGAAAAGAAGGATAATTCCACCTCTTTGCATGCAACGTAAGGATAAAGTTTGGAATTTGCAAACTCTTCCGTTGCATTGCATTGCGTTGCGTCTTGCGTGTTTTTATGTGAATGAGCACATTAAATAATATGAGTCCAAACTGTTGCGCTTACTTTGCGTCTGCGCTTGTATTTCATTGCGAATGTACCATCAGTCTCGGCTTCATAGTTTGGCCAACTATAAGGTCAATTAGTGTTTATTTATTTTTTTCACACAAACCGTGTGTAGGACAAGCGGAACTGTAGAAGGGAAAGGTCTTCACCGTTCAGAATTCAGTCTTAGAACTCTTGCATCACTGTATACTGCACAATTTGCACAAATATAAACACATTGTAAATTAGGTCCACAGGCAAATATTACATTCAAAGAGTATTTACCACATTTTGTTGAGGGTGTTTTGTTGAATCAATGTTGACTGACTAGAGTTCCAGCCAATATTCCGGACACTAAAGGCATACTTCCAACTTCCCGCAATCTGGCAACTACTTCCCGACACTGCTAAAGTATAACATTCTGAAGAAGAGTGTCATTTATACCATTAATAACTGTATGCACAATTCCGCACACCGTTGCCTTCGAAACACTGTGCATATTAGAAATACCATACACCACTATCCAGCCCGTGAAGTGCAGTAGGTTAGGGCTTCATTCCTTGCAGTGATATGTTGCAAACGATTTCCAATCTTATCGCTAACATACGAGAATGTTCTGTAGTCCAGTCCAAACATTCATATGTTGCATCCATTAAGTCTTAGTAAATTCTTGCCCTAAAGTGTCTTGTAAGACAAATGGTTGTTATTTCTTCATCACTGCTAGTATTTGATTCTGCCATTTGGTTTACTTTTCACTCCGTATGCTTCATTTGCTTTCATTAATATATTACTTTATTGGCTGTCTCCTTAGCCCGGTGGTAGCGCGGCTGCTTGCCAAGCAGGAGAGCTGGGTTCGATTCACGGTACCGGCGTGGGTAATATTCCCCCGCTGGGAGACATGGTTCGGGGTGCACTCAGCCTCGTTAGGTCCCTGGGGGTCCAATTGAAGGGCTACTTGATTGAGAAGTAGCGGCTCCAAATCGAGAAGACCACATGAACCGACCGGGAGGTACTCGAGGCGCTGATCACGTCTCACCCTCCAGTACTGCGCCCCATTCATGACGCCTTCTGGCAGAGATGCAGGGGCAGTGCGGTAGGTCATGGTCTTTTGTGGGCTCTCTTGCTATGGAGTTACGTTTTATTTCTTTATTACTCAAAATTCTATTGTAGAAGGAGGCTAATATTGTTATTATTATTATTATTATTATTATTATTATTATTATTATTATTATTATTATTAAATATATCTCTCATTATGTTTATGAATAATCCCCTGGTATTTTAAGACTACTAATATTATTAGTTCATATGCTAATAATGTAATTATTATTATTATTATTATTATTATTATTATTATCCATTAAAATTTTTGAAACAAATACTAGAATTATCAGTTATTATGGTGATCATCATCAGGATGGTTTTACTAATAGGTAATATTAGTGTAAAATCTTTAAGAAACGGACCCCAGAGCATTGGATTGTACGTCAAAAAAGAGGACTGTAATGGGTCAAAGAACAAGCAGAAGCAAGAAATGTCATTCAGGAATGAAGGCATAATGTTACTGCAACACTTGTGTAGAAATACATGAAAACTGTGAACCTGGAGATACTGACCCTAAGAGAGAACATAGTGAAGTATTATTCTAGCACGTATATAAATGTACATGATAGGCAGAGAGAGAGAGGGAGAGAGAGAGAGAGAGAGAGAGAGAGAGAGTTATGTCACGAAGTACATATCAGAAGATAAAATCCCTAACTCACTTTAATGATAACAATCAAGCTCAAGAAAAACAAAGATTACGGAGAGTTAAAAGTTAGGCTACTAATTACAAAGATGAACGAGACCTTCCAGCACTTTGGTATATTTTCGGAAAACTTGAAAGTCGAGGAAACGACTGTTAAATACTATGGCCACCACATAAAGCAGCTCAGTCCAGGCAAGCCAATTCGATTTGGATATAAACTATGAGCAGTGTTTGCTTTGAATGGCTACTGCTTCAATTTTGATTTGGACTATTACCACAAAGAGACAAATAAAAATACTGACCTTGATGTTAGAGATAGGGTAGTGCTAAATATGCTTGAGTTTATTGAATATCCTCAGGGTCATACCATTTACATAGTTGGACAACTATTTCACTAATCGAGATCTCTTGTTGCATCTGCGAAATATTGTGTTTAGAACAACAGGTGCAGTGCGAGACAACAGAACTGAAAAGTGCCCTCTTTAAGAAACAAAACAATTGGAAAAATTGCCTCGTGGCACTTGCGACTTTGCCTTTGACACAAATGGTGAAATTCTCTTTTTCAAACGGAATGATAATAAGATATGTTGCCGCCAATGATTTCAAATGAGCATAGACGTAGTTTTGAAGATCTTCGTACTTTAAGACGTTTTCGGAGAGCCATTCAAAACAAACGAAGAGGAATGCTGAATTCAGGAATTGTGTTGATCCATGACAACGCTCGTCCACACACTGCTGGAACAACCCATCGGCTCCTTGAACAATTTCAATGGGACATTTTCGATCATCCACCGTACAGTCCTGACCTGGCACCCAGCGACGTTTACATTTTTCCTGAACTGAAGACGTGGCTAGGAGAGCAGCTATTTCACAACAACGAAGATCTTCAAAACATGCTCATTTGAAATCATTGGTGGCAACGTTTTTCGAAGCGGGTATTTCAAAGCTTGTGCACAGGTATAATAAATGTCTCAATCTTTTCGGTGATTATGTTGAAAAGTAACTATAAGTGTACAAAACTTTTAGTAATAAAATAATGTTTTCTATGAACTTGTGTTTTATTTATAGCCTATCGGAAGTTGAAAAAAAAGCGGCCCTCGTATTAAATTTTTTGTATTAAGTGGGAGTGTATGTAGATTTGTTAGTTGAAACTTATAGAACACCGTTCTAATCATCTACGTTTAAAAATGTGTTGGTACAGAGAATTAGTTATCACAGTATGCTTCAGAAATAAAATCAGTTGTAATTAATCAATGAACAGTGCAATTTCTGGAATCCCATACGCCGCTGCAAATAATTTTGCTAGAGCACTAAACTCTTAAAAATAAATCTGATAAGGCTTTCTTACAAACGGTCGCCCTCCGTGGTGTAATGGTTACCATGCTAACTTCATATACCCAAGGTCGCGGGTTCAGCCCCGGTGGAGGACGATAGGGTTTTTCGGGTGTAAAAACCTTAGCATGGCTTCCTTCGGAAGGGAAGTAAAGCCGTTGCTCCCGTGTCGTAGATTTACAGCGCGTAAAAGAACCTCAAGTCTGATAAGAGGTCACTGAGCAAATTTAAGTGGTCTTTCTCGCCCGGTAATCGATATAAAAATTAGCATAAATAGTTGTATTAGTTCGTTCAAAGTGGAAGTGAAATAAAGTAATATACTAGGCTATATGTATAGCCATATCTTTTAAAACACGGGTGACTGTGCGAAACAACTGAAATTCGTTTCACTTTGCACAGTCTGAAGTAAAACAAAAGAGAATTGAAACGAAATATGACCTCTAATTTGAGAAAGGTTTAAGCAGCTTAAAATTGAAACCTATAATAATGAATGTCTAGGAAACGGTTAACTCTACAAAAATGTATAACATAAATTGTGTGTCTGTATTTTTTGTGTACCTACTTCTGTTTACCATTTAGGTAAAAGTCATCCAGAAAGAAGTAGTCTTCAGAGACTATTCTCAGGAAATTCAAGATACACATTCTATTTGTCATGTAAATATCGTTAATACACGGCGTTTTAATCAAAATCGTTAGACCCACTTTTGAGAGAAACAAAACTTACAAAAATGTTGAATGTAAAGGGTGGTTTAAGGTGGGTTTTTCGAAAATCCTCTTGTCGATTCTTGGAAGAGGCTAGACGTTAATAGCAAGTTTGGTATTTATCGTTCTTTTCGTTTTTGAGCTATGCTGCACACAGATACTTACATATACACGGATTTTTTTCTAAAGATTTTTTTATTCGGGGGACCTCAAAACATATATTTCCAGTGAAATCTCGACATCCAATTTTAGGTGGAATACAATAGCTTCACGGCCTACTATATATAGTGCGTGTAGAGAAAGTAACAAATTGCGTGGCGCAACAGCCCGACGCCCGCACGCATCCTCCACTTCTGTCCATTACAGGCGATATGGGGTGAAGCACTGGAGGGTAGGACGTGGTTAGTGCCCCGAGCCGCTCCCTCCCGGTTAATGCTGTCTACGCAACCTGCCCCCTTTGCTTTTCTCTTTAGTACCTCTTTAATTATCCCCACAGAGGCCCCACCATGCTGAGTGACCCCGGACAAGGTCTCCCAGCGGGAGATAATCCCCACGCCGGCACCGGAAATCGAACCCGGTCCGCTATGGAGTCAACCGTTCTAAACTAATACTCTACAGACATTAAAACAATGCTGCACGCAAAATAAGATGAATTGTCGTCCAAAATTCCATCTTAACAGAAATGTAGGTAATATAATAACTCCATGACACGACAGCTCACGGGGAACCTTGGCCTACCGTCCGGCCGCTGCGTCCGCCATCTCGGTCCACTACAGACGTCATGGATGGGGTGCAATATGGGAGGGTGAGATGTGGTCAGCGCCTCAAGCCCCCCGGCCGGTTAATGCGGTGCTCATGACCTGGAGCCGCTACTTCATCAAGTAGCTCCTCAATTGGCCCCCCAGGGACCTTACGAGGCTGAGTGCACCCTGGGTCAGGTTTCCCAGCAGGGGGAAAATCCTCACGCCGGTACTGGGGATCGAGTCCATGTCTCCCACTTAGTAAGCAACTGCGCTAAGGAGGCGACCAGAAATGTGGGTATCTGAGTTTATTCTATGAGCAATGAAGTTTCCCTTGCACCAGATCAATTTTACTTCTCAGAGCTTGAGGCCTTCTGATGCACATTTCATTACGACGCAAATGAAATGTGGAAGGCCATCGGTAATATTAATTTCACAGCACAGCAGTAAAATGAAATGAATGATGAGCATCGGTTTCAAGTCCCGAACAGAAACAATTACTGCACCTAAAGCACAACAGTCATTCTTGTCAAATGCATGAGTCATGAAAATTAAAATTCCTTCAAGGCTTTTATGCTGCGTACACGTAGCTACCTCTCGACAGACTAGTAGATATATTGCTCGTTTCAGGCAATTTTCTCTAGGTAGATAGCGACGCTGTCTCTTGCCTTCGTATTACGAGGTTACTATATATACTTTGAGCATAATAATAATAGTAATAGTAGTAATAATAATAATAATAACAATAATAATAATAATAGCAATAATAATGATAAAAAACAGTAACTTGTCATTGAAAAGTGCTTTGTTGTGTCTCAAAATACTCTCTTTTAAGATCAATATTCTTTTGCATGCGTTCGAATCATTTGCCATGGCATTTTTTCCAATCTCCTTGAGATTTCTCCAAAACATGGTTTGTGACCACATCAATGGCTTCTTCTGCCGACGAAATTCGTTGTCCAGGCATTTTATTCTTGGTGTTCGGGAGTAAAAAGAAATCAGTAGGTGCAAAATCAGAACTGTACCCCGCATGAGTCATAAATTTAATTTTTTGAGTGTTCAAGTACCTAGTTATTATATGTCATACGTGAACGTCGCATTGGCTGGATGAAGAACGATACGACGGTTACTTCATTGAAGACTTCCGGCAAACAAATAGTTGTGTGCATTCAGAATTGACCACCTTACACTCCTCTAAAGGCACTATTGCCACATGACCAGTTTTTCCGAGAAAAAAAAAACAGGCGACTATTTGTTTCGAAATGCTTCGAGTGTGAACAACGTTTTTGGATTTGATTCATCTTGAAACACCCATACAGTCGCCTGCTGTTTACGTTCCGCCTCATGTACATAGATCCACGATTTGTCACCTAGTACAGTCTTATGTACGTCTTTTGAAGCCCCACCATTGCATTTCTTGAGCATTTATGTGCCCAATCGACCCGAGCATCCTTTCGAGATTGTGCGAAAATGTGTGGGACCCAACGAAAGCAAAATTTTTTTCACGGCCAAATGATTACACAATGTTTCATATATGCTGGTGGAACTAATGCCTAGGGTTGCTTCTATCTCACAGTATGTGGCATGACGATCTTGCACTATTAGTTTTTGCACAGCATCAATGTTTTCTGGTACAACAACTGATTATGACGACATTCAGGAATTTCGTCAGTGAGCGAACGGCGGCCACGATTGAACTCGTTATACCAGCGTTTTGCAGTGGCAAAGGATGGAGCTTCATCGCTAAATAGTAGTAAGTTGATCAATGTACTCTTCTCTTGATAATCCAGGTCGAAACTCATAATAAATCATCGAAGGAGCATTTTCACAAGTTAGTTGTACCTGTTTGCCCAAACACAATTTTAAGTCACTATAAACAACACAAATAGCGCTCTATTGGAAAAATATCTGAAGAAAGTTAAGGTCAACGATGTCAAACTTTCCAGTGGAAATACCAAATGGCACCTACAGCAATCAATACATATGTTATTATAACTAGAATTTTCTTGAAATGCATTAACAACTTCAGTTACCTGAAGGGATGTTTACACTCTCTGCCTTTTTACGCTTTCCTTGATGTCTTGTAGACTAATCGTAGAAAAATCTGATATGTTCCATTCCCCTGACTTTTTCAATCTGTTCTGCAAACAAACTAAGTCTACAAAAGAGTATTCGTTTAGTTTGTTTATCTACATCATGCTAATCGAGATTAACATTAACTGAGATGGTATTCTTGCTTAGTTCCTTAGAAGTATAAAAAATAAGATAATATACAGAGCTAAAAAAACAGACATATTTTAAAAGCTTTCCTTATGTAATTGACATTGAAATTGATTTTATTTCCATGGCCAGGGGTAAAACAAAAGAGATGTGAAAAGGATGAAAACTTCACGTCTGTGACAATTTTAAACATTTTAAAATTGAAACAATTAACGGGAAATATATGAGAAATGGTTAGTTCTACAAAAAAACTATATTTCATACATAAATTGTGTGTTTTAAGGATATCTAAAATTTTTGCGAGGTAAGTTTTTGTGTATCTCTCTTATGGTTTACCAGTTATACAAAAGTAATTCAGAACTTATGGGGCTATTCCCAAGAAATTCCTGATAAACATTTTATCTGCATAATCAAACTCGTTAGAGCAGTTTTGAGAAACTCTAACATTTCGAAAAATATTCTATGTAAAGGATAGTTTGAGGAGGCGGATTTCCCTGAAAATATTTGTGTCGCAATATTGGAAGATGCTAGACTTAAATGCCAATTTTCCTTTTTGAATTCTGCGATCCACACATATACACACGCATACAAACACACACTTGGACCTTTTCCTATTTTTTGGGATCATGGGTCCTCAAAACATGTATTTTCGGTGACATTGGGGTGGAATACAACCTCCTCTACCTACTATGTATACTAGAGAAAGTAAAATTTGTACTTAATTTAGTTCTTTTGAAGATAATCTAGCAAAGCACATGGTCAGATTCCTGCATGACGCTACAGGGTCCGTGATCTGGAGGTAGAAGTCCGAAGAAGAGAAGCGATTACTGGAAAGTTCTGGAAAAAGCACATAACAAGTTTTCCCGAAAATTCCTAAAAGGAAGTTTCAATAAAATAAGAACCTACTAGGGCTGTCAATAAATATTCCTGTTTCAAAATAAATGCTGTTCCTAAGGCAAGATGGTGTTACCATCGTGTTCTGCCATTTGCAACACCTCGCAAAAACAAATTTGGTATTGACTCATAGGAAAGTTTTTTTGTTTTTAAATTATTTATTTTGACCGACCAGCTAAAAGCTATACAGGTCATGATAGGAAAGTTTATATTTGCAGGCATTTCACGTTCAGTATGTTTTCGCTAAAATGAAAGTGGTGTAGTATTCTTCTGTGATTGTTTTTTTTTAACTTTTAGATTGGAAATTTGCCAGGAGATAATTGGATGCTGTTTATAGGGACAGTTAGTTATTGGTCCAATGACAGCCGTTTTGATTAGCATCGACGAGGATGCCCGGCAGTTCAGTTTTTAAAACTGAAACAAATAACAAGGAATATCTCAAAAACGGGCAAACCCACGAGAAAGCGCATCTGGCATAAATTGTGTGTTTTAACGAGCTCTACATTTTTTAGTTTAGTAAATTTTTATCTATCTCTTATGGTTTACCAGTTATGCAAAATTCCGCAAAATTCATCCAGAATAAATATGCCTTTAGAGGCTATTCCTAGAAAATTCAAGATATGCATTTTATTTGTCATACACACATGGACATTTTTCTAAAAATGTTTTTTTTTAATTCAGGGGATTTCAAAATATGCATTTACGGTGAAATCTCGGTATCGAATTTTTGGGTGCAATACAATACCTTCTCTATACACTATGTACATAGTACGTATAGAGACAGTATAAAGGAAACACTGAAGCGTAATCATTATGCTACTACACGTTAATACTAATTATGTAAAATATTTAATAAGTTGCTGGCAATATTTTACACGTTGTCAAGAAGTTAGCACTGCTACATCTAATGTTGCTAAACTTATGTACACACTGTAGCGAGATGAGTTGAGTCTTCTCCTCCTTGATATATTATTTTCTATAAACGTACTATATGCATAGTGTATAAAGAAGGTATTTTATTGCATCCAAAAATTCGATGCCGAGATTTCAACGGAAATACATGTTTTGGGATCACCTAAATACAAAAGAGCATTTTTATAAATGTATCCGTGTGTGTGCCGTCTGTGTGAATATGTGTGTGTGTGTGTGCTGTGTATGGTGTGCCTGTGGGCAGCATAGCTAAAAACAAAAAGTTCGTTAAATACCATACTTGATATTTAAGTTCAGTATCTTCCGAGGATGTCACACGAATATTTTCAAGAAAATCCCCGCACCCGAAGCTACCCTTTACATGGAAAAAATCGAAATGTTAGATTTTCTTAAAAATGACTAACAATTTTAATTAAAGTCTTTTATATTTAAGATATTTACATGACAAATAACATTTATATCTTGAAATTTCTGATTATAGACTGTGAACACCTCTTTGTTCTGGATAATTTTTGTGAATTTTGCATAACTGGTAAAGCGTATGAGATAAACAAAAACTAACTACACAAAAAATGTACATCTCGATAAAACACACACTCTATATCATATACTATTTTTTTTCGTGGGGTTGGCTGTTTTCGGCATATTTCTTGTTATTCATTTCAGTTTTAAAATATTGTCAACTCCTGGCCACGCAAAGAAACGGTATAAATGCCATGGCAACCATATTTTAAAACATTTGACTGTCGGTTTACCCTAGTGTATTCCCTTATTTCCCCTCTACGTATAAGGAACTCGGTAATAAGACCGTTTCCGCTAATGTTTATCTGGATTAGCATGTAGCAGATAGAAGAATAGGCTTATTAACAGTAATTTGTCACAGTGATATTAGATTAGATTATATTAGATTAGAAAGCTTTCTGTAGGTTCGTTTAGGCCAGGAAGCCACTGAACATAGAACTTGTCAAGACATATACATGTATACATATGTTTATATACAATGGAAAAAAATGTATAAAGCTCGTGCTTAAAGCTTGGGTTACAAAAATAGCTGAGTAGACATATAATCACACCATTTGTATTTGAGGCCTGTACTATACTTAATGTGCTCTATAAAAGCACATGAACTTCCTTTTTTTTTTTTTTTTTTTTTTTTTTTTTGTATTCACATAATAAAAAGAGTATCAAAATGAGTGTTAAAATGTATAAATAAATATAATTTCATTATATGTAACATTTATGTAATGTCAGATGATAGCCTTCTAATTATCGACATGATAGTTATTACTAGTAATTATATAAAACTAAAATATGATTATCGTATTATGTATTCTTCATAAATATCAACAAATTACAATACATATTTACAAATATGTTATAGAATTTCCAATGCAATAATTTACAATTATGCACTAGAGTGTAAAGTATCAAAGCATCAGGCTTTACAGACCTTGTGTCATTGCTAAATACTAAAATTTCATTTGACACATACGTGCAAGTCAAAGTATACATCAGTTTAATTGGAATTTAAAACACACACTAGTATACACAACATGCAATACATTGTAATATTTATAAATACAATGATTATTAACGGTATTGTCAGAAAGATTTGTCACTTGAATGTTCATCTACAGAGTAAAATGATTTATTGCAAAAGTACTTCTTAAGAGAGGCCTTAAAAGCCCTGAAATTTCCATCATTCTCTTTGAGATTACTGGGCAGAGCATTAAATATCTTGATTGTTTCATAATATACACCTTTCTGAAAGCAACGAAGATTGGCATTGGGACGATGAATATATCCCTTTTGTTTAGTATTAATGTTATGAATTTCCATGTTTGTTATAAAACTATGTCGATTAACTGCATAGAATTTTAAAATGGATAATATATAAACACAAGGTAAGGTGAGAATGCCCAAATTTTTAAATAGTTCTTTGCATGACTCTCTGCTATAAGCATTACAGATTATTCGTATAGCTTTCTTCTGTATCCGGAATATGCATTTACTATCCACTGAATTACCCCAGAATGTTATTCCATATTCGATGATGGAGTTAAAGCAGGCAAAACACACCAACTTAAGTGTATCGACTGTGTGAACTTTAACCAGTGCTCAGAGAGCATAACATGCTGAGCTAAGTTTAGGTGTGATGTACCTAATATGTGATTTCCAGTCCAAACGCTTATCTACTTGAAGGCCAAGAAATTTGACTTCATTTAGCTGTTCAAACAATGTATAATTAATTCCTATTTCTATGTGTGTTTGTGGTGAGCGAGTAGTTAACATTTACTTTTTTTTCTGAATATCTTATCTATTGCTGTAGAGGAGCTACCCTGAATTCTTGTAGGAAAATTTACTCTGTGTGACGTATGGTATGTAAAAAATATAGAATTGAGTTGGTCCTTTCGGAGACTAGGTATAAGATAATCGATATTAATGTCACCACAAATTATCAGTTCTCGTTTCGGTTTCAATGTAAACTTTAAGGAATCATCTAACTGTTTTTGAATACCTCATAGCAACCTAGTGGGGACCGATATAGAGCTATAATTGCAAAATTTACTTGATTTATGTTTAGTTGAACTGCGCACATCTCTATGTCTAGCTCAAAACAAAACTTGTTTAGATTAATGATTTTATAGGGTACATCATATCTTACAAATATGCAAACACCTCCTTTTTTAAATTTTTCCTTGAATATGCTGCTTCTAAAGAGTATCCATGCAGTGAAATTTGCATGAGTTCCCGTTCTGTTAAGTGATGTTCGGATAAACATAAAATATGTGGCTGTAATTTTTCAGAAGCAAGACTAAGAGGAAGTTCATCAACTTTGTTTCTTAAACCCCTAATATTTTGGTGAAATATACACAACGAGCTACCGCTATTATTTATCTTAATAAAATTACTGATATTTTCTGTATTTCTAAAATTCTTTGTTGGTGAACTTCTATTTATTTCAATTGACTCTAGAGTTCTTTCATGGCTATTTTGGGGTATTTCCTTTAACCTAAAAGAGTCCTATCAGATATCAAAACAGGAATTCTACCCATAATTCTGTCAGCAATTAGCTGCGAAAGCTGTCTTTTGCCTCTAGAATTGAGGTGTAGACCATGAGATGTGTAACCATCTCGGCCTATACCACTAACATGTATCATATCAATGTGAGAGGCAACAGGGCTCAACAAGGCACGCTCAAGTTGCAGATTCATTTCCGTCAATCTCCTATGAAGTCGCTGCTTGTCGTGCCTATTGAAAAGCCCCACAAACTTCACACTGGTATGAGTACTGGATTCCCTTATGTCACACAGATCTTTCTCAATTGAATAATTACTATCTCTATCCAGGTTATTTCCTGGCCCACCCACTATAACTACATGATCCCTCTTAGTAAAACCAGAAGTCAGTTTTACCAGATCTTCAGTAACATGAGAGAGCCCAGCACTAGGTTTAACTATGTCTACTACATCATAGCTGCTTCCCAAATCCTCCTTTAGCAGGGATGCTATGCCCCTACCATGGCTACTCCCAAGCAACGAAACCTTGCTTTTCGTGCAGTTATCATCTAAAACCTGCTCAGGAGGATTTGGGGACTGATCAACAGTTTCAAGAACACTGAATCTGTTGCTCAGTTTGACATCGTGCCGTCATCGGCAGAGAAATGCCGTTTCCTCCTCAGATTTCGTCTGGAGGGAACCTTAAAATTAGGTGATTTACAATCCAAATTTTCTAAAGGAGCAAGTTCGCGTCCTGTAAAATCTATTTTGACAAATTCCAGTTCCTTTCTGAGGTTAGAAATGGTTTCTTCGTGCTTTTTGACCAATTCTTTAAGCCTACAACTTTCACAGAACCATTCAATACAATCTCTCACATCATCGCTAACAGTGTTACTGCACGCCCAATGAAACCAAAACTTACATCCTTCACAAAAGACACATTGACTAACCTTACGACGGCATACACCACAAATTCCTCTGAGATCACACGCTTTTCCACTCATTGCATAGCACTTTGCACAAACACTACAGTTAAATTCACAACAGGTACGGCTTAACCGGTTAGAACAGGTTTGTCACAAGAGTGAAAACGTAAGAAATATGATACAACAAAGCACTAGTTTGACGAAGATTTATATTCACACTATACAATTAATTTATTCGCCAAATACTAACGAAAAATCAAACACAAAACAAACTGTATGACCAAAATCAGGAGATACAGCTGCTATAAACAAAACACTTAAATTCCAATATGGCGGATTTCACAGCTGACTTACGGACAACAGAAACAACACAAAATCTACACTTTAACAAACACTGTAACTATGTTATTACACACACACTATTTCACACAGTGATTAATGTCCCACTTATCTAGCTTTTGCCTTCTTTACAATAAAAATTTTACAGAAAATAAACAAAAACGTGGGAGGTTACACACTATCGCTTAACCTCACAAGCCACCTGGCGGCCGACCTTTGTAGAGAAAGTCATGTTAATGGAGCGCATCAGATTCTTTTGTATGTTAGGATAATTCTAACTGGCGATATAGTGCGAGTATAAGGAATACATTCCACCTAATTTACATACAGCTTCTTGTTTATTTCCGCATGGCGTACTGTGTCCAAGTTGTATTGATACTGTGCACCGACCTTGAAGCTGGCGATTAATCGTGAGGCTGATTTTATGGCACGGTAAATTAATGTCAGATTGTATGCAAATGACTAAATGATCGACTTCTCTCCGCAATGATGTGAATGCATCTCCTTTGCATTGTTAAGCAAAGTCGTTCCCTGACTCAGTAATACCACGAGTTATACGATATCACCAAGGTGATGACAACATGCAAAAAGGAATTCTGATGCGTTCCACTCACATAACTTTCTCTAGCTGTTCTATAAACTTCTTACATAAGATTATTCAACGTCTACACCATGATAATTGAGATAAACATTAGCAGAATGTTCTTATTACTTAGTCGCTTATAAGTAGGAAGAAACTAAGGGAATACACTAGGCTAAACCGACAGTCAAACGTTTTAAAAGCAGTCGTTATGCGATTGTCATTGCAAATCGCTTCTTTGCTTGGCCAGGAGTAGAACAAAAGAAAAACGGACACATCCTCTCTGAGAAAAGTACTTTACAATTGAAACCAATAACAAGGCATATTTCGGAAACGATTAATTCCACGAAAAAATCCATATAACTTAAATTATGTCTTAACGACCTCCATATTTTTTGTAAAGTAAGTTTTTGTCTATCTCTTACGATTTACCAGTTAAACAAAATTCGGCAAAATTCATCCAGAATAAAGATGTCTTCAGAGGCTATTCACAGAAAATTCAAGATATACATTTTATTTGTCATGTAAGTATCTTGAATATGGAATACTTTTGTCAAAATCGTTAGAGCCATTTTTGAGAAAATCAACATTTTCGAAACTTATTCCATGTAAAGGGTAGTTTGGGGTGGGGATATTTTCATCCAATTCTTCGTGTAGCATCCTTGGGAGATACTGAACTTAAATACCAAGTTTGGTATTTAACGGACTTTTCTTTTTTGAGGTATGCTGCCCACAGGCACACACACTTACAGACAGACACACACAGATATTTTTCTAAACATTTTTATTTTTATTCAGGGGATCTCAAAACATATATTTCCAGTGAAATCTTGGTATCGAATTTTTGGGTAAAATACAATACATTCTCTATACACTATGTACATTGTGTGTGTAGAGAAAGTAGTAAAATATGGAAGATTATAGGCAAAAGTCTTAAAGACTTAAAACTCCAATAAGATACAGCGATATTTTTACTTTCTCTAGCCTGTATGTGCAATGTACATAGTAGCTAGAGAAGGTATTGTATTCCAATCAAAAATTCGATGTCGAGATTTCACCGGAAATATACGTTTTGAGGTGTCTTGAATCCGTAAAAAAACATTTTTTGAAAAAAGGTCTGTGTGTGTGTGTGTGTGTGTCTGTCTGTGGACAGCATAGCTCAAAAAACGAAAAGACTGTTAGCAACCAAACTTGGTATTTAAGTTTAGTACCTACCAAGGATGCGACAAGAAGATTTTTAAGATAATCCCCATCCCAAACTACCCTATACATAGACAATTTTTTGAAATGTTTATTTTTTTCAAAAATGGCTCTAACGATCTTGACTAAAGTACCGTATATTAAAGACATTCACATCACAAATAAACTGTATATTTTGAATTTTCTGGGAATAGCCTTTGAAGACCTTTTTATTCTGGATGGCTTTTGCAGAATTTTGCATAACGGTTAAACCGTAAGAGATAGCCAAAAACTTACTATACAAAAATTGTTGATCTCCTTAAAACACATAATTTATGTCATATACGTTTTTATTTAGAGTCTACCGTTTCTGAGATATTCCTTGTTATTAGTTTCAATTTTAAACTACTCAAGCTTTTCTCAAACGGGAAGTGACGTTTCGTTACTTCTCTCTTGTTTTATTGCGGGCCATGCAAAGCGAGCCGAACTTCAGTTTTTTTCACATAGGACCACCTTTTAAAGGATTTGACTATCGACTTAGCCTAGTGTGATTCCTTATGTGCCTTCTACTTACAAGGAAGCAGGTAATAAGAAAACTTCTGCTAGCATGTCTTAGATAAAGGAATGAACTTTTGTAAGGAAAGTTGTTAGCGTAACAGCTATAGAAAGTCATATAAATGGAACACATAAGATGTTTTTCTTGTGTTCCAGTGGTTATTGAAATGGATATGACAAAACCATCAGAACCAATGAGAGTCTGAAGCAGGACACATTTGAAAGACGCCCTACCAAGTAAAATGCAGTCAGTAATGGAGAATTCTGATTTCAAAACTATCAAATATGATATAAGTGGAAATTAAGCATTGTTTAACACAAACCAAAGGGTTTGAACAGATTAAAACTTTTGAATCCTGGCTAAGGCATTGAATTTTTTAGTCTGGTCACGTGAGTGAACCATGGATTACTCTTTAAATGCACAGTTTAAATGTTATCTGAAATTGTTTGTTAAATAAACATTCCTTTTAAACCCAATATTTAAGTAGTTTGAGTACTCAGTCCTGCTGTTAAGCTATTGAACCTCGCTGTAATGAGCGCCAAACATTAATTCAGAAGTTATTTAATTGTAAACGTAAAACTTATTTGATTTAATCTACTTGATTTTTACTTTCTCTGTATGTGCTATGTACGTGTACAGAAAAGGTATTGCATTCAAGAATTCTAGATTTCAACGGAAATGTATGTTTTGAGACCACCTGATCAAAAAAAATAATGTTTGGCAAAAGGCCCGTGTGTGTGTGTGTGTGTGTGTGTGTGTTTGTCCATCTGTGTGAGTCTGTGGACAGCAAATCTAAAAACCTAGAAGACCGTTAAGTATCAAACTTGGTATTTTAGTTTATCTTCCAAGGATGCGAAGATTTTCAAAAAACTCCTCCTACCTCAAACTACACTTTATATGGATTTTTTTTATTTTCATTAAAATGCAGTATATTAAAGCTATTCACAACACAAATTCATATTTTGAATTTTCTGGTAATAGTCTCTGAAGAGCACTTTATTCTGGTTGATTTTTGCAGAATGTTGCATAACGGATAAACCGTAAGAAATAGATAAAAATCTTAATACACAAAACTGTAGATCTCTTTAAAGCACACAATTCATGTCATATGCATTTTTGTTGTAGAGTTGACCGTTTCCAAGATATTCCTTGTTGTAGGTTTCAATTTTAATATACCTATGCTTTTCTCGGACAAGTGTCCGTTTTTCTTTTGTTATACTTCTGGCCAAGCAAAGACGTAAATTTCAATGACAATCGCATTACGATATCTTTTAAATCATTTGACTATGGCTTTATCATAGCGCATTCCTTTAGTTTCCTTCTACTTATAAGGAACTAAATGATAAGTACATTCTGATAGTGCATATTTCGAATACCATGGTGTAGAAAGAAGAATACTCTTTTGTAAGAAGTCTGTTTATAGAATAGTTAGAGAAAGCCATGTGAGTGATACACATCAGATTTTTTCTTTCTTTTCCAGTTAGTGGAGCATATTTTTCTATAGGATATATTACTATGATAAATTCACCCATTGACTGTGCATGTATAAATGCCATTTAAATTACCCTAACGCAACTGTGAAATTTTAAATATCCAAGTATGTAAGATATAGATATTACTGAAATGTATACCAGTTACTAGCTGAAACACCCGGAGTTGTTCATGATTTGACGGTTTCACTTACTTAATAGCCTTCCGTTTGCTTAGAGGCAATTAAAAATATATATTACTACTCCACAACCGCCTCATCTGTAAATCTATTATGTATTAGTTCTAGCCTTGTACAATAAGGCTTTAGAAATTCATCTAGACCATTTTGGTCATTAAAGTTCAATGCAACACATGATTAATATTCAAATACACCAAAAATATTTTATTTACTTCGGTGGTTTTATTGTGCTATGTGAGTTAGGGCTCACAACATGTTTCAACAAACTTGTTCGCTATTTTAGATCAAGGTTGTGTGTGTTTACAATGATTTTTGTGCAACCCAGATATTTAGCGAGTTTCCGTCACTGCATTACGCATGCAACTGTACAATAGCAACAAAATGACGTGATTTTCTTCCTCACTATGCAAATTTTCGTAATTTTTAGTACTTACATGGTGGGTGCGGCGTGTTGATTCAAAGTGTAAAGGATAATACCATGGCTTCTAGACGCTTAGTAGTAAATAATGTTTATTTTCCCTGGAATACTTTATGGAATGATAGCAAAATTACTACACAATCCACTTAAACAATGACTTAATTAAAACTCACAGGACAAGAAAGATCTGCTGCCTACGTCCTTGATCGTTACCAAAGTAATATGTATTTCTAGTTCACATTGGGAAAAACTGAAACCATCATAAGTAATATAACAAGAGCTTCAACTTTTATCTAGGGAAAAGTTTTAGCTCGAGTTTTATTTAATAAGACCCTTTCGTGAATACAGTATTAATGAGTAGCCTATATGGACACGAAGAATAATAATATTCCTAAAATTCCATTTGTCTTGACGTATATTTGCACCGAAGTCAGTGCAACTCCATGTCCATATCATAAATCATTGCCTCATTGCTTACAGAATTCGTTGAACTGGTACCACACACTTTCTCTGTTGTTTTTAGTATTCTACGGCTTTGAGTTTTCACTTAATATGTCTATTTCAGCAATAGATCTTTTCCCAAAACGTTTTGGAACTTCCGCAACTATGTACGGGAATATTACTGCACCCTGACACTTACTATAAGACGAACATTAGTTCAGAGAGAAAACAAATGCACGTGGGTACGATAATTTTAGAAAAATAATTGCACGTGCTTGTGATAATAGAACGATTAAAATGCAGAGAGAATGAGTCCTGAATGGTTGGAATTTTACGCGCCAATGAGCTGGATTGGCCACTTCCCTTGATCACGTGTCATGAGCGAAATAATCTTGGTAATGTTGCTTCAGAAGATGACATGTCATGGTGTACGCTTTTAATCAGCAATGTCAGCTACAACTGTTAAGCATAAAAATTGCTGTGGCCAAAGTAAACGTTAAAGAATGTGGTTGCTCTACGCTATGGTAATAAAAATGGTGAAATACTCAATAAATGCAATATGAGGTGCAAAAGAGTAAATGCAATTTTTCAGATACAAAACAATGTTGCACCTTAAAAAACAATGCATTGCGAAACGTATTATAGTGCAGTGGCTTCTAGGCGCTGCGCACGTCTCTGTCACGTCTTAATTAAAATATCAATCTTTCTAATTTTGAAAGGAATCAGATGATAATAACATCACACTTACTTATAAAATGCGTATTAGCCATGTGACCAAATTAAACTGTTACTGAATGTGTATGAATGCAATTGAGTGAGCTCCAAGTTGTTGCATTTCGGCTGCCTCTGTTGTTTACAGATAACATCTCAGTTGGGAAGAAATAACGACAAATTATTTTTAGTAAATACGAATACGTACGTCGTATGTACATAAAATACTAATAAAACGTACAGAAGACAAACCAAAAGCAAGGCAAAAAGTAATACACAAATTGTTATTCGAATTATATCACCATTGTCTTTGATAAAGATATAGCTTTGGTGGGCATAGCATGGAATTAAATATTTAATCCTGTAACATGGGATGGAATTTCGAATTATACATTAGACAATGCATTACGCCTAGTGTCAAAATTTGTTTACCTTTCAACCATGCAATCATAGCGGCGGCGCCGTGGCAGAGTGGTTAGACCGCTCGCCTCCCACCTAGGCGGCCCAGGCTCGATCTCCAGTGCCCGTATGTGGGATTCGTAGTGAGCGTACTGGGAGGGTTTTCTCCGGGTCTCCCTGTCCCCCCTCCCGTCCAACTCCATCACTACCTTTACTATCATCCATTTCGCTTTCATTTCATATCATCCACTTCCTGACGCTCATGCCCACTCGTTCCAGGTTCTTCATTATTTCATTGTTATTACGTGCCGGGGCTCCCCGACAGGATTCTGACTCCTAGACACCCGCTTGTAAGTCCTAGAGCGGTGCTAGTCCTACACAAGGGAAGGGTAAGTCGACTACGTAAGGCGATCATAGCGCTGGACACTTTTGAATATTTAATAGTACTTATTTTTCTTATATTGGCAATGTTCGTGTTATATCCATATACGTTAACAAAGATATAGGTCACCCTGCCTTAATTTGTGGGCACTACATGAAATTAAATAATTAATCCTGACATGGTTCGGAATTTATGGCTAAGCTGGACAGTAATTTATTCCTTGTGTCAAAGATTATCTGTGCCAAATTTGGTGCAACGGTGTAGTTGCCTATAGAGCGAAAACATACAGACGTACATATACTGAATTTTTATATCAATATTGTACACAATAATAGTGATATTTTTGCCAAGTATCAAGATTATAGCTAGCATTGTTGTTTAAATATTTTTTTTTTTATTTTCTAAGTTGACTGTTTTAACACAAGCGAGCAATGTAACAGATTTTAAAAAAAATCACTTAAAAATTCAAGCTTTACAGTATAAATGAGTTTACAAATACATCTAGCACATCGTATTTTACATTAACCCTATTTACTGTAGAAAAATATTACGTCATATACTCTCTAAAACCCTTCATTTTTCAACATTTAATAAATGGTTTCTCAAAATTGGAGCTTTATTTCGTAAAAGTTTATGAGCATTTCTTTAAATGCACTTTAAGAGATGAAATACAACTTTTGAAACATATTAGTAAAAAATTACATACTGTGCAGCATTTTGAGTATGGAAAAGTAATGGACAAAATTGTGAGACAATAACAATTTAAGTTGGTTGTGCCTATTAAAAAACATAGCTCTGTCAACTTAGGCTACAGATTTGTTTTCTTTCTTACTACGTTTCCTCTTTGTTTTCCTATAAGGTTTCTATTTTATTACAGATTACACGCATTTACAAGAACACAAACTCGCATGCACAAGGCGGGACTCGAATCCGCGACCCCTGTACCACGTAGCGCCATAGATTGGCACTGTAGCGAGCCATAGTGATCGGCAGAAGCAGTTCTTAATAAAAGAATGTATTCCCTATTTTTTCTTCTACTTACTAGGATGTAAGTAAGAAGACCAAATCTAATGATTATCTCGATTAGTATGGTTTAGAAACAAGAAGAATCTTTTGTACGAGCAGTTTGTTTGTGGAACAGCTTGATAAAGTCGTGTGAATGGAAGACATGAGACATTGTATGTGTGTTTTGCAGTTAGTAGGCGGGAGATTTGCGTCTCAGCAGCTCCACTAGATGGACCGAAACAAATACAAAATTGTTGCAGTCACATAATGCGCAGTCGGAACAAGGCAGGAATATGAAAATCAAAGCGAGGCGGCGCGGTAAGTGATGCAGAAATAAAAGTGGAAATACACGGTAAGGAAATGCAACAGTAGGTATCTGGAAGTTTTATGTAAATTAAAGCTATACGCCACTGCAGTGACATGGTGCACTGTCGGAAACACGGTTTGCTATGTGAAGGAGCCACATTTCGAGGTTTGCTAGAAGTGAGGAAAGTTCAAATGTGAAGTGTGCAGAAGTAGTTCTAGCAGGACAAGAGGAAATCATATTGTGCTTTGTGTGGGTATCACTTTAAACCCAAACAAGGGCTCCATTCTCACCCCACCGCTTACCTACTATGTCATAGTGCTCTAATACATCAGGTCCAATTGAGTTACTGTCTGTTTTATAAAGGTAAGCTTTTAATTATTATGGTCGTCTACAGACTAAGGTTGAAAATTTAAAGATTTAAAACATCAAGTGTCACAAATCGCCCGAAACATGATCTTCGACTGTCCAAGAACTATTGTATTTAGTTTCATAATTTGGGCCAAAAATTATTATTTTATCTACATAATGCTAATCGAGATAAAATTTCTTTTCTTACTTACTTCCCTGTGAGTAGAAAGATAATCAGGAAATACACTAGGCTAAACCGATAGCCAAGTCCTTTAAAACTGGTCGTCATGTGCAGCAATTAAAATTTGGTTATCTTTGCGTGGCCAGGAGTAAAACGATAGTGATAAGAAACGAAACCTAGCTTCCCTTTTGGGAAAAATTTAAGTAATTTGAAATTGAAATCAATATGACGGAATATTTTGGAAAGGGTTAACTTCTAAAGCAAAATGCCTATGACATAAATTACGTGCTTTCTAGGTATACAGTTTTGTCTATTTCTTACGGTTTATCAGTTACACGAAGTGCAGAGGTTATTCCCAGGAAATTGAAGAAATAAAATTCAGTTGTCATGTAAATATATTAATCAAAATCGTTAGAGCCATTTTTGAGGAAATCAAAATACTCGAAACATTTTCCATGAAAAAGGTTTTCGGGGGTGAGGGGAAATTTCCTGAAAATCTCTGTGTTGCATCTTGTGAGATACTGAACTTAAATAACAAGTTTGGTATTTAAACGACTTTCGCTTTTCAGTTATGCTGGCCACAGACCTTTGTCTAAAAAGCTCTTTTTGGCATCGGTCCACAAAACATGCATTTCCGGTCAAATTTTGGGATTGCACATTTTGGGTGTAGTACAGTATCTTCTCTACCTATTGTGTACATTGTACGTATGTGCTAGAGAAAGTAAAAAGTCTCATCTACTAATATACGAATAACGCTTTATATTGGTAATTCGAACGTTGAGAACTTTCATTTGAAAAACCACATTGAAAACAAACTTCCAATGCATAAATAAGAAAAACTTATGAAATCCAAATAGTTATTTGCACTTAGGAAATTTCAGAAATGTTTAAACCTTTACGGCTTACAATACTACTTTATCTACCCAGTATTATTTATGTACGTTCACAGAATGTAGAAAAGGTATTGTATTTATCCAAATATTCAATTCCAAGGTTTTACCGGATATTCAGATTTTGAGGACTCTGTAATAAAAAAAATCATTTTTAGAAAAAAGTCCTTGGCATATGTGTGTGCCTAATGTATTCCCTAATTTCCCTTCTACCTACAAGTAATAAGACCATTTGTGCTAATGTATATCTCGATTAGCAAAATGGAGATAAAAGAATCATCTTTTGTACGAATAGTTTGTATATGGAGCAGATAGAGAAAGTTATGTGAATGGAACACATCCGGTTTTTCTCCATGTAAAGTATAGTTAAGGTGGGAGATTTTTTGTTGAAAATCTTTGTGTTGTATCCTTGGAAGATATTAAACTTAAATAACAAGGCCATTTCACGGAAATATACGTTTTTATACCCCCAGAGTCCAAAAAAAGCATTTTTAGATAAATGTCCTCTGGACAGTATATCCCGAAAACAAAGAGTTAGTTGAACACCAAACTTGGTATTTAAGTTTAGTACTTTCTAAGGGAGGCGGCACCGTGAATGAGTGGTTAGCCGTTCGCCTCCCATCTATGCGGCCGGGTTCGATCCCAAGCACCCTCATGTGGGATTCGTGGGGAACGAAGCGGCCTTCTGGGTGGATTTTCTCTGGGTCCTCCAGTTTTCCCCGCCACTCATTCCACCAATTGCTCCATCATCACCTTACCAATCACGAATTTTGCTTGCATTTCATATCATCCACTTGTTCATGTTCATGTTGGCTACGTGCCGACCCCTAGTAATAAGTTCTCCATTCTGTGGTTTCGTGCCGTTGGCTTCTGACCCCTAGGCATTGGCTTCTAAGACCTAGGTGGGTTCTGGGAGGTAAGCTGATTACGAAACGAAACCTTCCAAGAATGCGTCACGAATATTTTCAGGAAAATTTGCCCACCACTAACTAACCCATACGTGGAATATTTTTTGAAAATTTCGATTCTCTTATAAATGGCTCTGACAAATTTAATTTAACTACTGTGTGTTAAAGATGTTAACATGACAAATAAAGTAGCGAGTAGCCTTTGAAGTTACTCTTTATCATATGGACAGCATAGATCAAAAACTAAAAGACCTTAAATACCAAATTTGGCGTTAAAGTTTATTATCTTTCAGGGATGCAACACAAATATTTTCCACAAAATGCCATTTACATGGAAAACTTCTTGTAAATTGTGTTTCTCAAAAAGCAGCTCTGACGATTCTGATTAAAATATCGTATGTTAAATATATTTACGCAACAAATAAAATATATTTCTTGAGTTTTTTGGGATTGTCCTCTGTAGACCTTTTTGAATTTTACAGAACAAGGAAACTGTAAGAGATAAACATAAACTTAACGTGGTCGAGTGGTCAGCGAGCTGACTTCTCACTTGGTGGTCCCGTGTTCGATTCACAACTGGGGCGGGGAATTTTTCTTTAAACAGAATTATTCCCTATCCCCCATAGAGTAAAAATTATGTATGTGAGAGTGAATGTGTGTATTTAAGGACTTTGAAAGACTATTTAAACCCAACGTAAAAGAACCTAGAGACGACGAGTTGTTTCAAATGTAAAGCCCCTGATATTACCTTAGATGTTAAAGGGTGTTATATAAATGAAACAATTAAAAAAACTTAATACAAAAAATGTATGTCCCCTTATAATACACAATTTATGTCATATACATTTGTTTCATAGAATTATCCATTTACCAGATATCCCTTTTTATTGTTTCAATTTTACAATACCTATAGTTTTCTCAAACTGGAAGTTTCCATTTGATTCACACCTCTCTTGTTTTACTTCCGGCCATTCAAAAAAAACCGAATTTGAAAAGTATCACGTATGAACCAGTTTTGAAAGCATTTGACTCTCGGTTATCCTGGCGTATTCCTTTATTTTACTTCTAGAAGAAAACAAGTAATAAGACCATTTCTGTTAATGTTTATCCCATTTAGCATGATGAAAATATAATTTTTGTTATAGAATACAAATGTATAATATATAATCTTTATATAATAGAATAATCTAAGAATATTTTGTTTGCAGAGTAAGTAGAGAAAGTAATGTACCTGGGACACATCAGATAATTTTTACATAATAGTTTGAGAAGGTGTTGTATTCCACCCATAAATTGTATGTCAAGATTTCACTGAAAATATATGTTTTGAGGTCCCCTGAATAACAAGAAAGAGAAAAAGAAAGCACCTTTAAAAAACGGTCCGCGCGCATGTGTATCTGAAAACAGTATCGCTAAAAAAATGAAAAGACCGATAAATACAAAATGTGGTGTTAAAGTTTAGTATCTTTCAGGGATGCAACATGAATATTTTCAAGACAATACCCTACCCCAAACTGCGCTTTACATGGAAAACGTTTTGTAAATTGTGTTTTTCTCAAAAATGGCTCTAATGAATTTGATTAAAATATCGTAAGTAAAAATATTTACATATCAAATAAAATGTATATCTTGAATTTTCTGGGAATAGTCTTTTGAAGACCTCTGGATGAATTTTGTGTAATTTGAAAACTATGAGAGACAAACAACAACTTAGTAAAAATGTAAATTTCTATCACAATTTATGCAATATACATTTCTTTTGTAGAATTAACCATTTCCGAGATATGCCTTGCTATTGGTTTCAATGTTTCAGTACTTATACTTTTCTCAAACGAGAAGTTGCCATTCGTTTCATGTCTCTTTGGTTTTACATCTGGGCATACAAACAGAACAGAATTTCAATAGTATTGCATTGCGACCAGTTTGTATTTTATTTTGTGTTTTTTTATCTTTCTCCTCTTTTTTTCCTTTTCCCAATATTTATTTTGTTTATCTATTTGAATGACGTTTGATTTTTGCTTCTAATTCACACACATATACCCACTTACAAATTCACAAACACCCATTCCCGAGGAAGGACTCGAAGCCACGATCCCCTAGCTTTGAAGGGATTTTACTCTGAATTTAGCGTAGCATATTCTCACATATCCCTTATAAAAAGAAGCAAGTAATGAAACCATTTCTATTAGGTAATGTTTACCCCGAATTGCATGAAGATAGGAAGTGTAATTTTTGTTATAGAATATAAATAACAGTAAATAATCTTTATATAATAGAATAATCTAAGAACACTTTGTTTGCAGAATAGGTAGAGAAATCAATGTGCATGGAACACATCAGATCATTTTCACTTTCTCTACATATACTATGCATATAATAGGCAAAGAAGGTATTGTATTCCACCGAAAATTTCGATCTAGATATTAACCGGAAATATATGCTTTGGCAAACCCTGAATCCAAAAAAGGGCATTTTAGAAAAACGCCGGTGTTTGTGTCTATGAGAGTGTGTGTTTGTGTGTGTGGTCTGTGTGTATGTGTGTCCGCATTGTGTGGATGTGGGGATAACATAGCTCAAAAATAAAAAGACGTTAGATATCAAATTTATTATTTAAGTTTAGTGTATTTCCAGGATACGACACAACATTTTTAAGAAATTCCACCCCCCCCCCAATCGCCTTTTACTTTAAAATGTTTTGAAAATGTTGTTTTCCTCAAAAATGTGTATAAAGATTTTGATTAAAATACCGTAAGCTAAAGATATTTTACACAAAAATAAAAGGTGTATTTTGAATTTTCTAGGAATAGCCTCTGAAGACCTCTTCATTCTGAGTGACTTTTTTTTGTCGCCCTCCGTGGTGTAACGGTTACCATGCTAACTTCACGTATCGGGTTCAAACTCGGCGGAGGACGATGGATTTTTTCGGACGTAAAAACCTTTAGCATGGCTTCCTTCGGAAGGGAAGTAAAGCCGTTAGTCCCGTGTCGTAGATTTGCGGCACGTAAAAGAATCTCAGAGAGACCTCTGAGCAAAATTAAGCGGTCTTTCACGCCCAATTTAGAATGGGACGCTGAGAACCACAGCAGTTAAAGAGCGTCCATAAATAACACGCCATACCCCTCCATACTATGGGAGACTTTTGCAAAACTTGTAAACTGCATCTGAGAGGTAATCAAAAACTTACTTACTTGGTATACTTCTACCCACAAAAAGAGAACAGAATTTCAATACTATCACACAGCAACCAGCTTTGAAAGAATTTGACTTCTTTTTACTCTAGTGTATTCCCTTATTTCGTTCTACTTACAAAGAAGTAAGTAATAAAGTCATTTCGTTAATATTATATCGATTACCACGATGTAAATAAAGGAATAATCTTTTGTAAAAATAGTTTGTAAAGAAAGTCATGTGATTGTGATGCTATCAAATCTAGATAAGGGATGTGGACCCTCATAATTCTCTAATAAATAGTGATTTACATTGTTTGAATGCCGGCAGGACACTGTAGCATTGTAGTATAAAAATATGTGACATTTATTACTATTTCCTTTGTTGGTTAACATCCTTTAAACTGCTTGATCATATCCGACGATGAATGAAACCGGTGAAATGATATTCAAATAATTTCGTGGTCCATGGAGCATGAAGTTACTCGACATTCGTCTTCTCAGAATAAGAGAAAACTTCTCTGGGTAACTATATCTAAGCAAGATTCCAACTCGCGATATCTTGAATGTGAGGCAAACACGCTACCCCCACACTACCGAGAGGGCCAATTTTTCCATTGCCTACATGTACTTAGCACGTAGTGGGTAGAGAAGGTATTTGCACTGCAACAAAAAATTCGGATGTCGAGATTTCACAGGAAATATATGTTTTAGGTCCCCTGAATCTTGATTTTTAGAAAATGGCCCGCTCGCGCGTATCTGTGTGCATGTTTGTGTGTGTCTATCTGAAAAAAGGAAAGATCATACCAAACTTGGTATTAAAATTCGGTTTAGTATCTTCCAAGGATGCGACACGAGGTTTGTAAACAAAATCCCCCTCCCCACTCTTTAACGTGGCTGATCAAATCGGACGATGAGTGAAATCGATGAAATTATGCTTTTAGAATCTCATGGTCCAAAGAGCTTGAAGTTACTCGACATATGGCTTCTCAGAATAAGGGAAAACCTCTTCGGGTAACTAAGCCTATGCGAGATTCGATCCCGACCTCTTAAATGTGAGGCAGACACGCTACCCTCCACACTAATGAATCGGGCCAAGTTTTACTTTCTCTATACGTACTATGCACTTAGTGGGTAGAGAAGGTGTATGCACTGCATCCAAAAATTTGAATGTCGAGATTTTACAGGAAATAGGTCTCCTGAATCAAAAAAAAAAAAACATTTTTAGAAAATGGTCCGCTCGCGTGTACGTATGAGTGTTTGGACAGAATGTCTCAAAAACGAAAAGATCATCCAAACTTGGTATCTAAGATTAGTATCTTCCAAGGATGCAACACGAAGTTTTCGACAAAATCCCCCCACCCAAATTGCCCTTTACATAGAAACATTTTTGAAGTTGCTTTTCTCTAAACATGGCTGTAATGACTTTGATTGAATTACAGTGTTTCAAAGATATTTACATGACAAATCAAATATATGTCTTGAATTTTCTTGGAAGAGCCTCTGAAGACCTCTTCATTCCGAATGAATTTTACATAACTGGTAAATCAGGTACTTCACTTTATTATAATAAATCAGGAACGTTAATTCATCAAATTGCCCACTTATACACATGGTAGCTCAGTATAATGAATTTATCATTAGCTATGATTTGGATTGCATTATTTGATATCACAAATATCAGAAAGCGAGATTGAACATACCTTTTATGGTTCGTTTCTAGATGTGCACAATTTGGTAAAGCATTAATTTAATAACCTCTCTGTACTAATTTATTTATTATTATACCGCTTTATATTTTGTGTTTTATACACTTGTCATTATGTTTATAACTATAGTTTCTAATGATATTCTTCCAACGCCATTTATTTTAATTTTTGAACCATTCACACAATAAATTTACATACATTACATATACAACAATGCCATTATATTTGCTATGCTGTTATCTATTATTTGTGTTCCATAATTGCTTTTGTGCTCACGTCATATGCTTTGTAATTTATAACATTTTTCATATAATTTAAATTTCTGTACTTGTTTTGGTCTGATTTCTTATGTTATACAAAAAATGTATATCATATGTAGTACATTGTGCGCGCTGCCACCTTTGGAGCGATGCTCAGTTAGCAGCACATTAGATTCAAATAAATAAATAAACCATAAGAGATAGACAAAAACTTCTTTTCGTAGTCGGATTACCCTCCCAGTATTTGCAGGACAGTAGACTTATAAGCGACTGCCCCGGGTCAAAAGCCTGTCCGGGAGCCAACGGCATGAAACCACAGAAGAGAAAACCTGGAACGAGTGGTAGGCCGGTAACCAGACATGAGCGTGAGGAAGTGCATGATATGAAATGCAAGCGAAATGGAAGATAGGAAAGGTATTGGAGCAATTGGTAGAATGAGTGCGAGGGGAACTGGAGGACCCGGAAAAAACCCGCCCAGACGCCACTTCGTCCACCACAAATCCCGCATGCGGGCCCTTGGGATCGAACTCGGGCCACCTAGTTGGGAGCTGAGCGGTCTAACCACTCGGTCACGGTGCCGCCTAGGCAAAAACTTACGATACAACAAATTCACATCTAGTTAAAACACATCATTTATGTTGTACATATATTTTGTAGAGTTGACCGTTTTAGATAAATTTCTTATTATTTACTTCAATTTTAAACTCCTTAAACTTTTCTCAAACGGAAATCAGATTTTGTTTCACCTCTCTTTTGTTTTACCCCTGGCCATTCAAAGAGAACCGAACTTCAACTGTTCACATAGCTACCAGGTTTTAAACATTTTGAGTATCGTTTTATCCTAGTGTGTTCCCTTATTTCCCTTCTGTTTACAATAATTAGAAGGGAGCAAGAAATAAAATTTCTGTTAGTGTTTATCTCCCTTAGTATAGATAAACGAATAATCTTGTAAGAACAATTTGTTTGCAGAACATCGAGAAAGCTATGTGAATGAAACACATAAGATGTTTTAATTTTTCATATCTTTGTAGTAATATCAATTGATTTATACAAACCTTTGAAATATGTAGAAGTGAAGATTTAGAGTACGCGAAATTAAGTTAACGGCAGTCGTATTGCCGTTTACTGCACGATTGTTTTAAGTTTGCCGGGAGATTTATTTAGCGATGTAACAGATATTAAGCACACACTTAACACTCTCTTTCACTAATCTTAAGACCAAAAATATGATTAGTTTTACTTTCTAGAACAAATGTTTACGTCTTGGGCAGGTGGAAGTATCTCTTTGTGTTACACTTATTAATAAATCACCTTTTCTTTCCTTAGCAACAAGGTAGATAAAGGAACATACTAAGAAATGAAGCACACATTCCTCCAATCACCAGGTGCAATAGCTTTTGTGTTTCTAAACCCGGACAGTAGTTTGAATTCAGAGGGCAAGGTTTAATTTATGGGGGGAGCGTTACGGCAAAATCGGATAACCTGCAAGGTAGACTGAAATGTAATTATATTTCAAGGTTTGTAGTGGCTACTCGTACAGTTTCTTTTCTGTGCTCTTTGTCCACACACCTCCCGCATTTTGGTATATGCTCCCTATTACTTTTCTCATACCAAATTCACTATAATCCCAAAATTGTTCACACTCATAGACAGACATTTCAATCCGTTCACGTTTCACCTGTAAAATTTGAAAAAGCATTTATTTAAGATTTCCTGTTGAAATTTATACCGGTTATTGTGGTAGTTTTGCTATGTATCACAATTCTGGTTTGCACGGCTACTTAAATAATTTTATCTAAATTGTTTCTTCTAAAACAAGTGAGCCACGTGATGCATTTTTTAAATATCCACATAAACATATTCAGTTTAACAGAAAGTGAGTTTAGAATAGATGTGTCATGTTATATTTTATATTAAACTAATTAATGTAGACTTTTGGTACTTTTCAAATCTCTGTATTTTTCAAAATTGAATAATTTGTTAGTCATAATTGGTCATTTGTTTCGCAAAACTATATTAAAATTTTCTTAGTATGCTTTTGAAAGATACTATAAACATTTTGAAAAAAACATAGTGGAAAATTGCTTCATGTGGAGCATTTGAGTATGTAAAATGATGGCAAAAGATTTGTGAGAAAATAAGTTCTTAAGCTGGAGTGTCTATGAATAAGCCCATTAATAGCTTCAGTTAACTGGTAGTGAAAGTGTGGTAAGTGGGAGGAACTGCGTATTTACTTAAGGTTCAGAATTCATGTCACTTTATTATGTGTTTTTTTTTTTTGTTTAATTTGTAATATTTTTGGTCAAATTAAATCTTTAAAGAGTAAAATAGCGTTTGCAGAACAATTATTTTGCATTTCTGTATAAAAGTGTTGTTAATCTTTGTCTAAATAGTGTTTAACACTGAAGTTATTACAATTAAATCAGATATGCAGCATTCACATGATTGTCATTTATTAGTGGAAAGTTTATTGTTACATATTCTTAATTTTAATTGCAGAAATAGCTACATTTCGTTATAGATACCAAGGGAGTTGCGACAGTCCACTGTTTAATCCTCCATCAGGCACAATGTCTATGTTGCATGATCGGGCGCAATGTATCTCAGAGATATCATTTGAATGCCTGACTTTCTGCTGTCTGAAAAGTTTTCTAGATGTGAACTTTCGTGTATTTTATTGTTTTATTTATATTTTAATATTCCAAGTTTTATTTCTCAAATCACTACAGTTCATTAAAAGTATTTCTCAAAAACATCAGTTGCTTTCCGGCATACACTTCAAGATTGTGACAATAGAATATTTTTGCACCAACCAAAACATAGATTTTAGTTCCTATTTTTAGTCTTAGATGGAATATATTTTTTTCTTTCTTCGCGAAACAAGCTGGACCCCTAACACCAGGCAGATGAGTAACCAAATTCTGTCATCTAGTGCTGCTGTGCTGCATTTAGTAACACCATCTCGACCAGTAAACTGCGCAGAAACATCTGCGGGTTTCTATCTTAGGTTGACAATCTGTGTCACTCTTATCATCAAAATCTTCATTATCATTGTCTTCATTATCACCAAAATTAATGTCAGAGCTTTCTGTAAGTCGTTTGTGTTACAAACATTGAACGCTTCTTGTTTCCTTGACATTATATGCTCAGAAATCTGATGTGTTCCATTCATATGGCTTTTTCTACAATTCTGCAAAAAATTATTGTTAAAAAGCTAATGCTTTTATTTACTTAATGCTAATCCAGAAAGAATAGCAGAAATAGTCCTAGTACTTGCTTCCTTGTAAGCAGAAGCGAAATAAGGGAGTCCATAGGTTAAAGTGATAGGCGAAAGCTAGTTGCAAGGTGACTGAAGTTCCTTCGTTTGTACAGACAGGAATTGACAAATTCCTGTATAAGTAAAGTATAAGTTTTTTAAAGCTGAAGCCAAAAATAAGGAGCATCTCAAAAACGATCAGCTCCACGAAAAAACGTTATATAACATAAATTATGTGTTTTAATGTGCTCTACATTTATTGTGTGGTAAGGTTTTGTCTATCTCTTACGGTTTAGCAGTTATGCAAACTTCCGTAAAATTGATCCAGAATGAAGTAGTCTTCACAGGTTATTCCCAGATAATTCAAGATATACATATTATTTGTCAGGTAAATATATTTAATATACGACTTTTTAATCAAAATCGTTAGAGCCATTTTTGAGAAAATCAACATTTTCGAAAAAAGTTCCATGTAAAGGGTAGTTGGGATTTTCCTTGAAAATCTTCGTGTCGCATTCTTGCAAGATACGAAACTTAAATACCAAGTTTGGTATTTAACGGTCTTTTCGTTTTTGAGATATGCTGTCCACAGACACAGTCACACACACGGACCTTTTTGTAATTTTTTTTTTTTTTTTGGGATTCAGGGGGGGCCCAAAACATGTCTTTTCGGTGAAATCTCGGTATCCAATTTTTGGGTGGAATGCAATACCTTCTCTATACACAATGCACATAGTGCTTGTAGAAAAATTAAAAATGTCTCTAACGACCGCATGTAAGATTTGTGGTGGAAAAAGCAGCACAGGGGTTGGTATTCTCCGGGTTCTCCGGTTTCCCCTGTCATCGCATTCCACCGGTGCTCCATCTTCATTCCATGTATCACCAGTGTCATCACAAGCCATGGTATAAAAGCGGGTGTTAAAAACTATAACAAAAAGTTAAACAAGCATATACTAGAGGCATAGCGATCATGGCCGTGCGTGATATATTATAATACGCAATTACATACACCACAGCTTACTTGGTTTACAATTTTCTACCGTATTAGTGTTCTATTTTTTTAATTATTTCGTCCTCTGAAACATATACATGTTATGGGACTCGTCATTTAGTTACAATAGTTGCACACACAAATAGGTAACAACATTATGAAATACATGTCAAATGTAAATTACACATTTACAACATCTAGGATTACAATATACAACAATTTTACAAAGAGTAAACAATTAACCTAAGATAGCAAAAATTCATCAACTGAATAATAACAATTTGTCATTTAAAAGTTTTGTAAACATTTCTTAAAACCTTGGATGGATTTCATATTCTTTATTTTTGCAGATATATGCTTGTAGAGGTGGGTATCTTTATAACTGAAGCAATTCTCAAAAAAATTTGGAATTTTGAGGTGTAATGTGTAATTTTGACTTGTTCCTTGTGTCATACGTATGCATGTCGGAGTTAACAGCAGGTATTTTAATGCGTATTTGTAATTGCACAATAGTTTCATATATATTGGCGCACGTTAGTGAATGTGAGCGTATAGTGAATGCCATACGAGTTAGTATAGGAAGCGGCTAGATACCAGTTACAAAGTTGCTGATTTTCCAGTAATATTTCTGTTTTGGAATAGTTTGCTTTATCTTTATTTTATTTTAATTCATTTCTACCTTAACTCTTTTTTTTCTAGATCTTTACGCACTGATTTTAGTTTTAAATTTGATTTTGTAGCTTGGTTAATTATCTGAAAAAATTAAATAATACAGACGCGGGCAAATTATTAAGTAAATACCACCTTTCGCGTAATTCTGTAAAACACATTCATTTGCCATGCATTGATATTCTTATTCTTATAATTGAATTATTAAATACGAGAAAACATTACTAATTGTCAGGGCTTAGTACACATTTTAAAAAGAATTTTAATTGGTATATTATTGGATAAATATTTTAAAAACCAAGCATGTTCCATTTCCTGACTTTTTCTAGCTGTTCTGCAACCCAACCTTTCTTTCAAAAGATCAATATTTTATCCGCATCATGCTAATTGAGGGCAAAACATAAGTATGGTTACTCTTGTTACTTTGTTCCTTGAAGCAAGAAGGGCAATAAGGGAATTACACTAGGTCAGGTCCTTCAAAAGTCCGTCGCTGTGTGAAACAATTGAAATACCACTCGCTTTGCTTGATAGGAGTACACAAAAGAGAGATTAGTAAAAACATGTCTTGTATTTGAGAAAAGTTATAGTAGCTTAAAATTGAAGTCAATAATCTAGAATACTTCGAAAACGGATAGCTCTACAAAAAAGCATATATATCAACATAAATCCTGTTTTAACGAGATCTACATTTTTGTGTATTTCTTACGGTTTACCAGATGTACAAAAGTTATACAAAAGTCATCCAGAATGAGGTATCTTCACAGACAGACTATTCCCAGACAATTCACGATATAGATTTCGTTTATCATGAAAATGTCTTAAACATAAGGTATTTTAATCAAAATGTTAGGGCCATTTTTGACAAAATAAAAATTTAGGAAAAATGTTCCATGTATAGGGTAGTTGGAGATGTGGAATTTTCTTGAAAATACTCATATTACAGTCTTGAAATATACTAAACTTAAATATCAAGTTTGATATTTAACTGACTTTGCTCTTTGAGCTATACTGCCCATAGACACACAAGGACATGTTTCTAAAATGCTTTTTTTTTATTCAGGAGGTCTCAAAACGTGCATTTCCAGTATAACCTCGGCAATGTTTTTTTTAGGTGGAATGCAATGTTTTTTTCTATCCAGTATGTACACTGTATATACGTGCTAGACAAAGTAAAAATTCCTCGATTGTAATACATCTTTGCTAAATGTTTGCTAATGTTTCTATGACAACTGTGTTTGCAGAAATGTCGATTTTTAAAACTTTCACTACATGAGTGTCATTAGCTAAATTAGCAAATTTTGGCTGGTCATTACCGTTTAATGAAACAAATCTGAATAAATTTCCAAAAAGTTACTACAATTTAGATAAATATTGTTTTGGTGTTCTTACTGCATTAATTTTATACAAAGCTTTCAAGCTTTAACGTATAAAAACGTAAATATGGCAACATATTTCTTTCTAAAATATTCTGATAAAGAAATGTGTAGTAATGTATCAGGTATATTCTAATAATTTGGACTTTTTGTAGATAACATTTGTAATATTTGCTTTTGGAAATAAATTTAAAGTTTGAATATATACCCCGGTATTGTTACCTACGCGCCAGGGTAGCATATTCGGATTTTATTTATATTTAGTGGATGGAATAAGGCATTAATAGATCTTGCTTGATGAAAGATAGTTTAAGGTAAACTGTTTCACAATAGCAGCGGAGGTTAATGTCGTTCTTTTAACTTCCTGTGAACTTATTAGAATACAATATGCAGCATGCATTACATTGCAATCTCTGGATCCTGTTTTAGATTAGACGCAAAGTTCAACACTAGGACGCCGATCAAGTCAGAAATTATATTTATTGCTTACTCTGGATAATTATTAATAAATGTATTTACAAAGAATAGCTCTGGAATTGAACTTTTCAGAGGTGTTAATTTTGTACAGTTTACAACAATATGCATGTTTCCAAAATCCAATTCGTACAGTATTAATTCTTAGAATATTCATGTATATTATATTTAATACACTGCATTAATTACTAATAATATATTTTTTTTTATTAAATAAAATCTTCCTCTGTACAGAAGACGAGAGTAATGGAGAATAAACTTGTTTTTGTTCATATACAATTCGTTTCTAGAAGATGGAAGTGAATTTTGGAATATCTGCAAATTATTTGTTAGTCCATGTAAGTCCTGTCTGTGTCTCGTCTCTTTGTTATGTATATGTGCATTTTTGTAAGCATTTATGGGCTATTTATTACAAATAACAATATAACCAGAATATATGGCAAAATTCCAAACATTTAATTGTGGTTCACAGTATGGTGAATGTTTCGCTCTTGCCATTATTCCTTTTACTTTTTTTTTTTTTTTTTTTTTTGCATAAAACACTTTTTTTTGGCTTTCTACTGAATTTCCCAGAATGTTTTTCATACGTCAGCAATGAATGAAAATAAGCATAATAAGCTGTTTTAGAATGATCTTATTTATAAGGTAAATTAATGATCTGTTGCAGAATTCAGTTTGGCATATGAGGAGCTGAACGCGCAAGAAAAAATATACCTAGTAAATGAGTGTAAAGTATGTACAAGGGTGAAGCACATCTGCGTGCGGCACCATTAGGGAATCACGTGTTGTACAGTATTTTTCAGCAAATGACAACCCTGCCCCACTCCTCTGCCTAAGACAAGGTTTTTTTTTTTTTTTTTTTTAATTTGGGATTACGAGGTATGCGGCTGGGAACCAACCCTCTAACATGATGCGGTAACTCACTGATTTGGACGCGTACTAACACGAAACACGAAACTGATTTGCCTACAGAGTCGCAGGAAACACAAATTTTACTAAGTTGCCTGCCGCCCAAAGTAGAGGGTCGCCTTTTATTTTCTAATGGTTTGCTAATGGTTATTGCCCAGTGGCAGGGCGAAGCGGTTCGGTTTGAGGGCTATCATGCTTTGAAGAAAACAGTAGACAGATAGTTCTGTTTTGCGCAAACCAAGGACGCAGAATAGGTAATCTGACTTGTGCAATCAAGAAACTGAAGGCGAGAGAAGTTTTAGTTCTACAGTAAAAGAAAATCTAATTGAAGCACGAGCTGGAACATTCTCTAAATATGACTTAAAACTGCCTGAGACATTATAATTGTAAAGCGTAGTGTATAAAGATTAATCGTAGCTCCGTGGGTGTAGGACCTTAAATATATTGTTTTGTTGCTCATGTATGTTTATTCTAAGGAAAAGTCGGTTTTGACCGCAAGCGGTAGTGTCGATTTATAATAAATATATAAACCAGTTAACCAACAAATATTCCTGTTATATATTTTTTTGTGAAAAAAAGTCAAAACGTTCAGTAAAACTGTGGAATTTAATTCTGTATATAAAATATCAACTAAAGTAACCAGTGAACAGCATAGTAACCTATCGGTAAGGTATAATATACGTAGCAACACTGGCACATTTCATACAAGCTATCTGTTCTTCTTTAGGGGGCGGCAAGGACTCGTGTACACATTGAGAGCGCTGATTCGCCCAAACGAGGCAGTTTCGTTGAACAACGAAATATGTGTGTCTCGATCACTTGCAAAAGTCATCTTCATTTCGTGCTACCTCGCCTGATATACAAAATGACTTATTTTCCACACCAGAACAATCACAACCAACAAAATTAGAACAGAGGTTTCTGAAACATATTTTGTTTCTCTAATATTAGGGTAGAAGTCGTAGCTGTCAAAACGAACCTTCCACAATATGACAATCTGGGGAGCTTGAAAACGACTCATCTGTGCGGATGCTACGCACAACCCAGATAGAAAAGCTAATCCACTTTTGCAACGTGTTTTAAATATTTCGGTTGTTAGAATTAAAAACATTAGCTCTTTTTGTCTTTCGCTTGAACTCTTTCTCGTTTGTTTTTTTAAACATCTGATTTCTTAGTGCACCGTGACGGCTGTATAACTGGAAGCCCGTCAGGTGTTCTTTTTGCACAAAGAAGTAACGAAGAATTGAGTCGTTGTTATCAGAGTGCTCTGAGGTTTTATGTGGAGTGAATAGTACAGTGCTTTCGCTATATTGCAAGGCCGTGTATCGCGCGTATATGTTCTCCGCGCACTGCCTATTACACTAGGGATTTTCTGTTCTAAAACTCCCGCGTTACTTATGCAAGACTGATAGAAACATGCATTATAATGAGTACTAACCATATTATTAGTGGTTTTAAAAGTGGTGCTCATCTGTAGTGTGACATTCTGGTATTCCTTGTGACGATCACGAACAACATTACTGCTTCAAAATTCAATGCTTAGAGCTATAAGAACAGAGATTTTTGAAACACCCATTTGCTGCACAACGCGTTTTTGATACTTTTTGGAGAGCGTTAGAATGAGGCACCAGTTTCCCTCCACCATTCGCCTCTCACCAAGGCGGGATTCAATCCTAGGTAGTCGCGTGAGGTATTTGCGGTGGACAAAGCGGCGCAGGGGCAGCTTTTCCCCGGGTTTTCCAGTTTCCCCCGCCATCGCATTCCACCGGCGCTCCATCTTGATTCCATGTGTCACCGCCTGTAGTGCCTATGTAGTAAAAGTAGGTATAAAACATTATATAAAAAATTCCCTGCTTTAAAGCATTTCTTTTTGGCTTCTTTGTTTTAGCGCTTAGCGATCCTGTTGTCCTAAACTTATTGACCAGACGTCCAACAGTTTCTCGGTCTGTGGAAATTTCTCCTGAAATTGGCTACTCACCGGTCTACATGATTCGGATTTTACTTTGTCGATCACCTACATATGTATGAGGTACATAATAGGTAGAAAAGGTAATGTATTCCACCCAAAAATTCGATCCGAGATTTCACCGTAAACACATGTTTTGTGGGACAGCATTTTTAGAAAAAGGTCCTTGTGTGTATGTATGTGTGTGCGTCTATGGAAATATAACTTAAAAACGAAAATTCGATTAAATATTAAAATTGGTATTTAAGTTCAGTGTCTTCCAAGGATGCGACACGAAAATTTCCATGAAAATATCCCACCTCAACTGCCCTTCACTTACAACATATTTCGACATTTTCTAAAAATAGCTCTAATGATTTTGATTAAAATTCCGTTTTATTAAAAATACTTACATGGCAAACAAAATACAGGTATACCCTGAATTTCTTGGGTATATCCCCTGAAGTCTTCTTCATTCTGAATGACGTTTGCATAACTGGTACACCGCGAGACAGAAAAATTTACTGCTCAAAAAATGCAGATCTCGTTAAAACACAATTTATGTCATATACAATTTAAGTAGAGCTAGCTATTTCCGAGATATGCCCTGTTATTGTTTCCAATTTTAAAATACATAGTTTTTCTCAAAGAGTGATCCTCGTCGGTTACGTATCTAATTTTGTTTTATTTCTGGCCATGGAAAGAAAACCAAGTTTCATTCACAATCGCATAGAAAGGCTTTTGAAATATTTGAGTGTCGATTTAGCCTAGTGTATTCCCTTATTTTTCTTCTATTTACACGCAACTGTAAATAATAAGATCATCACTGCTTATGTTTATCTTGATTAGCCTGATGTAGATAAAAGAATACTCTTTTGTAAGAATACCTTATTTGAAAATTGATAAAGATATGTGCATGGAACACATAAGATTTTAGAAAATGTCTGTGAAGGGGGCAGCATAACTCAGAAAAGAAAAGCCGATTAAATACCAAGCTTTATATTCGATTTTGATTAAAACAGTGCAAGATATTCACTTGGAAAATACAATGTATACCTGAATTTATTGAGAACTACCATGAGGTCCTGTTCATTCTGAATATCTTTTGCATAAATGGTAAGTCGTAACAGACAGACAGAAACCTGCTACACAAAAAAATTAGATCTTGTTAAAACATCCAATTTATGTTATATTGACTTTTTGTGGAGTTAACTTTTTCTAAGATATTCCTTGTTATTGTAGGTATTTTAAAGTACCTAATTTAACTTTTCTCAAACTGGAATTTCTCTTTCCTGTTTCTTTTGTTTCACTCCTGGACATCCAAAGAAAGCCGAGTTTCATCTCAATGCAACCGGCTTTAGAAATATTTTACTATTGCTTTAGTGTATTCCCTTAGTTTCATTTTACTTATAAGAAACTAAGTAATAAGACCATTTGTGCTAAAGCTTATCTTGATTAGCATAAAGTAATTAGAAGAATAAACTTTCGTAAGAAGCAGCCGCAGGATTGCATCGGCTCGGTCGAGTTGATCATTGACAGCGCAGAGTGTTCTATCAATTCAAGCGCATAGATTTACACGCATCATGCATACAACAATACCTTTGTCACGGGTTTTAGGAGCGATATCGTTGTGCTGTCACGCATTTGTCACGCCTTTTAAAATGAACATCTTATAAGCTAACTGTGATTCAGGAACTGCAACCACGTGTTACTGTAAGTGGAGTAAATTTCTGCAATTGGGTTCCGGGTAAAGTTAATTTTTACTTTCTCTACACGTACTATGTACAAAGTCTATAGAGAAGGCATTGTATTGTACTAAAAAATTAGAAACCAAGGTTTCACCGGAAATACATGTTTTGAGATCCCAATTAATCCAAATAAAAGCCTTTTAAGAACAAGGTCAGTGTGTGTCTGTCTACCTGTCTGTGTGTGAGTGTCTGTGGACAGCATAGTTAAAAAACGAAAAGTTCATTAAATATTAAACTTGGTATTTCAGTATAGAATCTCCCAAGGATGTGACACGCAGATTATAAAGAGAATCCCCCTTCTACCCTTTACATGGAACAATTTTCGAAATGTTTGATTTTTTCAAAAATGGCTCTAATGATTTAAATTAAAATATTGTATATAAAAACATTTACGTGACAGATAAAATGCATTTATTGAATTTTCTGGGAATAGCTTCAGAAGACCATTTTATTCTGAATGTATTCTGCCGAATTTTGCATAACTTGTAAACCGTAAGGGAAACACAAACGCCTACTTACTACACAAAAATGTAAATTTTATTACAAATGAATTTATATCACATAGGAACCAGCTTTTAAAAGATTTGACTATTGCTTATTTCTATTCTACTTACAAGAAAGTAAGTAATAAGACCATTTTTGCCAAGTCTATCTCGATTAGCATGCATGAAGAATGCATTTTTTAACAATAATTTCTAACAGAGATGTAGAGAAAATCATGTGGTTGGAACACAACAGATTTTATTTCACACACGAAGCATGAATTTCTTTAAATGGCCACGTATCGACACAAAACAACAGATACTGGAGTGCAGAAAACTCCGATATTGTACGCGAAATGCCATTGTATGACCAGAAAATTGGTGTCGGCTGTGCTGTAAATTCGTATCTAATTATTGGGCCTATATACAGTTAACGGACAGAGGCATAGGAAAAAAATAATCAAACCATTCCTGGAATATTTATGTGACACTGAAACTATACATGCATAAGAATTACTGTGTGTCAATGGAAATTTTCTTAAAAGCTATGAGAACTGCGTGGAAGCACAAGGGCATCATTTCCAACACAAAATGTGATAAAAGTATGTGGTACTACCTTTCACAACAGTAAATGCCCATATTCTGTTTGATGGCGCGAAGGATCACCTAATTCTCAGGCGTTTCTGTATGGATGGTATGAGAATAGCTTGGGCCAGGGTCACGAAATTTTGGGATTGCGGCTCGGTGCACACTGAGTATAACTATGATGTGATGGAGTAGGCGTGGTCTCTACAGACGTTTCGAAACGTTGCACTATCTAGCATTGCTCACTGCCTGGTCTCGTTCAGTTCCTGCTAGTAGATAAAACCTGAAAGAGAGCGCAGAATGAAAAATGTCGAAAATAAGAAAGGGTAGGCGTTCGAAACTGAAAAAAAAAAACTTTGGATAATTCAAACACATTTTGAGTGACAGGAGAAGAGCCTTTTCTTTCCCTATAGTAAAGACGTATCTTGTAACTAACTGCAATGAATTCTTAGTGACTTTGGTAGATTTATTCTGATTATCTCTTCAAAGCTCTGCATATTATTATCCTAAATTTTTGTATCCAGATTTGTACTTTTATTTGCAAAAGCACAAGGCGTTTTAACTTATTAACCATGTTATGAAACCATTGTTTTATTGTGTTCCTTTATGAATTAGAACGACACATATAATGCCAATACAAGTAATGAGCTACTTTTGGAACAGATTATACCCCAGCGTGTGCATCTTTACGCTATAAATCCCTCCCCACTACCTTCTCTTTAAACCGCTGACTACTCTGTGCTCTAGTTATGAGACTTACATATATTATATACGGTCCCCTTGCTGTTCAGAGCACATGGCAGCCATTCATCCACCTCGCAGATTTGAAAAACAATATTTCAGCAATTTTAAACTAACGACAAATATTGCAAATTCAACTTCAATATACTTGTAGAAATTTATTTGTTATTGTGTTTCGATTAAGTAGTAGACCAGAAGAGAAAAACGATTTCAGTGTTGGGCCATTTGTCTGTGCTTATGACAGCTGAATTCGTTAACGCATGCTTTCTGCTGAACGATAGAGGTATCAGAACCCGGATTAAATCCCCGGCACTATATGTTTTTTTAATTTTTAAGTGGACATTTCTATTTATTTAACCTGCGCCAAATAATAAATGTAAACTTCTTTCGGATGAACTTCCTTCGTTAAAGCAGCAAGTTAAATGTCTAATTTTATTTCGCATAGCGTTGTGTTACGAGCGCAATAATACCATTGACATTTTACAACTGAATGCTTTATAAAATATGAGTTGTAAAGGCTGCAAATAAAGAAGGTAAATAGCTTATCTCAACTATCAGTCGTTCTTTCCAAAAGTAATAACATTTGCTTTAAATACCCACATTCAAAGATATCTCTATAAATCTCGAATACTATTATCAAGTTAAAGAATTTACTTTGCCATGCACCGTTAACGTTTACATTAGCTTACAGTTATAAGGAAATAATACCCTTAAATTGATTTTAATATTTTCATTTTTTTCGGTTATACTAATTCTATTTAATATAATAAATTATTATATACCTGTATCGATATGATAAGTTAATTTTTTCTAATGTGGAGGAGATTTTTACCTTTATCTTTAAATTTTTATTTTTCATAACATTTTCATGTTAGAAGTTCTCGCTTGACAAGAGGGAAATTAAAATGTTTCAGGCACAAGTAACTAAAATAACTATTTTAGAAACATTACATGAAACCCCCACATGATTACATTCGCTTATAGTTAATTATGGAATAATTCAACACAAATAAAATGACATGTGAGAATAGTACTCAAAGTGTCGAAAACAGATAGATTTATACATTACATACAACAGCAGAGCATTTAATGATATAAAAGACAGCATTATGCTAACAATAATTCATTGTTAAAAGTACCGGATGCCAGTGAATAAGGTAATTAATGGTACATTAAACAGAACACAATACAGCGGTGGATTACATGAACGTGACGCAACATTTGCTCCTAGCAGCGTTGCCAGTTTGTTTATTTCCAAGCATTATACAATGTAGCTATGTCTCCATTAACTGGATGTCTAGAAGAGTGCACATATTCTGATTCTCTATTCCTGACAATAATAGATATTCTCGATAAATGAAAGAAGTTTGTTAAAGTTTCATTTCAGAAATTAAGCACGGCAGAGGATAAGGATCAAACCACCGACAGATGGCACTTAATATTTCTCCAGATAGCAACCCAACGACCTCGCTTATTTCTCTGTTGTGTAATTTACGCTTTTTTCATTTGATATTAAGTGTTTTCAGATTGGTAACTGCAAGATTTCACTGCAAGAGGGAAAGTTGGTAGCACTCTAATAAATGAAGCAAATATGTTGTTTTTTGTTTCCAGATATTCGTTTACATTTATTTAGGGTAAGAAAAGAGAATATTTTCTGTCGAAGTGATTAGTGTGAGGTGTAAGTTCCTTTAGTTGCTTTTATTAATTACAGACAAATAACGATGACGACGATGATGATACTGAAAACATTAAAACAATTTAATAGTTCTTTTAAGTTCCCTTTAATGACCATTTGAAAATAATGACATTAAATTAAAATTCATACACGAATCACAATATTTATGGTTTTCCCCTTTATCATCATACAATGTTAAATACGCCGAAGGCCGAGGGACGGTTTGCGTTTGAAAGAGCATCTTTATCCCTGCCACTCCGCACCGAAGCGTCATCACCGACATTTTCAACCCGGGAAACTAACGGTGCGACAATAGAAAGCACCCTATCAAAGCTGAGGGTCAGAGTGAGCGGTCGGCGGGGTTCTAACCCGAGACCTCTGAAGTGCGAGTCGCGCGTGTTGCCGGCGTACCACCTTGCTCGGTTTTCTCATATAACTTTCGCTCTGAAATGCCAGTCAACAGATTTTTCTTCTCAGATTTGTATTAAAAAGGATATAAATGAAATTGAAGGTAATTATTTTCAACTTTTGCATGAGAACGGGCATCACCCACGATCTGTTGTAAGCTCTATTCTCATATCGTTCTGAGATAAAGCACAGTGTCGCATAGGTTAGGTCCCTTAGAAATTTCACGTAGTACCGTGTTATCGTTTTAGGAAATTATATCACTGCGTACTGAGGAGCGAATACGATTTGTTTTGTTGTTGGGAACTATATCATTGAGAATCGACCAAACAATTCAATAGCCTGGATCGAAAAGATTGGTTAGCTGTTAACCAAATTTCAAGCTCGCAGACGCTAACCGAAGCAGTGTTCAGGACTTCTGCTGTTCAAATCCCACCTGGCTCTCCTCCCTGACTGATAGCTGTTTCAGGTGTTTCTAACGCCTCATGACTGGAAGGTGCCCTAAAAGTAGATTCGGTACGATTCATCCCCAATGTCCGCCGCCTGTGGTGCTGCAGGTAATAAGACCGGACATTAAACACTAAAAGGAAACCGATGGCCCATGGAGTACAAGATTCGCCGTATGGTAAAATTGTTGGAATCTGTAAAAAGTGCAGCTCTAACGTGTAAGTGAAGCTGGTGTTGACAGGTCATGGCAGTTGTGTGAATGTGTAGCAATATTATGTGAGGCTCACATGAGACATCTACTCTGGTGGAGTGAACTATTATACTTCGGGGAAGATCGTTTTTGAGATACCTATTCCTTGTTATTGGTTTCAGCTATATTATACTACTTTTCTCATACAGGAATCTGTCAACTTCTGTCCATACAAACAAAGGAACTTCAGTCACATAGCAACCAGCTTTTGACTATTTTGGGTAATTCTAAAAATTGTTTTGAGAAACTGGACATTACAAAATATTTCAGGTATAGCGCAAAGCCTAAACGTTTCTTTAGTAGTTTAAATGCAAGCAGTTGTTTACGATGTTTCTTAACTTATAACATGGTTTATATTAATTGTTTTATTAATGTTGATACAATAATGTTCCATTTTTATTTTTCTTACTTAGTCGAAACATCCAATGATGGTCACCACAAAATCCACGCCTCCAAATCCCAAGTGTGGCACAGGATATGTTAAGCCAGAATCAATCTTTCTTCCTTCCTCCATGCTTTCTTTCCTTCCTCTCTTTCTTTGTTTCTATCTTTCTCTCCTTCTCTCCCTCGCTCGCTTTTTCTTTCTTTCTCTATATTTTCCTTCTCTCCTTCTTTCTTTTCCTTCCTTATTTCTTCTTTCCCTTTCTCTCTTTCTTCCTCTCTCCTTTCCTTCTTTCTCTCTCCTTCTCTATCCCGCTTTTTCTTTTTTTTCTCTTTATTTCCTTTTTTCTTTCTTTTTCTTCTCTTTCTTTTGTTTCTCTTTCTCTCTTTTTCTTCTTTATTTCTTTATTTCCCTTTCTTTCTTTCTTCTTTCCTTTCTTTCTTTTTTCTTTCTTTCTCTCTCTTTTTCTTTGTTTCTTTCTTTCTCTAATTCTCCCCCTTGCTCGCTTTTTTCTTTCTTTCTCTTTATTTTCCTTCTCTCTTTCTTTCTTTTCCTTCTTTATTTCTTCTTTTCCTTTCTCTCTTCCTTCCTCTCTCCTTTCCTTCTTTCTTTCTGTCTCCTTCTGTATCTCGCTTTTTCCTTTCTTTTTCTCTTTCTTTTGCTTCTCTTTCTCTCTTTTTCTTCTTTCTTTCCATTTCTTTCTTTCTTTTTTCTTTCTTTCTTTCTCTCTTTCTCTGTCCCTCTTTTCTTCCCTCCCTCCTTCCCACCTTCTCTCCTTCTTCCTCCCTTTCCTTCTTTCTTTCTAATGAGAATATCTGGCGAAAGGAGAAACCTTTCCTAACCTATTGATCACAGCAGTCAAGCCCGGATGTGTATAAAAATATACCTTATTTTAGCAGTTTGTGATAAAGGTGCATTGAAATCGTTAAGAACATCTTCAATAAAATGGAACTGAACGTCAAGGACCTCTAGAAAGGCCTCCCAAGCCAGAACTTTGCACCACTCAATTTTAAACAGTCCATTTTCTTAACGTTTGATTTGAACTCATTGAGCCTGCCTATCAGTAAATTTCTGGAAGTAAAACTCTTCATAAGGCCACTAGGTACTTGAAGTCAAGTTTTTGACTGCTGTTTGAGTGTCAGCTTTGATTTTAAGTTGATTTTAACTTTGACACTGATTAGAGCATTATTTTCCAAACATAAGCCGTATGAAATTGCAGATACTAAAAATGAATGTTGCACAATTATCATCATCATAAGCTACATGGTTTGGACCTTAAGATCTACAGATTTAGAGCTTATCTCTTCATCACTTTCTGGGTCTTCCTACACTTCTTCTACCAATTGAACTACAATTTAATACTTGGAGAGGACTATTTTAGGAGTCCATTGTACAAAGGTCCATATACTATTCATATTTCTTGTAATTTCTAATTCTTTCCTCATACCTTCATTCCTTTGATGATCCAGCAGAGCGTATCCAGAAATTGGACGCGACAATTTTATTTCCGATGCCTCTATATTTTGTTATATCAACATACTATAAATATATTCATAAATAATATAGTATAATTCTTTTTTAAATTATCACTGGAGAAGTTTATATTCCAGTGCACTTTTCCCTAAATATATTCTTTTTCAGTGAATATTTGGTATTTGTAATGCATGATGTACTTGAAAAGTTCCAACTAATTTTGTTTCTTATATCTGAAGGAATCTCCCCCAAATTTTTATATTATAAACAAGAATTCGTACTAAATATTACATATATACATGTATATTTTAAAATAAATTATATTTTAATGTGAAGAATCAGCACTTAAACTTCATCCCTGTATGTCAATGAGCTACACAGAAAAGTGTATCTAAATAAATGATTATTTTAAAAATAGAATATAATATTTATGATGTCATGTAACATTATTTCTAAACATATATCCATAATTTCAGAAGGACATTTAAATTGAATTTTACTTATGGACGTTTGGATTTCTTGTGGCTCTCGGCTTCCCATTCTATATTTGGCGTGAAAGACTGCTTAATTTTGCTCAGATGCTTCCTTATCAGGCTTGAGGTTCTTTTACGGGCCGTAAACTTACGACTGAACGTAGGGCTTTATTTCCCTACCGAAGGAAGCCATGCTAAGGACTTTTCGCGCGAAAAGAAAGAAAAAAAAAACATCGCCCATGGCCGGGTTTGAACCCACGATCTATGGAACCAGAGGCTAGCATGTAATCCCTAGACTACGGAGGAGATATTAGATGTATAATAATCGGAAAAGATTGCTGTATATTGTTTCAATAGACCACTTGTTAGACCATTCGCGTCTCACCAAGTCTTGGGTTCGCTTCCAAGTAACCTCATGAGCGATTTCTGGTGGACAAAGCGGCGCAGGGGCAGGTTTTCTCTGGGTTTTCCTGTTTCCCCTAACATCGCATTCCACCGGTGTTCCATCTTCATTCCATGTATCATCAGTGTCATCGCCTGCGGTGCCTATATACTAAAAGTGGGTGTTAAACACTATCAAAACTATGTGAATAGTTTTTGATGAACTTAAAATCAAAACCGACACTTAAACAAAAGTGAAAGGAAAATTGACTTACAACTATCCAGTGTCCTTAAGCGGAGAACAAAGCCTGTAATTGCATTGCGTTTTCCTCCTACAATCCGGGTTTGGGGGCTCTCTGTAGTTCAGTTCTCCTTGCGGATTTTGTTTTATTCTTTTTTCTCTCTTCGTAAAACCTAAAATAATATTTGATGAACCTGTTGAGGTATAGCCGAAATAATTAGTCCCTTTAGACCTTCATCATTCTCTCTACTCAGTCTTATGGGATTAATCTAATGTTAAATGCCAAGGCCTTCAATACAGATAATAAATCTTATTGATATTCAGTTGAGCGTGTCCAGTGAAATGTCATGTTCCGAGATTCCACATGGTCTACTGAATATCTACGAATAGCAGTATTTCTTTCTTATAGACCACGTAAATTAATGAGAGCTCAACTTTGAGGAGCAAGGAAAACATTTTCTACTTTGTCTTCAATTAGCATACATTTACTTCAGACCATAAAATTGGTCTGCAGTGGAACCAACTATAGCTACGGGCTGAGAAGAAGAAAACGGAGTCGAGAAGCGTAATTTCAATAACCTTCATGCTAAAAGTATAAACCCACTTGTGAAATATCGCGTAAGGGCAATGGCTTATTAAGGAGATAAGATTACCCATTTTACTAATGACAAAAGTACCAAGTTTGTGGTCCCTTTTACTTTCTCTACATGGTACATACGTAGACATCACCCAAAAATTCACGTTTTAGGGTCTCCTGTACGCAAAAAATAAATAAATAAATAAATAAGTCATTGTTTGTCCGTTTGTCCGTGCATCAGTGTGCTTTGACCACGATAACTCAAAAACGTTAAGTAGATAAAATATCAAACTTGGTGTTTATATTTAGTATATTCCAAGGATGCGACACGAAGATTTTGAGGAAAATTCCCTATATCCTAACTACCATTTAAGTGTAAAAAATTTTAAAATGTTGATCTTCTCAAAAATGGCTCTAAAGATTTTGATTAAAATGCCTATATTAAGGATATTTATATGACAAATAAAATACATATTTTGAGTTTTCGGGAATATCCTCTGAAAACCTCTTCAGTGTGAAATAAATTTGTTGAATTTTGCCTAACTGGTAAACCGTAAGAAATAAACAAAAATTTAGATCTCGTTAAAATACACAATACATCACATACACTTTTTCGTAGAGTTGGCCACTTCCGAGATATTCCTTATTGTTGTTTACAGTTTTAAAATAAGTGAGTTTTCTGATACGGGGATTTGTAATCTACTGCAACGCAAAGTAACGGATTTCAACCACATGGCAACCAGCTTTTAAAATATTTAACAATCGCTTTGGTCTAGTGTATGCCCTTATATCCCTTTTAATTACAAGGAAGCCAGTAATAAACCGAATTTCTGCTAATGTTTATCTCGACTAGCAAGAAGCAGATACAAAAATAAGCTTTTATAGCAGTAATCTGTTACAAAGATGTAGAGAAGGTCATGTAAATGGAACACCTTAGATTTTTTGTGGAGGTAGTGCCGATATCACAATAGAAGTCTTTCTATAATTATGTGTTCAGGATTTTTAAGTCTGGTTATCAACTTTTATGAATATGTTAAGTATTTTATACTTTTCATTATTTAATATATTTACAGCGTCAGTATGAAGCTAATAACATATAATTAATACACGTAGAAGATTTCGAAGTTCTATCACGGGGGATAAGGAGGTAATTTGTCTGAAATACATTTCTTATGAATTATTATATAAGCAATAACCCGGAATAACTAACAGAAAATTTTAACAAGTACAAATCTGAAGTTCATGAAAGATGAAATCACAAGGATAACACTGCGAAATATGCAATACAATTTTTCTAAACTTCAGGCTAACCATATCTTTCAACTGTAAATAATTCCAAATATTTTCCAATATTTCTAACCTATTATACTTATAATATGTTTAATATTTAATACATATCTAATAAGCCACATTTTAAAAATAATATACTAAATCGATCAAAAAACTCAATGTTAACTTGAAATAACAAAAAAAAAACTTAATCTTACACCAACTTACCATTTTAGCACCTATTTAGGTGCGGATTTTAAGTTCCGGGTTTAAGACCGATGCTCACTCGGCATCGTGAGAAAACAAGGGAGCTGCGACAGGCAGCAATTCCGAGCAAGATGGTCAACATTCCGTCCGGGGGGTACCTGATGCTGGCCACATCACCTCCCCATTCGGATAAATGATTGCCCCCTTCTGCCGTGCGTAAGTAAGCAAGAGGCTGGCTGCCGAGCGGCACTACTACTACTGCTACTACAACTAGTACTACCGCTGCTATTACTAGTACTAATACTACTATTACTGCTACTACAACTACCACTACCGCTGCTATTGCTACTACTGCTACTACTACTGCTACTCCAACTAGTACTACCGCTGCTATTACTACTACTAATACTACTATTACTGCTACTACAACTACCACTACCGCTGCTATTGCTACTACTGCTACTACTACTGCCGGAACTACTACTGCTACTACAACTACTACTACCGCTACTACTACTATTATTCAACTACTACTACTACTGCTACTATAACTGCTACTACCGCTACTACTACTACTATTACTACTACAACTACTACTGCTACTATTACTGCTACTACTACAACTACTACTGCCGCTACTACTACTATTACTGCAACTACTACTACTGCTACTATAACTGCTGCTACCGCTACTACTACTACTACTACTACTACTATTACTACTACAACTACAACTACTACTGCCACTACTACTACTGTTACTACAACTACTACTGCCACTACTACTACTACTACTACTACTATTACTACTACAACTACTACTGCCACTACTACTACTGTTACTACAACTACTACTGCCACTACTACTACTACTACTACTACTACTATTACTACTACAACTACTACTGCCACTACTACTACTGTTACTACAACTACTACTGCCACTACTAATACTGCTACTACTACAACTACTACTGCCGCTACTACTACTATTACTCCAACTACTACTACTGCTACTATAACTGCTGCTACCACCACTACTACTACTACTACTACTATTACTACTACAACTACTACTGCCACTAATACTACTGCTACTACAACTACTACTACCGCTACTACTACTATTACTGCAACTACTTTTACTGCTACTATAACTGCTGCTACCGCTACTACTACTACTACTATTACTACTGCTACTACTACTGCCGCTACTACTACTACTGCTACTACTACTACTACTGCCGATACTACTACTGCTACTACTACTACTACTGCTGCTACTACTACTGCTACTACTGCTATTACTGCTACTACTACTACTACTACTACTACTACTACTACTACTACTACTGCTACTACTGCCGCTACTACTACTGCTGCTACTACTGCTGCTACTACTACTATTACTGCTACTACTACTACTGCTACTACTACTGCTACTACTACTACTACTGCTGCTACTACTACTGCTACTACTACTATTACTGCTACTACTACTACTACTACTACTACTACTACTACTACTACTACTACTACTACTGCTGCTACAACTACTACTACCGCTACTACTAATATTACTGCAACTACTACTACTACAACTACTACTATAACTGCTGCTACCGCTACTACTACTACTACTACTACTACTACTACTACTACTACTACTACTACTACTATTACTACTATAACTACTACTGCCGCTACTCCTACTACTATTGCTACAAATACTACTACTGCTACTACTACTACCACTATTACTACTAAAACTACTACTGCCGCTACTACTACTACTGCTACTACTACTACTACTACCGCTATTACAACTACTACTTCCGCTACTACTACTAATACTACTGCTACTACTACTACCGCTACTACTACAACTGCAGCTACTACTACTACTACTACTACTACCGCTACTACAACTACTACTTCCGCTACTACTACTAATACTACTGCTACTACTACCGCTACTACTACAACTACAGCTACTACTACTACTACTACTACTACTACTACTACTACTACTACTACTACTATTATTATTATTATTATTACTACAACTACTACTGCTACTACTACTAGTATTACTGCTACTACAACTACTACCGCTACAACTACTAGTATTACTGCTACTACTACAACTACAGCTACTACTACTACTACTACTACTACTACTACTACTACTACTACTACTACTACTATTATTATTATTACTACAACTACTACTGCTACTACTACTAGTATTACTGCTACTACAACTACTACCGCTACAACTACTAGTATTACTGCTACTACAACTACTACTGCTACAACTACTACTGCTACTACTACTACTAGTATTACTGCTACTACAACTACTACCGCTACTACTACTGCTACAACTACTACCGCTACTACTACTGCTACTACAACTTCTACCGCTACTACTACTAATACTGCTACTCCTACTACAGCTACTACCGCTAATACTATTACTACTACAACTGCTACCGCTACTACTACCGCTACTACTACTGCTTCTACAACTACTACCGCTACTACTACCACTATTACAACTACTACCGCTACTACTACTCCTACTACAACTACTACCGCTACTACTTCTCCTACTACAACTACTACCGCTACTACTACTCCTACTACAACTACTACCGCTACTACTTCTCCTACTACAACTACTACCGCTACTACTTCTCCTACTACAACTACTACCGCTACTACTACTCCTACAACTACTACCGCTACTACTATTACATCTACTACAACGGCTACCACTACTACTACTGCTACTACAACAACTACTACTACTACATCTACTACAACGACTACCACTACTACTACTGCTACTACTACCACCAACACTACCGCCACTACCACGACTACTACCACTACTACAACCAATACCCCCACTACTACCACTACCACTAATACCACCACTACCACCACTACTACCGCTACTACTATTACTACTACCACTGCTACCACTACTACTATTACCAGTACTACTACTACTACTACTACCACTGCTACCACTACTACTACCACTGCTACCACTACTACTACTACCACTACTACTACTACTACCACTGCTACCACTACTACTATTACCACTACTACTACTACCACTACTACTACTACTGCCACTACTACTACCACTACTACTACTACCTCTACTACTACCACTACTACTACAACTGCTACCACTACTACTACTACTACCACTACTACTACTACCACTGCTACCAATACTACTACTACCACTACTGCTACTACCACTACTACTACTACTGCCACTACTACTACCACTACTACTACTACTACTACCTCTACTACTACCACTACTACTACTACTACCACTGCTACCACTACTACTACTACCACTACTACTACCACTGCTACCACTAGTACTACTACCACTACTGCTACTACCACTACTACTACTACTGCCACTACTACTATCACTACTACTACTACTACTACCTCTACTACTACCACTACTACTACTACCACTGCTACCACTACTACTACTAACATTACTACTACTACCACTACTACTACCACTACTACTACCACTACTACTACTACCACTACTACCACTACTACTACTACTACCACTACTACTACCACTACTACTACTACTACTACCATTACTACTACTACTACTACTACCACTGCTACCACTACTACTACTACTACTACTATTACTACTACTACTACTATTACTTACTACCATTACTACCACTACTACTACTACTACTAGTACTACTACTACTATTACTTACTACCACTACTACTACTACTATTACTACTACTACTACTACTATTACTTATTACCACCACTACTACTACTACTACTACTACTACTAGTACTACTACTATTACTACTACTACTATTACTACTACTACCACTGCTACCACTACTACTACCACCACTACCACTACTACTACCACTACTACTACTACTACCACTGCTACCACTACTACTATTACCACTACTACTACTACCACTACTACTACTACTGCCACTACTACTACTACCACTACTACTACTACTGCCACTACTACTACCACTACTACTACTACCTCTACTACTACCACTACTACTACCACTACTACTATTACAACTGCTACCACTACTACTACTACTACTACCACTACTACTACTACCACTGCTACCACTACTACTACTACCACTACTGCTACTACCACTACTACTACTACTACTGCCACTACTACTACCACTACTACTACTACCTCTACTACTACCACTACTACTACTACTACTACCACTGCTACCACTACTACTACTACCACTACTACTACTACCACTGCTACCACTACTACTATCACTACTGCTACTACCACTACTACTACTGCCACTACTACTACCACTACTACTACTACTACTACTACCTCTACTACTACCACTACTACTACCACTGCTACCACTACTACTACTAACATTACTACTACTACTACCACTACTACTACCACTACTACTACCACTACTACTACTACTACTACCACTACTACTACCACTACTACCACTACTACTACTACCACTACTACTACCACTACTACTACTACTACTACTACTACCATTACTACTACTACTACCACTACTACTACCACTACTACTACCACTGCTACTACCACTACTACTACTACTACTATTACTACTACTACTACTATTACTTACTACCATTACTACCACAACTACTACTACTACTAGTACTACTACTACTATTACTTACTACCACTACTACTACTACTATTACTACTACTACTACAACTACTACTACTACTATTACTTATTACCACTACTACTACTACTACTATTACTACTACTACTAGTACTACTACTATTACTACTACTACTATTACTACTACCACAGCTACCAATACTACTACTACTACCACTACTACTACTACTGCCACTACTACTACCACTACTACTACTACTACTACTACTACTACTACTACCTCTACTACTACCACTACTACTACCACTGCTACCACTACTACTACTAACATTACTACTACTACTACTACCACTACTACTACCACTACTACTACTACCACTACTACTACTACCACTACTACTACTACCACTACTACCACTACTACTACTACTACTACTACCATTACTACTACTACTACTACTACTACTACCACTACTACTACCACTACTACTACCACTGCTACCACTACTACTACTACTATTACTACTACTACTATTACTTACTACCATTACTACCACTACTACTACTACTACTACTACTAGTACTACTACTACTATTACTTACTACCACTACTACTACTACTACTACTACCACTACTACTACTACTACTAGTACTACTACTACTATTACTTACTGCCACTACTACTACTACTACCACTACTACTACTACTACTACTACTACTAGTACTACTACTACTATTACTTACTACCACTACTACTACTATTACTACTACTACTACTATTACTTATTACCACTACTACTACTACTATTACTACTACTACTAGTACTACTACTACTATTACTACTACTACTATTACTACTACTACTACTACTACTACTACTACTACTACTACTACTACTGCTACTACTAGTCTGTTTTAGCTTGTATGAAGAAGCAAGAAAACGTAGTTACATCAGAATGGTCAGTGTCTATTTATACCATTTTTACAAAACTTTATAAAAGTCCTAATATAATTTTTGCCCTAAAAGTAATTTAGCTTACATTTCAATTCCGACTAATGAAAAGCCTTCGCTCGGCCAATCAAATATTTAGATAAGTGAGGAAAAGATCACAAAAAAAAGTTAGCGCCTGTATCATTAATGTCAAAAGGGTTTTAGCAGACAAAAACAGTCAAACTGTGAAGCCGTTTCAAATAAATCTTGTTAATATACTGAATACATTTTCAAATAAAGAATTGGTTAATGAATCTGTTAAGTTTAAAAATCCACAGAACGCAAGTGTATTTTTGAAATTTATGCTAGTAATTACACGCAATAACAGTAATCTTTTGCAGTGTTTCAAACTTCTTTTTTGCACTGTTATTTAAATATTAACCTCTATTGTACTATTGACATTAAAAGGGCAGATTCTACAATAAATCATTATCATCGTTACACGAGTTGGGCCTCGTGGACTGTTACATCTGAACGAAAAAGTTGTTCTCCCTCCTCCTTGGACATCCCAGACTATCGTTGTCTTGTGGATGGCAGTTGAGCAGAGTGAAGGGATTCTATCTCAAAGCATCTGTTGGATACGATGTTGGCAGTTTTTTAGTACTGATATGCGAACTTTAAAACGGGTTCTACCTTGAGTGCTTTTAATACTTTATTACGTTTATGGTTCCATTTTACTATAGCCTGATGTGAATCTCAAGGATTTAATTTCGCCAGCTGTTACTGAGCGTTCATCCATCTTTCTAAGTGTTCACTCCTCACAGAGGCCAGGTCATGCTAAAGTTTAATAAAGACGTGTTTTCTTATGTATCTACGCCAAAAAGGGCTTCATTTTTTTCTAATTATGCCCACTTTTTTACTAAATTTAAGAATTTAGTCTGGAAGATCTATTTCCTCAGGAAAGCATAATTAATAAGGAAGGTACATAAATTCATTTACTCTTTCCAGAATTTTATTTTCAATATAAAATTTACTTCGCACAGGATGTTTTTCACAATATGTCAATATTTTGATGTATGCATATTAAGCTCCAACACATATTTCTCCCGCTTATAATTAAATTATAAACAGTATATTACATCTAAATTTTCAGCAATCGCAAGAGCATCTATTTGGAATCTTCTGCTAATTTGTATATGCCCATAATGACTTTCTTCCTATTGTTTAATTAAACTATTCGCACGTATACAAAGTGAGGCAGGGGTATGACAGGGATTTAAACTTAGTCCAGTGCTGTTTAATCTCTAACCCGGATGCAAAAAGTTATCGGAATCGTTTATTTTCTCTTTAATGTATATAAAAGTAAAGGATATTTTATTTTTAAGTGTTAGGAACGTCCTGACGACACTTCATTTCATTTTCATGTGAATAGGGATAGCTGTCTTTATTTGGCAAATAGTTTTTGTTGTGTATACATTTTCGTTTATCGCAAATGTTGGCAACGGAGAACGTTAGAAGATAAAGTTTTGTGTTTTGTTGTTAAAAATATCTCCCTCTTGAGAACGATGGAAGAAGCTTATGGTGAACCAGCCATGGAGACAACTCAGGTGTATGAATGGCATAAACGTTTCAGTCAAGATTTTCAAACATTGAAGAAATTACTGATGCGATAAGGGCACTACGACAGATATGTGAAAATTACTTCCAGAAGTGTTTCCCGTTTCTTTACACGCGGTGGTAGAAGTGTGTCACTGCGGAAGGGAACCATTTTGAAGGAAATATTGTGTAAATTTCCTTATGACAACATGTTTCTGTGTTATTTACACGTTCTGGGGACTTTTTCAATATAGTATTCATATCGATGACATTTTAGAAAAAAAAATTCAAGATACAAGATCCACGCGCCAGTTATCAATAATAAACAAATTTGGGTTATAGTTTTCCGCTGGATTAGTAGTTGGAGAGCTGAGATAGGCAATCGAGGCATTAAGAAAGTCTGTAAAAATGGAGACTGAAGGTAAATGAAAAGAAAACAAGTTATCCAGAAAAAAAGGTTCTTAAAAAAAGTTATACAGAATAAGGATGAGAAATAGCAGATAAATTGAAGAGACACAGAATTACGAAGAAAATTCAACTATTTAGGAGTAATACTGACTTCCATTGGAGGTTGGGGTGAACAAAAGATAAACGGATCGAGAGTGCCATAAAATCATGTCTAAGAAAATTGCTGGACGAAAAATGTCAAATGTTTTATTCACTCTATACAAGTAACATTAAGAGCAGCGATAGCTGCTATATAAGTGCAGAAGAGCCCTTTTTTTAATAATGTTTAACACCCGCTTTTGCATTATTGGCACCGCAGGCAATGACACTGAAGATGCATGGAATGAAGTTGGAGCACCGGTGAAATGCGTTGGAGGAGGAAACTGGAGAACCCCCCTGCGCCGCTTTGTCCACCACAAACCCCACAAGCGGTGTCGAGGAATCGAACCCTGAGAAGTACACATGAATACCCTAACGTTCGTCCCTTGTGGATTTATTGGATATTTTTCTTTGAATGCTATTAAACGTGAAATATATACAGGTGGCACACCTGCCCCGTATTTTGCATGTGTTGACATTCCTTCGTGCGTTAAAACAGTTACAAAACTTAAAGGAGCTATTTCAAGTTAAAACCGGCCAGTGGGGAGCTAGCGAAAATACTTTCGTTTTACCGCTCTCAATGAGAGCGACCTGCCAAGAGGGGTTTCCCATGTACCGTTTTATCTTGAAATACCCCCGTTGAGTTGCACAACTCTTTTAACGCACGAAGGATTATCTGGACACACCAAATACTGGGCAGTTGGGCCACCTGGTGTGTAGTAATTTGAAATCTACGGCGTTTAAATCTGCCGCGTTGTCCTCGAAACTGGATGAATGAAATGTGTCTTCAATACGGTAGCACACCTTTTATTGTGTACGTTTTAAAGAGCTTCTGCGCATGTGCGTCTGGTGCGACATAATTCAGCTATTGGCCAAATGGAGATGCAAGGTGCACATTTCAAAGCGTGCTCGATGACGAAGCTTCCTTTCCCGCGCTCTATCAGTACAATTTTACATGAATGGCGCCAGATGGTAGGTCAATGTGGCAGGAATCAAGGTCGCTAGAGGGCGGCAACTTACCTACCTATCCACCTATCTACCCACTCACTCACCCACCCCGTCTGTCTCTCTGTCTATTTTCTTTAAACCTATAGCAATACTTTGGGTACTATTACCGTTTCTGTGCAGTAAAAGGCTATCTAAACTGAGTTTAGTGACAGCTGTGCACAGTTTTTAGTTAATTCATAATACCAGAACTGAAAAGTACTCAATAAAAGGCCCTAATTTTCCCCTAAGCATTTAACTAAATTACGTATAATTTCCCAAACGATTGAGAACTAGGGAAAATTAAGGAAACAAGCTAAAACTAATTTTACTTATTTTTTACGTTCCGACATACTAGAAAAATTGTGTTTGGAATGAGATAAAAAACAGAAATAAAAAGTCTTAGCCTTGTGCCCCAGAAGTTCCCAAAACAAGAGCGATTAACACTAACAAGAAGCCGGTTACCTCTTCAAATAAGATATAAAAATAATGAAAGTGTATTAATATGCATTAACATTTAGAAATAACGAGGGCAATTTATTATGAATATCTGCCTCAAGCGGTTTAAAAATTAGTTTGATGGCGATAATGGTATCGGAAATTATGGTAATTAGGAAAATGTTAAGTAGCTGGAGAAAACGTACTTAAAACATCTTTTGTGAGAGAGGACAGAATCATGATAGAAGAGCCACTAGAATACTTAGTTTAGAGAAACCTACATGAAGAATACTGCCATATTGTGTTTCATATAATATTATTACTGGAAATTTCCTCTTTATATTGACTCGTGATTATATAATTTTAAGAAAATTCTTACATTTTAACTATAAAGTTTTTACTTGTTAAGTTTTACTACTACTTCCATTTATTGTTGTTGCTGCTGCTGTAGTATAAATTCATCTACTTTTTCTTCACCAAACGCTCATGAAATGCACACCATCTTGTGCACAATCCATGTGGTTTCTTCCTTTGCAAATACATGCGAAGTTTAGAAAACTTGTCTAGCTTGGAAAATTCTCAAGATAGCTAGAACAATCAAGGTTTTACCGCGGCCAACCTCTTTGACCCATGGGTTTTTGCAGGGGTTTTCCCAGGTGACTCTGTAAATGCTGGGGAGATTTCTTCATTCCTCCGAAGTTCCTGTCCCTTAATTTCATCTCCATTTCATCCAACAGGCCTCTTTCAGGCCTGTTAGATGATGAGAACTGCGGTGGTGGCACCCCTCCGTGATGGTGAATGCGCTCTGGAAATACAGTTCTCGGTGGAGGGATGGCGTTAGATGTCGTCTGTAGACCCCGGTAGTTGGGTCAGACCTGGGAAGCGGGCTCCTAGCACTCCCCGCGTTAAGATGAAGCACTGCTTGGTGTATGTTAGTGAGCCTCCTAGGTGGCTCTCTTCCCGCCGTCCGGTTACGGTCGCCCATTGATATTACTCTCATCTCGTCCATTATTCCTGGGGTATGACGTACAATAAGCCAATATGTGCAGTGTGGAATGCCCTCAAACATCACACACACAACCAAGGTTTCAAAATCTGTTAATTTTATAACGATTAATGATTCTATGAAACATTATAAGTTACTGTTTACGGAAACTACAATACGTTTTATATTTGAAGCTAATATGACTGGAGATAATAATATTGGTAATATATATCCATTAACAATTTTAAAAAATGCAAAAGCTGCTACCCAACGAAGAATTCTTTAGCTGGTGTGTAAGTATGTGGCGTTTTTACAATGCCACCATCGTTTTTTTAATAGCGTGTAACACCCACCTTTACTACATAAAGGCGAAGACACTAATGATGCTTGAAATGAAAATGGAGCACCAGTGGAATGCGATGGCGGGGAAAACCGGTGAACCCTGCGCCGTTTTGTACACCCCAAATCCCACATGTGGTCGCCAGAAATCGAACCTGAGCCACCTTAGTAACGGCGCGGCCACTAGTGTAATATATACTACATTATAATACACAATAACAAGATTAATGTACTGCGTCACACATCAACGTCACTCACAATCAATCACATTCACTCATTGATGTAATCACATGTCTGTCAGAGATCAGGTAGGAGCTGAACGCCTCTCCTGAAGAACACCGGTCTCTGAATGCTGTTGAATGAATGAATAAGTGTATTTATTGACATAGGAATATCATACATAGAATTTCAACAATCACACGGGTCCACAGACCCTACGTGCTTTTCTAATACACATTACAAGCAATATTAAAACAACAAAGAATTAAAAGAATAAATACGAAAATAAAAAGACAAAGGTAATACACAGTCAGAAGCAATATTAAAACAACAATAAAGAATTAAGAGTGAACACGAAACCGAAAATAAAAATAAAAAGATATTCAAATATAGCAATTTAAATTTACAGCACAGAGTACACCTTCATAAATGCACCCTCTTACAATAGATAATTACACTTAAAAGAAATATATACACATAATCACCATATATAAAACCATAGCACAATGAACTAAGTATGACATAATAAATATATATATATATATATATATATATATATATATATGTGCGTGTGTGTATGTAGAACATTGTAGACACTTTTGTTTAGTTGATCTTATTCCTCCCCCCCCCCTTCTCTATTAGCCTCAGCAGATCTCAGTTGTCTTGCCTTAAGTATAAATTTACCTAGCCCGTCCATGTTTTCCGTGCCTGCCAGTAGTGTCCAACATGCTTCTAGCCCTACATTTGCAGTGGTAAAGAATCGCGGCAAATATTTTTCCCGCCATTCCTCCGAACCCCTACATCTTGCCAAGATGTGAGCCCACGAGTCTGCCTCCTCGCAAATGGGACAGATGCTCCTCCATTCTCCTAGTCTAATCCACGCGAGCCCCTCTCTAATGAGTTTGATACCTGTTTTCATGTATTGCTCCATACCCCACTCCGATTTTAGCCCAGACTGTACTTCTAATGACACCTTCTCTGTGCATTGCGCAATTATTTGCTGTCTGTCAATATCACAGAGGCGGTTCTTAATTTCTCTCCAAATACTCCATCCAAATGTATCCCATCCCAATGGTTGCCAACCCTTTCTTTAATTTTGACTGAATGCTGTTAGAGAAAAACAAGACAACAAGGTTCCAATGAGTTACAGGAAAATCAATGTTATGACATCTATAAATACAATTGTCATCAGATTAGAGGAATTAATTCAGAATAAAATATCTGAAGAGCACATTACTTCTACAACATGCCTTAATCATATATTCACAACACAAAAAAATTTGAACAACTGCCAGCTACATGCAAAGAAGTACTTTTTATGCAATCCTAGTGTTAAAACGGCTTATTATGACGTCATAAATCGTGCGAAATTACCCCACTTGTGGCAATAATGCCAGAAAGTGAATGACTTAAATACCATGGCAACAAGACAATAGTGACGTCATCACCGCCACAAACTACATAATTTTCTTCAATGTGCCTGTAAGAAAACCTGAAATCGTCACTCTCGCAAGTGCAGCAACATTTAAGCACAACAATCATCTCATTAAATAATTTCAAAACCAAAAGCAACAACAATATACATATTAATCAGAGCCTACATTACTTGGTATACTCACTTTCCTTGGTAAATATTAATAGTACAATTAGTCATATTAATGGCTACGCTTGATTTCTACTGCATTAAAACTTCTGATTCCTACAGTAATTATTTTTTAAACGTGTATTTTACTTCCAATAGCTTCATCAAGTTTCTTTCAGGAACTGACGCTACCTTTCACACCCCTACCCTCTTAACTTCAATAATACTAGCACCAGTGTTTGCATATACCCAAGGTCGCGGGTTTGGACGTAAAAATCCTTAGCATGGCTTCCTTCGGAAGGAAAGTAAAGTTGGTCCTGCGTGGTAGATTTATGGCACGTTAAAGAACATCAAGCCTGATAAAGAAGCCTCTGAGGAAAATTAAGCGGTCTTTCACGCCCAGAATAGAGTGGGACTCTGAGAACCACAGCAGTTAAAGAGCGTTCATAAATAAAGCTCCGAGCGTTTGCGAGCCGAGTGGATAGATCACTCACCTCGCAGCAAAACGGCCCGGGTTCGATACTAAGTGACCTCATCCGGATTTGTGGTGGACAAAGCGGTGCAGGGGCAAGTTTTCTCCGGGTTTTTCGGCTTCCCCCGCTATCGCATCGAACCGGTGCTCCATCCTCGTTCCATGTATCATCAGTCATCTCCTGCGGTGCCATAGTAGTAAAATCCGGCGTTAAGCACTATAAAAAGACAATGTTTGCAAAAATTGTTGAGGAACTGCGTCTAAAACAGAGCATTGTATAATGTAATACATTTTGTAATTTTAAAAACAGGAAATTTTCCAAAAGTATTGACACCAATAGTTTTATCATTACCTTCCATTTCCGCTATGTGTTGAAAAAAATGAAGCAACATCTACTTAGCAACCATATTACCTTATACAGCTGTGATCTCTGATATATTATAATTTTCATTTACCAAATTTATTAATTATTTTACGTATTGTAATGCTTTATTGTATTAAAAAACTGTATGTAGCATATTTATAATCTCATTGTAGCACTCGTAGAAATTAGCTTAGTGTTACAATCAGTCAGGTTGTACGCTAGTTACATCTAGTATACTAAGTGCGCTATTGTATTTATGGACATCAAAAAGGTGTACAATTCTGTCCCTGTAACCGAAATCAGAATATAAGCGGAATTCTGCCTTCAAAATAGTTTGCTGCATAAACTCTATTTTAAACAGTCCCCGCAGCTCATCACATGGCTTCAAATATGGAAAGCAAGCAGACCAGTTAACTACTCTATCATGTTGATGCGAGGCAGAGATTTTCTTGGACTTATTATGACAGATGCTACCTCGTAAAACTTCTCCTCGGTTAGAGATGTTAGTTTTTATGTTTCTTTACTCCAAAGGGACTCAAGTATTAAATATTCTAATAAAGTATTAATGTGCATTAGTTTCTAGGTGACACTAGAAAAGTCTGTATTTGTTTCACTCGACCAAAACTTAACGTAATAAACTCATGCTGGTAAATAGCATATGATATGAGCAAAAAGTTAAATCCAATGAAAACATTTCCTTTTAACGTTTTGAACATCATGGCAAATAACGCCAGACTGAATCTTCCGTGACCGTTGAAGTTAAAAGGGGCTACATAAATGAAGTAACCTTCCAAAGCGCATGAGCTAGGGTACCGTAGAACGATATCATTCTAACCAATACCGCTACAAGTTAGATACCCCTGTGATCTCCGGTCGCGTGTTTCAAGATAAACCCCGTTATGACAATTTAATAAAAACCATTAGGGCCCTTTAGGGGGACTTTCGCGAATATCTTCTGTTTACATCCTTGAAATATGCTGGATTTAGTACGTTTTTGAGTCACGTCATTCAGCATACATATGTAGAGTTTATTCTTCCAATGCTTATTTAGGCGTTTGTGCAGCTTAACCCTCTTTTGCACCTTGTGTATTTGAATATATAGCCCTCTATTGCACACGAACTGAGAAAAATTCATTTAAATGACACCAACGGAGAAACTTCGATGAAACTCTGAAAATTCTGAGTTTGTTTCCTTTGACTAAAACTTAACGCAACAAATACATGCTGCTACAGAGTATATAAAATTAAACCTACTAAAACAATTCCTTATACCGTTTTGTACATCATAAATAATGTCTGACTGAATCATTCTTATGACAATTGAAGTTAAAAGGGGCTACACAAATGGAACAACCTGCCAGAGCGCATGAGCTAGGGTACACTGGAACAATGTCATTCTAACCGATACCTGCTACAAAATAGATAACCCTGAGGTCTCCGGCCGCGTCTTTGAAGGTAAAATCAGTTATAATAATTTAATCAAAATCATTAAGAGCCTTTCTGAGGAAATAAATATTAATGATGACATTTTTCTGTGTTTTCTGGTGAGGGACTTTCGTGAAAATCTTCGGCTTACATCCTTGAAATATGCCGGATTTAGTACGTTTTTGAGTTATGTCATTCACATATACATAGACTTTATTTTTCTAATGCTTATTTAGCGGCTAGTGCAGCTTAAAGAGACACCGAAATGATAAAGGATTAGAGCCACAGATTCAATAACTTGTACAGGCATTACTAGAATTACATAAATGAGTATAAACATTTTAACTCAATATGTAATTGCGTTTATGATATTTATTTATACCAAATTTACTAGTTACAATCAAAATATTACTTAAGATTCCTTAATAATTTTGAAATAATTAATCTGATAGAAATTATGTAAAATATGAAAATATTTTATATTCCAAAACGCGAAAAAGTCTAAAAGGTAACCATGAATATTGTAATTATTAAAAAAAAGATATTATTATTGATATCAAAATGTCAATCAGTTAAGTTATTACCCACATTCTTTAGAGTATTGTGAGCTATTTTCAGATTTCAAACTATATTTTTGTGAGATAACATGCATTATTTCTGGTACCGAGACGGAGTACCAATTTAAATAGAACATCGCGTTAATAATGGTGTCGAAACATGTGACATAGACCCTAGAGGTATAAACTTCGCAGAGAGGTGGTTTTAAGTCTTTTACGCCAATTTTTTTTTATTAAAATGGCTGAAATGTACTTCTGTGTCTCCAATAAAACTTTTATTTCGACATCAAAATGTACAACATTTCCTCTAAAAATATTAGATAACAGCAGATTAAGTGATACCAACTGATTTCTGTATACGATTGAGGTGTCTTCTATGTGTCAGATTGTTTGGTAACGACCTCACGAACGCGGAGGTAACTAATGGTTTGGGCTAGCATAAGGTTATTAGAACAAGAAGTGCGGGAAAACCAGCCGCTGCTATCCGCTCGACCTTGGGAAGGACGTAGAACATCTGTCTAACAGAGTGAAGTATTTTAATTATAGTGTACTGAAACAGAAAGCAATTGTTCCACTATATGCGATACCACAAATTCATTGTGGAAGTGCAGAGAGCTCCCATACCTTCATCAGGCTGATAAAAATCTAGCACCTGAGATTTACGAGCAGCATTTTGGGCGGCCTTTATACTAACATCCATCACGTCTTCCTGGATAGAAACACATCGTCCATACAAACAGTGAACTACTCAAAGTGCATTAACAACTCTGACTTTCACCTTATATACTTATATAAGGGATATAAATAGAGTTTTAGGATACGGTTATTTATGCAGAGACCAATGAAAAATGGTTAATCTTTATACTAAAACAAAAAAGTTCTTCCCATTACTCTTGGCACCCTAATTAAAATATGGAACGTTTAAAGGAAAGTCTTGTTGAAATATAAAAAGAATTATGGGGTCCATTCACCTGACTTTCTCTACCAGTTCTGCAAACAAACTATTCGAACAAAAGATTACTGTTAATCTATATCATGTTAATTGAGATAAAACACTAGCAAAAATAGTCCTATTACTTGCTTCCTTGTAAGTGCAATAGTGGCACTAATTCTGGACGCTTTTTGTTAAATTAACTTTTAAATTTGAATATTACGTTCAACTCTCATTCAGGATTATTATCTAATGAATTATACCCAGGAAGTGTTACCAAAATATAGTATTGAACCTATTACATAAACTGGAGATAATTTGGCCTTAATGGGTTACTTTGATCTAACTTTGGAAAATATATTATTTTATACATATTATTTTATGTTGTATCCAAAATGAAAATTGGATTTTCTGCTCTCATATTACACAGAAGAATTAAACATTTGAACAAGTCTATTAAATTATTCAACACTATGAACATAATCTTAAATATACCAGATTTTCCCAGTTTGAAGGCCTTCCTAATATATGAGAGTAGGATTTCATTATATTTCATATTGGATACATTATAAAATAAATAAATATAATTCCCTACTTTAGCTACCTATAGGATTTTTCTACGCCAGTCTCTAGGAGGATAGGATGAGGAGAGAGTAATTACAACGGGCAGGAGGGAGCCATCGTGAAGGGTCCCTAACAGTTTCCATGCAGATCTTCATTTCGACGCGGAGAGCGCTAGGAGCCCGCACCGCAGGACTGGCCAAACACCCCTGAGTCTATAGCGACTACCTACGTCATGCTGACGCCGAAAGCTGAATTTCCGAAGCGCAGTCACCTGCACGAGAGGCCGCCACCACCGTAGTCTCCGCTGACATAGCCCTGAAAGAGACCGGTGGGATGAAATGGAGATGAAATGAAGGGGCAGGAATTTCGGGGGAATGAAGAAATCATCCAAGCATTCGCTTAGTGATCCGGAAAAAAAAACCCTAAAAACCATGGGCCTGAGAGCTCGGCCGCGGTTAACCAACCCATAACCTCCAGAATGCCAGTTCCAGACGAAACATATGAGCTACCTGGCTCGGTATAGAGATGTATATTGAACTGCTCATACTGTACATAATGATCCTGTACATATTGCTTATGGTATGTCTAATTAGTTCGTTTCAGGACCATCAGCACTGCTGAGGAAGGACTGTCCGGCTGAAGCCAGGTGGCGGTGAAGTATCACCACACTGATGCTTGTGATCTCTCCTCAGTTCCCTGCCATATGTATGATTAAATTGATCAGAAATTAACTGACTGGGAATCAGTAGGTGATTGGATTTGTTTTCCTGCTACCACGTAAACGTTCATTATTGTACTAAAGTTTTAAATAGTCGGCCTGAAAATGTGGACTCTTTTTATATTCAGAGATGGGTATTTCTATGACCTGGGTTTGATTCCTGGCGACTGTATGTGAGATTTGTGGTGGACAAAGTGTTTCTCCGGGTTCTCCGGTTTCCCCCGCCGCCGCATTCCACCGTTTCTCAATTTTCATTCCAAGTGTCATCAGTGTCATCGCCTGTGGTGCCAATGTAGTAAAAGTGGGTGTTTTAAACACCATAAAAATAGGCAAATCAAACAAACAACTAAAAACCGTGCACTTCTGCTCATATATAAATCCAAAATATATGGTCTTAACTTTACTTCTTTCCGAAAGTCTCTAGTATGATATTCTACATCTATCCACGCATCTCCTATGCCTATCTGTTCCATAGCTTCCTATAGTTTTAATGTCCCTGACTCTTCTCAATTATTTTTCATTTGTTTGTGAAAAAAATATTTTGTAGTATTAGTATCTCGCTGATTTGAAAGCTTGTTTAAATTGTTATAGCTCTTGAGGTAATTTTAATATTTTTGGAGTCCTAGCAAGTGATGTCTGCGGTGCCTTATCCGGTGATGCTATCGCTAGAACTAAAACATATTTGCAAAAGAACGTATTGACTATGCTTATCACTCTCTAACCCTTATCTACTCCCATTCCTCTCTTCATGCAACATAGTGCCATAGTAGTAAAAGCGGGCGCTACACATTATAAAAAAAGAGACAAAAAATATGGATGCTCTTAGGTAAAAAGAGCTCCCTGTGAGCTTGGAATCAAGCATTGTGTATTATTTTATCACGGACCTCTATTAAGGAAGGCCCAGGCCATTTAATTCACGGGCTTGAGGATTTGCCTAAGGGTAGACAGGATGTGATGGATGATACAGACACCGTGAACAAATAAGCGTAGCTTCCTGTGGTTTCTTTGCTTGTCCTGAATAGATTGATTGTTGTTGCTATTTAAGTAGCTACCCTCGTTAACCAACAGCATTCACAAATTAGTGAGCTCCCCCCCCCCTCCCTCATTCTGAAAGATCATATCAGAGAAACTGGTGAGGAAATCCGTTGTTTCTGCTCCCGTTTAACACACCTTGGTCACAGCATTTTAGAAACATCTTTGCAGCTTCTCACTGAAGAAACATTTCTGGGCAGCAGCAATGATTTGAAAACAAAAAAAAGGTTGAGCAACCACTTTGCAAAGACAATCATACAAGTTGCTTTTAAGAGAATATCAGAACAATAAATACAAATTTTGAACTTCTTAAACTACGGTAGTGTCAATGCTTTGTATTCCTTTCTTTATAGCGAGGATAAAATATCTACAGTTTGTGTGTACACAGGATTGGAGGTGAATAAGTGCAAATATATGTACCAGCGTTTGAGGTTGATGTGATAATCTAGTATTTGCAGTTTTTTGTTGTTGTTATTTTCAAAAGTTATATTCATTAGGAAAATTTCATGATGCTCTTAGGGTGGCTATTATTCTCTATCTCAGACGTTCGGCGATTCTTTACGTAACAAACCAAACGGTTGACTCTCCTCTGAACTTTGCCCTGTCCGACTGCATATGTTGTGATGTGAGGGAAGAATATCGATCGTTATGAAACTTCAACCTACATAACCACACTTTTTTTTTTTTTTTTTTTCAAATTACATTATCTGATTAGGATTCACAATATATCTAGGGTTCAACTTGAAAATATTGAACACAATGACATTATCATACTTTATTTAAATTTAGTTTTATTGAACAAATACATAACTTAAACCAACAGGTAAACATTTGCACTCCCGTTCTTTAAAATCACCCTCGTTACTCTTACAAATGTGGAAAATTAAAAACAAAACCTTCAAATAGGAAACTAAGAGAACTTGTGCCACAGGTCCTTTGTTACACTGATGTTAACGTTCGTGTTTTGGGAAAACGGTGATTTAGAAATCGCCCATAATACAGTTCCTCGCAGTATTGGCAGATTCCGCAATTGCTGCGTAAATTAAATAAATATCTGCTAATTCAGTACATGTAAACTCATTCATTGTGTAAAGGAAAGTTTGCGACTGAAATGGTCCCTTGTTCCCTCACCGCGAGTCACATGAATGCAGGTCGGCGATGTACGAGTTGTACTAAACACAGGAGAAACAATAACTTATTGCTATTCAGAAAGCATTAGACCCTGAAATTTATGCCTTATTTATGACAATGCTATTAGTTAGCTTATAAAATAAAACACACGTATGTTTTATACTTACTATTCTATACTAAATATCAAATTGTTTGCACTTATTCACCTCCTAACCTGTATGTGAGTATATTCGGGTGCATAAAAGCTGGCCCATCTCCTTAAGATTTGTTCCACATAACTTTGCCGCTTATCTCTTAACGGTCACGTAAAATTGTCACCTCTCATTGGTTGTCGTGGAATAAAATGTTACGCGATACGAATTGGTTCATTATTTAGCATGATTATTTATCGTAATATATTCGAAGAGTATTTTCAAATGTACATTCTCAAAAGCGTATGAATCAAATATATTGCAAAATAGAGTTAATACATCCAAAATGCATGTTACCCCTGGACCACCGAGGACGAGTCCTTAGGAACAATAGCCAATCAGGGAAATACAGAGCGCAAGAATACACATCTGCCGGACAAGGTTATAAGAAGCAAGTTATTGGAGACCAAATTTATTCCGGGAAAAGACAAATGTTATATGATTAAAAGTTATTTATTGTGTAACTATTCCTTTAGTCCTACAAAGTTAGGCTGCATATTTTTTAACAATAATAAGTTTATAGTGTATACCAAGTGGGCCCAACGGTCTCATATTTGACGTGTACGGATGTACCTTCATGCGTTAAAGGAGTTTTAGAATTCAACGGGGCTATTTCAACTAAAAACCGATCAGATGAGAACTGCCGAGAGCAGCCTTCATTTTACCCCTCGCAATGAGCTCGACCCGCTCACTGTCGCCGTTGATAAGCAAGACGGGTAAAACCAATGTGGCTCAATTGGGCCACTTGGTAGCTACACCTGTCATCTCTTTTATGCATATATCTATGCTTATGCATCAATTAATGAGATTGGAACCTATGTGATGGGTTGTTGTGTACTGGGAAATGGATCTAAACATTTTATGTTTTGTCTTCCCGAAGCCAATTCGAGTTGAGCAGCTATTATAAAACCGTAACAGAGCTGAATTCATTGGAGGTGGTTATTGCCCGTTACAAATAAAATCAAACACCCATGATCTTCGTTCTGACAATCAGTGGCCGAACACAATATCTCTCTCTACCTTTCTCTCTGTCTCCCTCTTCCCTTCCATGTGTTTATAACGGAATTGTTCTTGTTTAAGACCGATAAGTTACACCGTTTACGCTTACCAAAGCATCAAAATCTGGATGGCATTATTCAGTGCAGGTGCAGTGATCGCTTATCGTGAACTGGCACTCTACCGCATCGGCTTTCCTCAATATATGATCGCTACAATTTGCAGTTTTCTATCAGACGCACCTTTGTCGTTCGTATTGGCGGTACTCAGTCATCTCGGCGCTCTGTTAAAGCAGGAGTTCCACAGGGCTCGACACTCGCTCCGATCTTGTTCAATATCTACACCTACGATCTTCCTGACGTGGCCCCCACTTCCATACGCCGACGATACTGTATTATTCTACTCACACGCACGTCTCTCTGAAGCTGTTCACATGCTTCAATCTTCTCTTAATCGTCTTGCAGAGTGGTTTCGTGCTTGGCGAATACTTCTTAACACAGAAGAAACTGAAGCTAAGATATTTTCATTACGACGTATCACTAATCCCTCTGTCCTGGATATTTATAATACACAAATCACCTGGTTACCTTCTACCACACCTGTCAAGTATCTTCGAGTAATGCTGGACACCAAACTCACTTGGCGTGCCCATATCGATCGCCTTATTTCATTGACATCCGGAAGACTTTCTAAACCATATCCACTATTTCATAAACACGCAACTCTTGGTCTTGAATGCTCCCTTCTTTATAAATCTCTTGTTCGATCCATCTTTACATATGCTTCTCAAGTCTAAAAACACTCACATACGCCGTTTACAGGCACTCCAAAACAGATTCCTGAGAATCGCTACCAATACTCCTTGGTTTGTCAGGAACCAGCAACTACAACAAGAATTCAGTCTCCTTCCAGTTCACAAGTTTATACGCAAGGTCCCTCTCACTTCTTCTTACACTTGCCGAACGTTCCAGGAGCAGTGAAGCACATCGGCGAACGCACCCACCAGCCCACGACTACCACAGGATCTGCTACTCAGTAACTCCTATGATTCCGATCACTAACTACACTTTAACAATATCACTTTTAATCACTATGCAGTTCTTTATCCATATTTCATAGTTAAAAGGAACCTCTTAGGTTTTCCTTAAATGCCATTATTAATTATGTATTTATATTATAACATTCTCAGAGATCTGTAAAGCATGTAATGCTGATCGATCATTAATAAATTTAAAAAAAGTTACCACAACTTGCTACGGAGTAACAAGTTTCTCCACAAGAAATCGTGAATGGCATAGTCCGTCTAATACACCATTTGACGAGTAAAATGCCTACTGATTATAATGCAACAATTTCTTCCTGTATGCGTGTGTGATACCATCTGCATGTGCTAAGAGAGGAGCACTTACAGAAGAAATAGCTTAGCCAATAGGAAGAAGCCAAGGCGGAGGGAGAGGACTGCGCACCGAACCTGAAGTTATTGTACCTCGTCCCACGAGAGGTCGCCACCGGGATGAAGAGATGAGGTGAGAGGATACACCGGGCGGCCGGAACCAGGAAAGACAGCACAAAAATGACAGGGTCCCTACAATTTCCAGATGGAGCCACCCAGACAGTCGGTCAGGCAGACCGGGACTCCACATAGGGCCCAACGCCCCTGCCAATAGCGGTCCTCATACCGGCAACCAGCCGAAGTCGGGGAGGATAGGCTGAGCTGCTTTTTCCCTGCCATGTCACACCGAGTACCATCACCTACATTTTCCACTCTGAAAGAAACCAACGGAGTAAGGATGAATGAAATGAAAATGGAAACTAAATAGAGGGACAGGAAATTTGGGGGATGAAAGAAGTCCACACAGCATTCGCCTGGCCCTCTCGATACGCTGAGACATATATTTCGTTGTATGTGTGCGTGTGCGCGTGCGTGTGTGTAGAAGCAAGTGCGAATGCATTTTACGGCTATACACCACCAAAATGATTGTGAAAAGGATTTGATTGTGGAAGCAATTGTTGAAAGTGTTAACAAACTAAGAAGAGTTCCTTTTTGAACCACACAAATAACAAAGTATGTATTAATATCGTTCATATTGCGACGTAGTTGCAGCTAATCGTTATTGATAACCGGGAATGTAATAGCTATAACAGTTGACTGTGACAGTTGTCATTGTTAACACAAAATAACTGTCCATTCCTACTCTATTGGTCTTTACTTGCTGCCAGAGGCACTCTATGCGAGACTGTTTACCCATTATATATTTACATAGAGTCTACGTACTTCGTTTTCCTTGATTAACGGTTTTCATCAATTTTCTTATCAGCTATCTTAAATAACTACCGTCTCCTTAATAGCCTTGCCCGATTTTAATTTTAATAGCATTTCCAATTACATATATTGCTGTATTAAGCAATTGTAATACTTTCTTACTCTACTTGATTGATGAACTTAAATTTACTTAATTTTTTAAACTTTAATTTTCAAAATTAAAGTTTTTCATAAGGTAAAGCAACATATATAGGTACAGTGTAGCAGAAATGAAATCCCATTAAAGATTAATTAAGAAAATCCTCCCATCCCAACTACCCTTTATATGGAACATTTTTCGAAAATTTTTATTTTCTCAAAAATGGCTCAAACGGTTTCCATTAAAATACTATATGTTTAAGACATATTCACGATAAACTAAATGCATAACTTAAACTTTCCAAGAATAGTCTCATTTCGGATGACTTTTGTTTAACTGCAGTATGAGGTAGAAAAAACTTACTACTCAACAATTATAGATCTTGTTAAAACGCACAATTTATGTCATATATATTTTAACTGTTTCTAAGGTATTCCTTGTTATTAACTTCAATTTAACATTACTTAATATTTTCTCAAAAGGGAAGTCATCTTACGTTTCATAGCTCGTTTAGTTTGCTCCTAGTCACACAAAGAGTTTCAATGTTCTTTGCTTCAGATAGGATAGCTTTTAAAAAATTTGAATATACTGTTAGCTTACTTTATTCCCTTATTTTTCTCCTGCTTACAAAGAAGAAAATAAGATAATTTCTGCCATTTCTTTTCTCGATTAGCCTGATGTAACTAAATAAATAATCTTTGATACGAATAGTTTTTTTTAAGAACAGAGAGAAAGTCATTCGATTGGAACACGTCATATATTTTAAGTAATAAAGTTTAAAAGTATATCGAAAGCATATTTTTAACACTTTCTTCCCTTCGAATGTTAAAACGTGGCTTTATACAGAAAAGAATCTGGATTATTCCTCTGTTTCCATAGGACGCGTTGGTATTTGGAGCTTATAAATAGGTATTTCTATTAAAAAAATGTAGAACAAAGTGTCTGTATTCATGTATACTGACACATTTTTCCAGAAAGCATTTTAAATGTTTTACTGACACACGAAGGTCTCCAGGAGAAATATAGCCATGAATAACAGTTTAATGTTTATAACACTCAGGGCACACAGCGTCAGCAAACTTAGTGCTCCTGTCTAAGAGAAAATAAAGACCAGACATGGTGTGTTGGTTCAAGAGGCCCTAATGGGCGTACTTCAGTGGCTTTTGCAGCTTATAGGTGTCGGGTGTCTGAGACGTATGTGATTCTTACAAGATCTCTGGTGAGGGTGTGCTTTGCAGTTGTTAAGTGATCAGAATACAGATAAATGTGCAGTGAACTGTGCTAAACCCTGTCCTAAGGTAACATTAAGCGTTCATTTAATTCTTTTTTCACACAATCCGAGTGTAATACAGGAATTGGAAGGGTAAAGTCAGACTGAAAAAGTCAATGTCATGACCAGGATTTGAACCATGGACCTCCTGGTCTATAGCCGGTCGCTCTACCACTGAGCTACCATGTCAACGTACCGGCGAGTAATTAAATTGAGTAATTTAAGTTCATTTCAGTTGATAAATTTAATGCAGTGGCATGGAATTTTTCAGTCTGACTCTACCTATAATGTTAAGCGAAGTGTTAAGAGAGTGAAATAAGTAAATAATAATAATAATAATAATAATAATAATAATCATAAGAAGAAGAAAAAGCAGAACAAGCAAGGGTTTAGTTTTAAACGATAAATGAGGAAGTTGTTGAAATAGAAAACAAAATACTTCGTTTGCATTTGATACACTTCAATGAATGTGAGCTCAGTTTTCAGGTGAGCTTTGAGAAAGTTTTCACGCTTTGGAGAATAGTGTGTTTTTAGCGATAGATAAGAAGTATTAATTTTTTATTTTTAACAGGAGAATATGTATTTATTTCAAATTACAAAAATAAAACTCTAATTTAGCATTTGCATCTTCATACCTCTAAGCTGGAATTGTGTAACAATCTTTAGCATTTTAACGAAAAGAAGTTAATGTTTAGAATTCATACAGAATACTTACCTAAGGTACCAAGAAATAAAAAGTCTTGTTTTGAAAATTACAGGACGGTAACAGATCCAATATTACAGTTTCATCCTAAAGAAATCCCTATAGCTCACCTTGTTTTATGCCGAATTAACTCGGTGACAGCCAAAAGTGAAATATTAAGACTGGTAGTTTACACACTCATAGATTCCAATGTTAGAAATACAGTATAAGGCAATTTTAACGTTTTTTCTTTTCTTTTCACTAGTACTTGTTTAAATTGGACTCCATTACAGCAACAGATGGTATAACAACAACAAAAGCTTTAGATCATTTTTATCAGCCTTTACGGCTAGTTACTAAAACAAGCATCTATGATTTAAGTAATGTAATGCAGCCTTACGTAACTAAATGGCTACAACCAAAATTAGTTTATTAATTCTGATTTGCTTCTTTGTTACAAAGAGCTTTGTTCCTTCTTGAAAGTTTGGCCATGGAGAAAACAGTAACAAATTAGAGGTAGTAACAGCACTCTTGGCATTGAAATCAAAAGGTAAGTCTTACCACGTCCCTTCAATGCCTATGGCTATCAATATCGAAAAGTAAATGTTAGAAAATTTTGTCTAAGTATAACTTAGATGTAAGAAACATAAGAACAACTATGAAAAACGAAATTTCACAAGTTGTTTGTTATATGTTGAAGATTGGTGATGTCTCATGCCATGTTTTATTCTATTCATATTGATTTGAAATAAAATGTCTTGAATTTTGAATAAGGGGCTTTATCAGTAATTTTACATTAATAACCAGTTAATATTCATTTCAGTCATGTCATTACTCATTAATTCTGTCCAGAAAACTAGCAAAAAACTAACAGGAATTTATGGTAAAATGTTCAGCAAAAAACACACTAGTTAAAATTAGAATCTCAATTTTATAAATATTGTCAACACAAAATCATGCCTCCAATAATGAAAACTGTAACAACGCCAATAATAATAATAATAATAATAATAATAATAATAATAATAATAATAATAATAATAATAATAATAGTACAGAATTTTCAGGCAATACTACATTAACGTTCACAGTGCATTTTTCCGGATAAATCAGTTTCACATGCATGAGAGGTTAAAAATATGATTTTTGATCTCAACTTTCAACAGAAAAAGACACAGATGAACAAAATGTTCACAGAAAGCTACGGTTTAAGGTGACACATCTGTGAAATTTGACCAAAAAATGTGAAACATTAAAAAAAAATATTCTGTTTCATTATAAAATAGCATGCATTTTTAACTTTAAGAAAACATGTGTATAGTTTTTCGCACTTGACAAACTTTAACTGTCAATTAACTGCAGCTTTAAATGTGCAGGCGCATGCTTATTAACAGGTACTTCCAAAATGAAACCTTGTTTTCTCGCAAACATTTTTAACACTTTTTCATTCTCAAAATGCTCTACACGGTAGAATTTTATACCAATTTGTTTCAAAATTATTACACTGCCTCTAAAAGGTACCGTAAAAATGGTCATAAGGTTTTCCGAAATAATGCTCCAAATTTGAGAAATAAATGAATAAATTTTGAAAACTCAAGAGTTTTGGGAGTACCAAAGGTAAAAATGTTTCTTCAACAATTAGAATGACTGATCTATTTGAAAACTCATTTATTGTAAAAGTAGATTTTATGTGAGTAGTTTTAAAAATGCATCACGTGGCTCATTTTATTAGAACAACGAATTTAAACAGTAAAAAATGTAATTTAAACAACCACGAAAGCTAGAATTTTTATACCTGTCAGAAATATCATTATCATTGTGAATAATAATAATAACCGGTATAAATTTCAAGGAAGTATCTCACATACTGTTGATTTTCCAAATTTCACAGATGCAGTACCTTAAGACAACTGATTTACAAGTGTGTGTTTGTGTGTGTTTTACGGAGGGGAATTTCGCACTAAAGCCGTTGGTTTATTGTACGTCAGACCCTGGGAAGAGAGGATGAGATTAATGTAATTTCAATGGGCGGCCGATATCCGGACAAGGAGAGAGCCACCATGGTTGAACCCTAACAGTTCCCAGCAGTTCATCTCGACCCAGGGAGCGCCAGGAGACTGTGGCTCAGTCCCGGTTAGACCATCTGAGCTCGCAGACAACCACCATGCCATCCCGCCGCCGACAGCTGCATTTCCAGAGCGCAGTCACCTCCACGGAATGACCCCTCTTCCGCAGTCCTCGTTGACACTTACACTTGAAGTGAAGATGAAATGAAGGGACAGTAAGTTCTGGAGAATTAAGAGTCCTCCCCAGTGTTCACCTAGTGACCCCGGACTCAGAAAGGTCGGCCGCGGGGAACCGATCCCACGACCTCACGAATGCCAGTCCCAGACAAAACGCCCGAGCCACCTGGCTCGGCGATTTACAGACGAAGTGCGGAACTCCTAATTCTCTGAAATTTAATAAAAACAGTTTAGAAATATCCGCTTGTAGGGGAGTATGTATACGTTTTTAAACGTCAACCCATTGCAATTGTTGTAAAAGGATCCAGAATGTTCTCCATGATAGATTGAAATCTCATCGTAATAAATTGATGTCTGTTAAATTATCCATATGGGAATTCACCAGTATAAATTGAAACGATACAAAAGGAAATAACATATATCATTATATATTTATTTTATCCATGTTATTGAAGGTATGTATAAACTGTTTTTACAATTAAGATTGATCTTAAAACTTTTGGATTTCAGACATTATTTGTTATTAGGAGTATTCATTAAAATGTATTTATGTGGCACTTGGTGGAAAAAGTAAGAAATAAAGAGAGAGAGAGAGAGACAGACAGACAGACCGACAGACAAAGGGTAAAAGATGAATATGAAACGCTAGTTATTTTCTCTACACGTATATTGTACACCACTCAATAATTCGATGTAGAGATTTCACCAGAAATACCCATTTTGAGGTGTCTGAGTTCAAAAATAGCATTTTTAGGAAGGTCCGCGTGCGCGTGTGGTGTGTTGAACAGTTTAACTCAAAAATAAAAAGTCCGTTGAATACTAAACTTGGTATTTAAGTCCACTGTCTTCCAAGGATGCGACACGATGATTTTCACGAAAATCCTACACCCCATACTACCCTTTACATGAATAATTTTTTTTAAAGTTTGATTTCCTCAAAATGGCTCAAATGATTTTGATTAAAATAACATATTTTAAGATATTTTCATCCCAAACGAAATGTACATCTTGAATTTTCTGGAATTATCCTCTGAAGCCTCTTCATTCTTGGTTGGTTTTGTATTATACATAGACAAAAACTTACTCCACAAACATTTTAATTATCCATTCATTCTTTTTTTTCGGGTTGACCGTTTCCGAGATATTCCATATCACTGGTTTCAGTTTTAAACCACTTAAAACTTTTCCCAAACCTTTCTCTGTTGTTTTACTTCTGGCATCACAAAAAGAATCGCATTTCAATTGTTTCACGTAGCGACCAGCTTTTAAAATTTTCACTCACGCTTTAGACTTGTGTATTCCCTGATTTCCCTTCTACTTACTAGGAGGAAAGTAATTACACTATTTCTGCTAATATTTATTACGATTAGCATAATGTGCATAAAAGAACAATTTTTTGCAAGAATAGTTTGTAGAGCAGCTAGAGAAATTCATGTGAATGGAACACATCAACATTTTAATTTTTCTAGCACCTATGTACAATTACAGAGTAGGTAATGTATATTCCATCCAAAAGTTCGGTAGAACACGTCTTGTGGTTCCCCGAGTCCATAATTTTTTTAGAAAAAGGTCTGTGTGTATGTGCGCGCGTGTGTCAGTGGATAGCATAACTCAAAAACGAAAAGTCGTTTAAACACCAAATTTGGTATTTAAGTTAAGTATCTTCAAGGGATGCGACAGGAAGTTCTTCAGGAAAATCTCCACTCCCTAAACAACCTTTACATGGACCATTTTTGAAATACTTCGATTTTCTCAAAAGCGCTCTAACGATTTTGATTGAAATATATTTTTAAGATATTTTCATGACAAACAACATGTGTATCTTGAATTTTCTGGGAATAGCCTCTGAAGACCTATTCATCCTGGGTTACTTTTGCCTAACTGGTAAACCGTAAGAGATGGAAGCTTATTACATAAAAATGTAGATCTGGTCAAAACACATAATTTATATCATATATCAATTTTTCGAGTTAATTTTTTCGGAGATATTCCTTCTGATTGGTTTCAATTTGAAACTACTTAAAACGTTTCCCAAAGAGGAAGTCGTCTTTCGTTTCATCTATCTTTTGTTTTGCTTTCGGCCATGGAAAGTGAACCGAATCTCGATAATTTCTTACAGCGACCAGCTTTCTAAAGATTTCAATCTCGATTTGGCCCAAAGCCTATTCAGCCTCAAGTCAAAACAAAACTCACGGCGACCGTCCTCCATGGTTCTAAAAAGCTACAACCAGCAACCGTTACTATGTAAACAATATTGCGAAAATTAGGTGACTCATACGAATAGCATGTTGGGACTTGTAGCTCTGTTTAATGGTACAAATCAGTGTCAGTTTTAACTCTTAAGCATTTGTATAGAATATTATACAATTTAAGAATAAATTCATTCTGTAATTTAGGCTGTTAGCATGGGATTACATTCCTGCGCGCACTACTACTGAGTTGTATCGTAGTGCACTGGCCACGTGGATCTGTTTTGTCGCGGATCAATCTAAGAGTGAATAGGAAATAGTGTATTCCCTTATTTCCCTTCGACTTACATGGAAAAGAGTAATAATACCGTTTCTGCTAATGCGTATATCGATTAGCATGATGGTCTTTTGTTAAGAACGGTATATTTGCAGAACGTGAGGAAAAGTCGTGCAAATGGAAAAAAAATAAAATAAAAAAGTGTTTCTTTATAACGAACGTACAATCTTGTAATGGTAGACCTGGCAGTGGGACGACAAGCAAGGGAGGAAGGGAAGGTTCTTCACTCACCCCACATTCTGTTGTCTAATGGTGAGGAATAGCGCACTTGTTTTGCTACAAGTCAAGAGCAGTGGTAGATTTGTTGTCCACTCTAGACGTGTGTTATACCAATCTCGCTGGTATATAACGTATTTTTTTAGTAATAGTCATACGTTTCATACAAGAATTATTACAACCACCTGCTGTGGTTAGGTAAATTACTTAATCTTCAAGATTATAACTATTCATTTGTCTTTTGCACGTCAAATTCTTATCCTTGAAGAAAAAACAGTGGTTTCTTTTATTCGATAACTTTCACATACTTTTTCTCTGGAAGTTTCATATTTAGGTGCATTTGATTTCAATTTGAAATGTTGTGCATACTTTGTCTCTCCAATCTACGAGAAACACATTTATAAATATGCATCATATATATTTTAAATAATATGTATTCTTTTAATTTTAAATAACTAGTACATACTTTTAAAAATAAATATACATAAATTTTAAGTAAACAAGTTTCATATTTAGGTGCATTTGATTTCAATTTGAAATGTTGTGCATACTTTGTCTCTCCAATCTACGAGAAACACATTTATAAATATGCATCATATATATTTTAAATAATATGTATTCTTTTAATTTTAAATAACTAGTACATACTTTTAAAAATAAATATACATAAATTTTAAGTAAACATTTATATTTAAATGAAACATATACTTTTTTAAAAATAAATATTGTGTATATGTTAAGTCACATTAAATAGATTTCATGTGCACTTTTTAGATAAGCTCAATTCCGGATATTTAATAAAGTAATATATAACCACTCCCGTAAAACAGCAGGATTATATTTTGCTTTTTATAGTTTCAAAATATTAAGAAGTGTATTTCAAAATTGTAAATGCATATCTGTAAGGAAACCAGAGGTCCTTCTAATAGTGGCACTTGATATTGAAGCGTTATGTTCGTGCAATTTGAACACCGCGTGTTCCTTTGTTAGTAAGTCACAAAATGTTCTGTCACTCTTCATGAAGCTGTCGTCGCGAGTTCGAAGCCATATCCGTAACTAAATGAGGTAATTCGGAGCGAAGGGGAGGGAATAGGGGTGCAGGGAGACAAGGACGGCTTTCAGAGTACTACACTTTGAAGCCGTTTTCTCCCATGCCTGTTACAGATCATTAAGTGCATGTAGAAGATATTCCTGCTCGGTATGCTAATAAGGTGTTTTGCATAATTGCAGATTGAACGCATTGCAAGGTCCAATCACGTGGTTTATGGTGTCACAGGATATGCATGTTTATACTCGGATCACTACACGCAGCAGACTGTTCGTTTAGGTCTGATATTTATTGCTTTGATATTGAACCTGTATCTCAGTCTGAGTGTTTGCCCGAAAGGTGAACTTATATGACGAAATAAAAATTCATCTATCCATTTCACGCAATGGGTTCCTTTAATGGTGTAGATATTTTTTTCTCGTGATATTATTTAACTTTTTATTTTCTCTACACGTGCTATGTACAATATATATAGAGAAGATATTGCACTCCACCCAAAAATCCGATACCGAGATTTCACCGGAAATATATGTTTTAGGGTCCCCTGTATCCAAAAAATGCATTTTCGGAAAAAGTTCCGTGTGTGTGTTTAAGTTTTGGTATTTAAGTTTAGTATCTTCCAGGGGTGCGACAAGAAAATTTTGAGAAAAATCCCTCCACCTCAAACTACCCTTTACATGGAACTTTTTTCGAAAATTTTGATTTTCTTAAAAATGCCTCAAACGATTTTGATTAAAATATCGTATATTAAGGATATTTACCTCACAAATAAAATGTATATTTTGAATTTTCTGGGAATAGCCTCTGAAAAGTACTTTATTCTGGATGAATTTTACGGAATTTCGAATAACTGCTAAACCGTAAGAGATGGACAAAAACTTACAGCACGAAAAATGTAGAGTACGTTAAAATACACAGTTTATATCATATACATTTTTTCGTGGAGTTCATCGTTTTAGAGACATTCCTTGTTTTTGGTTTCTGCTTTGAAAAACGTATGCTTTTCTCATACAGGAATTTGTCAACTGTTGTCCATACAAACAAATGAACTTCAGTGACATAGCAACCAGCTTTTAACTATCACTTTAACCTATTTCGCTTCTACTTACAAGGAAGCAAGTAATTAGACTATTTCTGCTAATTGCTTCTGATTAGCATGAAGTAAATAGAAGTATAAGCTTTTTAAGAATAATTTGTTGCAGAGATGTAGAGAAAGTCATGTGAATGGTACACATAAGATTTTTTTATCTCTGGTATATCTCCTGAACACTAATAACTTTGACTTTTTTTTACATACAACACGAATGAACTCCTTTTCATTCGTGTTCCAAGTGAAGCTGCAGTCATCCACGCTATCATTTTACTTACTCTTCAATTGTATTCCCTGCTGCTTTCCCATGATTAGGTTTTAAAAAGTTAGACTCATTGTGGATTTCAATTATGCTGGAAAGCACTGTCAGATTGCTTAAAGTGGTCTACAACTCCATCAAAAAGCATTTTGATGCCGGACAGAATATCCAATGCTTGAGAAATTACACTTAGGAACTAGACGCTTTAACTTTCTTTGTTTTTTTTTAATTTAAAGCTATTTACTTGAAAATTAGCGCACTTAATATGAGTCAATAAGGAAATTACTGTGTAAATCCTCAACGCTCTAGCTTAGATTCTCATATACTTAAATTAAATACCTTAATTTGTGAAAAAAACAAAAAAAAAACAGTTTTCTAAAACTGTCTTGCGAATTCACGTAGAGAAGTATGATACTGATTGTTGCTGTTACTGTATTATATTGAAAATTAATGTAAGGATTTAATTTAAATTGATGTGTGATTTAAAATTGTATTTGGCTTTTAGAAACGGTGAATCCTGAAAAACGATTGGCCAAATTGATTCATGGGTGTTCGTATATAATTCAAAAATTGAAAGTTTTATCATGTTATCTTAAAAACTCAGTTGGTGTACGTTAATAGACAAATTTCAAAAGCATTTGTTGTACATTATTGGCCTTCAGGTGTTATTTGGTTATTAGGAGAGAAAAAAGATAATGCAGTGAGGGAAACAATACCTATTTAAATCGCAGGTCACTGAGGAACTTAATCATTGCATGGTAAACTTGTTTTTGGCAAGGCAGACGCTGGTGGGAAGCGAGACGCAAAGGTAATGAAAATTGTGGAACAAGGAAGAACGTTGGGAATTGTAATGGGAACAACGGAAAAAAATGTAATTCATGTCAACGCTTTTTCCTGGATTAGAAGGACATGCTGGGGTGTCGGTGAGATGAAGACGATGAAGATGTTGAGTCTCATCCGGATCAATGTGGTGAGATATCGGCGTGCAGGAGAATCAAGGAATCTTAGGAACTTCTTATCGGATGGTGGCGTATTGCTTTCCGTTTGGTATCCAGGCATCATTCCAGCGGCGAAGAGCAAATTTATCATTTGCAAGGTAATCAGTCATCAGAGCAAAAGACTTCCTCTGAATCCACCACGTTTTTCTAAACCAGACAACAATACAAAAGGAGTTTGTTGTTCCAAATGGCATCCTGAATATTATTTAGTTGCTTGCATGTGTAGTTTTCGGAGAAGTCCATCTGAAATGTTGCTTCATTATCAGTATTTTCTTTATTTTTATGTTCTCTTAGATGTTGTCTATATTCATATTGTCTTTCTGCAGATGATTCAGCAGTCTTCTCAAGATGCACTTGCTGGTGTCTCTATCATCAGAATAATTACGAGTTGGCAAGAAACTACAATGATACTGTTTCGGCAGTATTACTGGAAATCTACTGACTTTAGAAAATAATCCTCAGACAGTACTCTAGTAGGAAATGTGATATTAACGCAGGATCTGGAAGGAAATTTCGATCCATAATCTATTTTACCGCAGATAATAGATATTACATTTTCTATATTCACTGTAACAGACTAACACAGAAGCTAGAAAACCTACCTAGAAATGTTTATGTTTGGGAATGCTTATCTCTGTTGATCAAGAAAGACCTAACGTTTCCTGTTAAAAGATGAATTGAAGCAAATTCCACTATTTACCTTGTAAAATATATACGAAGAAAATACAAACTTTGATGCGTTTTACATTCATAACATTCTTTATTTTAAATTACCTTGCACTTTGCGATGTGTACATATGTTAGTATTGAATAATATCCCTCAGAATATCAAGAATCCTATACCCTAAACCCTATTTAAAATTTTGAAATTCTGGACTAAAATTTTACCTATTGATATAATATTTCTGTGGAAGTAGTAGTAGTAGTAGTAGTAGTAGTAGTAGTAGTAGTAGTAGTAGTAGTAGTAGTAGTAGTAGTAGTACTAGTAGTAGTAGTAGTAGTAGTAGTAGTAGTAGCAGTAGTAATAGTAGTATTTGTTGTAGTGGTAGTAGAGTAGTGGTAATTATAATAATAATAATAATAATAATAATAATAATAATAAAAATAATTATTATTATTTCTATTATTGTTTTTGTTGTTGTTTACAGTAACCGGAATACTGTAAATTTATAGAATTTATTCCTTATTCACTTCACGTTTTTCTTCCTTCTAAGCTTATTTTATTACTTCCTGTTCTCTTTCAGTTCATTATTATAAAAAGTAATATCTTAAAAACTATAGTGTATTATAAAAATAAAAGGTGTTAAATTTTAAATATGAAATATATATGTACATCCCATTATAAGGAACTGGATGCAGAAATGGCGTATTCCAATCCAATGCAATTCTTTTAATTCCTAAGTGAAACGTAGGGCCGCAACAAATCTTAGCTATCAAACCAGACTCCCTGATAAGGCTTGCATCTCTTTCCATGGTTCTTAATTCCGTTTCGACTGTTCTGTTCAAGTTTTCCTCAAGTTTCCTTTGGTCTTCGAATTCTCCTTTCTCCCTGTGGGTTCCATTGCAATACCTATTTGGTTATATTTTCGGGTCCCTTTCTGAGTGTGTACCTAAACCATGTCTATTTCCGTTTCTTCATTTCTTTATCAATTGGTATCTGATTTGTAATTTCCCATAATGCAGTATTGTTAATGGTTTTCGAGCAGGGCACCAGATGCTCAATTTTTGCCTTAGATACCGATTGACGAAAGTTTGTAGTTTCTTTTTTGTTTCTTGTATCGTTCTTCATGTTTTACAAAGGTATAGAAGTACAGATAGTACATTTGATTTTAAAGATTCTGATGTTAGTATTTCTTTGAATATTTTGTTCCATATTGTTCTTAATTGTGAAAAGGCATTTTTGCTTTGTTTATTTTGTAGCTATATCTTTATCTGCTCCTCCATTCTAGGATACTATGCATCCCAATTAATTGAAATGTTCAGGTCTTTCTATTTCATGGTTATCTATATGCAATTTATTTCAACTTTTATGAATGATGTATTGCAGGTCGGATCTGTCACCTTTTGGGTCTCTCCCTCGTCCCTACCTCCCTGAGTGAGCCGTCTGGTAGTATTGGGGGCCGGTACATGACCAATCCCAGTACTAACCCTAACGTGGAGGGGGAAAGAATGCTGTGAGACATAACCTTACCTCTGTGTTGGTGACTATTTGCTGGTGTGCCTCTCGTGCTCCTTTTCCTAAGCTAAAATGCATACAATAATAATATTACAAACACAGAAATTGTTATGTATTTAAATGTGGGTTAATCATAAAAACCACTCGATCGGTTTTAAAAAATCTTTCCTAGTTGAAACGTCAAGTTTTTGTGACGGAGATAGACTATAAAACGCTTTATAGTTTCAACTTAAAATATAAAAACACTACTAAGGGTTTGTAAAGTCTGTGTATTAGAATACGAACACATTGAAATTACAGAAGAATAATGTCGGGGTAGAGGTTAAGGAAGCTAAGATGTTCCACGTAGGCGAATATTTTCATCCGTCATAAAAATAGCGTGCACTGTGGGAAACTGCAATTATAAGGAATAAAGAGAAGAATTATCCATAACATCCTCTAGACCAGACATTTCCAACTGAATGCTCTGTGACGTCACTCAGGGCTTCTTTCCGCACTGAAGCAGGCTGGCAGGGAACACAGAGCAAATTCAGCCGCTTGACTTTGTAGGAGCAGTGGCGTTAGCACCATGGATAAATTATAAACAAGCAGCATGTTACGAATAATGTCTCTGCAAATTAAATTTCTTGACATATTGCATTTCTTCAGAGCACACTAAACATTTTGCCACTGTTCCAGTATCCATAAATATGAACAATTCTTCCCAAATAGGCAGAGCATGTTTTGAGTAGAGGGTCCTTGAGGTAACCACTCGTTGAAGCCATGACAATACACAGCGATACACGTACCGCAGCTGTTCTGACCTTTACTCATATGCTCGCTTCGTAAGGCTTCTCTGCAGGCGAAACCATGCTCTGGCGCCATACAGTTTTCAGTTGAAAAGGCCTGTTCTAAATGATTGTACAATTACTTCATAGAGAATGAGGGGAGGTATGTGAAATTAATAAAATGAATCAATCAAGTTTATAAAGCTAATCCTGAAGCTTCGAGTAAGTCAGCTAGCTACTCTTTTACAAAAGTAAGCTCATGCATTTTTCTTCGTCCGTCTAGGACTTGCGAATAATTTTGCCTCTCTCTTACGACCTTAGGCTGTCTCCTGTTATGCAGAAACACAATTATTTCCTCCTCGTACGATAAATATGATTATACCACGATTACTATTATTAGTGATAAGAATTATGTCAATCGTGAAGTGAAAACGTATTTGTCGGATAACGGACATAGCGCCTACTCCAACTAACCGAAGGTTTATCGACAAGGATATCTTTCGAGTAGCGTTATCAAGAAATTGTAGAATGCCACACGCCTATACCTTGTTTCGTATAACTAGGCTTCAGATACGGCTGCGATTTGGTAGTGCTTCGGGTGGAAAATAGTGCACACATGGTTTCACTGGGACCTCCCCATCCTCATGCACTAACGGTCGTTTACTCTAAGAAAGCGACCAGTGCATGTACAACCTATCCCGAAGGTACTAAGTCCAACAGAACAGATTTTGGTTTTGATATAATAATAACTCCATGGCACGACAGCTCACAAGGAACCTTGTGCTACCGCCCGCTGCGTCCCCCATCTCGGTCCATGACTAACGTCATGGATTGGGTGCATTATTGGAGGGTGAGACGTGGTGAGCGTCTTGAACCACCCCGACCGGTTAATGCGGTCCTCGTGATCTGGAGCCGCTACTTCTCCATCGAGTAGCTCCTCAGTTGCCCCCCAGGGACCTCACGAGGCTGAGTGCACCCCGGTCTTTGGTTTTGATACATTCAGAAAATAATAATATGGCAGTCTATTGCAATAGTCCGCGCATATAAATCACACATAAAGCTGATTATTTCATCTGCCACAGTACTGATTAATTATTTTATTCGTGTAATTTATACTTTCTAAAGAAACTTAATGTTTACTACAGAATGGAATACGGTAGAGCCCCGGGGATTCGAGCTAATTGAAGCTGAGGCTACCGCGAATTAGAAAAGAACACGGACTATACCGAAATATAATTAAATCAGTGGGTAGGTCATGCTTAATAAATATTTAGTTAGCACAATAATGATTAAAATAAATAAAACAATGCAGTACGGGTGTGTTATACGTACATATATAGGCAAACATTTTCAAGTTGCAAAAACATGAGTTACATTTTAAAGAAATTATCGCATATCCGGGACTCGAACAATGGGAGGGTAAAACACTTGAAAATGAACGTGACAAAGGTGGACCTTCTATGGTAGAGTATGTACATGTATTATTTACAACAACGGTCAGTCTGTTCCTACTGTAAAATGTGTACGTATTTTTAACTAAGCGTAATTTAATGACCACTGTCGCTGAGCAGAGATTACTCTGCCAATACAATATTTTCTGAAAGGATCGTGTGCCTATATAATTGATTATTACGCTATCCCAATTAGTGAACGATCCACAAAGAAAGAGCAAGCGCACTCCTCCAAACTTAACTTTATATGTCAATCTGCAATAGAAATGCATTAGCAGTCTGAGACCAAGGTTATTTCTGTGCACTATGAACGATACCCCTAAGAGGAACAGCTTTACCTGTGTTAGACATGGAAAATTGAAAAAAACTTCAAAAGTTAGCACAATCGGAAGTGCGTAAAACGTATTTATGGACAACTTATAAAAACGGGATTTTAATCTAGTTTTATGTAAAATTTTAATCTTTTAAGACCAGCTCGAAGTACACGGAACCTCGAAATTCGGTGGCTCGAATTACCGGATCTCTACTATATTTACTTCTGTGCCCACTTATACCTATAGCACAAACTCAGTTGCGAACGAGAGTCTGCTCTTCCCTATCGTCGCTCGCTTGTAAGCAGTAACACCAGAATTAACTAAACCTATAGTCTCAATGTCTACTTTTAACCCTGTCCCGCTGACATATATCCTTCCGCGAACAACATCCTTCCCATATCCTATGATTGTATAGTGTCACCCTAGCGCATAGAATTATCAATTCTCCTAGAGCACATTAGCGTCTTTCTCTCAGTAAAGTTTCCATCTTTAGATAACCTAATTTGACCCCATCCAGGCAGTATTAGTTTTCTGTGTGACTGGTCTGAAAAGCCATTCAGACTTACAAAAAACCTACCAATGAATGATGTTATAATCGAAGTGAAACATTTGGAAAGATTTGTTACGACTGGCAGGTATGTACCTATACAACGAAAGCCTAAACTAGGCATAGGCAAAATCTGCTCAAAAGAGCCACTCCGCTGAAATGCACTCTTCTCTCATAACACCGCCCACCCCTCTCCTCTGCTGTTCATTTTTATCTTCACGCCTCATTCAGTGGCGAGTTGGGAGGTCTGTTTCATGAAGAGTGGCACAGGAAACTTTTTGTTAAAAGAAACAAAAACAAAAAAATCAGAAAAGTTTGCAGTTTAATGTGCGGATTTCTATTTGCAGACTTCAAACTTTTGTTATCTTATTGGTATTTGGTTACAATTTAAAAATGTGCTTTTTGTGTCCTCGTATTGTAAACATATAAAACAGCCGATGTGATTCCACTTTTTAGAGATTTAGATTCTTATTAGTTTATTTGGAATCCGGAACTGAGTATATCTGAAAAGTTGAGTGCACATTACATCTATGTACTTGATGAGATTTAATACATAATTATATGTAATATTTATTATTACTATATCTGAAGTATATATTAAATTATTTCCCTTAGTGTTGGAGAGAACGTAAGCTTAACCAACTGAAATTGAAGTGAAACCTTCAAGAGAATATATTGCGCGCCAGTTTTAGGATATAGCGTTTAAAACCAAAGGATTTATGTTGATCAAATATTTTAAAATGTTTTAAAGCTAAATAGTGATGGAGCTTTACTGCTTTATTTATTGTGGACGCGAAACAATTTAGTATGTTAATGATAAGGCATCGTAAGATATCACGTTCATAAGGTAAAGGAAGTTGGTAAATTGAAGATTATGCCATTTGCTATTACTGCACAGGTGGAATGAAAACACCACTGCGCTTGTTGTCTCAAGACAAATCTCGTCACTAGGCAAGAGAATATTCAATCTCTACCTGCCCTCTTGTTCCCGTGCCTGGCCTAAACCGATAAAACATAATTCGGACTTGTACACTTTCATAACGATATCGAGACGAAGGTTAATGTTATTGCAGGAACGACAGCAACGACAAAACTGACAGTAAGAAAACGGCAGCTTAGCATGAAAATGCAAGGTTTAACGTACTAAAAGAAAGAAGAAAAAAAAAAAGAAAACGTTAACTTTGGTCTTCATAACTGTGTTTTCATTATTGTATTATATTACCTTCCTTTGTTATGTATATAGTAATATTGGATTATACTATACTATAATATACTTTACAATGTAACATCATTATAGTATTATGTAATGTTATACTAATGTTAGGTATAATGTTATGGCTTATATTATATAATTATATAGTATAATGTATCATTTTTTACCCCAAAATTCAACGAAGCATTTTCCTTAACGCTACTTCATTATCGATAAGATGGAGTATTATTATTCTAATGTTATTCTCTGGCAGTTCGTTCATACTTTGGGAAAGGTGAAGTACCTTTCTAACCCAGTTGATAGAATTATGTTCTAACAACAGATGAACTTCACGCTGATCGAAGCCGGGGCTAAAATTGTCATTGACAACATAAACAGACACGCTGGGCCACTTTTAGTGCATGGCAGTACACACCTTTGAATAGCGATATACAAACCCTATGCAGTGAAAAATAAATAAAAGCGACACATATATTCCGTGATGGTTAGACTTCGGTCACCACTACGAAGTAATCAGTGCGTACACAACTTGTTCTGAGGGTACGAAGTCCAATAGAAGATGTATTGCTTTTGATACACTCAGAAAATAAATTGTAATCCATTGCAATGCTTGTTACCTATGTAAATCACAAATGGAACGGATTATTTTATCTAGCATTGTGCAGATTTATTATTTTGTTCATGTTTTAAAATTTTGTAACAACGACTTATATTTACTACAGAACTGTGCACTTGTATTTGTGCCCACCTATACTTAAAGTGTGCACAGTGTTCAGCGCAGCATAACGCACGACTACTGCCACTCTCCTCTCCGCTCGCTTGTAAACAACGGACAAGCATACAATAGGTTAACTTAAACTAAAATAATATCCGAAGCCTAGTTATTATAGATAGGTTTAAAACAACAGATCCTCCATCTACTTTTGATAAAAGTTAACATACATTTCAGAGGCATTAACTCTTTTTACATAATATGATTAATTCATACGATTATGAAAATGCAAATTTGACAATTTTCTTCGGACATATCGTAAATGGTCATGTTAAATAATAACTATTTTGTACCGCACAACAACCTATTGCACGACAGCAGGCAATAACAGTCACGTGGCAAGGTTAGATGGAGTATATCTTAGAAATCCAGTACATAGCTTTATGGGCAATTATAGGCCGATTTAGAACAGGCCCAAAGACTCATGATGAAAGATAGCAACAATGTATTGACGACGGACGAGAAGACAATACGCACATCATTGCACGTAAAATGGAATTTCAGAGCTTTCACATAGCGATACGCTTTTTAACAGTTTTTACTATATTACAATGCAGGCGTTGAGACATTCAGTGTTTCCGCTTATAATTCTACTTTTTTGCTATTGTTTATGCAGAAATTGCTTAGGCTTTTATGGAACAAAATTCAAAGGGAGCGCACGTGCTCATGTGCGAGCAGCAACGCAGCCAAGTTCCAAATCAATTTGTTCGCTCAGCACCTGCAGTTGTGCTTGTTTATACTTTACATGTAGCTTCTTAGCGGCTTTTTCACTTGTTTCTTTAGTCATAAAAAGTATAACATCCACTGGTTAGATAAAAACGACAGGACTAATAATTGATGCTCTCGTTAGCCTGGCTGGAGACCACTGATTTTAAGGGTCTGAGCTAATAAACATCCTTCCTGTCATTTCCGATACTTGTTTTACCTCAGTACTTTACAGTTATTACCTCCCTTAGGTTTATGAGGAAGCCTTAATCAAATGATGATAACTTCCGTGCTGGAATGTTCCGAAATATACCTCGAAACGGCCATCAATTACAGTGCCTCGTTATAATGGAGGTATTTCAAGCGAGACACTGCCTAGTTAGCTCGCAGAAACCGGTCATTTATTTTCAACAATAAATGTAGTTTAATGCCTGTTTTTCCGTAAACAACTTCACACTGAATATCGAACGGGAAACAAAAACCTTACCTGCATTTCGTTGTCTATTACGTGACGTGAAAAGTAATTATTTTATTAAATCATTTGCGTCGATTGTTTTTCTTGTCTCGCCAATGCGTTACAAACCTTCAATAATGCTATGCAAGTAATAATGTGAACAGTAATATATTCGATTTTTAGACACACAGTAGGACTTATAGGCATAGGAAGGAGCCAATATACCATCACTTTTTCTTCCACCTTATTTATGAAGCAGATAATAATTATGGCATATTAAATGTCTATAAATTCACAGTATTATTAACACAATTTACTGCCCCATTAACCTGAATAAAATGGACGAAATCGTTGCCATTTTGAGGTTAGAGATTATTTCCTTCATATGAAACTAGCAAGCAGAGAGTGCTAAGCCAGCTATGGAGAAGTGAAGACGCATTAGGGAGAAACTCTCAATATTGTGGAGAAGAAAGAACCAAACAACAATGGGTATTAGCATTCATGTCTACAGAGGAAGAATAGGTGTCCTTAACACAATCAATTGGAAGTACTTGGAGAACAATAAAGGAATTAAACCAGGCAATGCTAATTTGATAGCTTTATGTTGTCTTATTGGTATTTTGTTAGTCATGGCAGGGATAAAGATGAGTCCTGGACCAAAAGAGAATCATATCCTGCTAAGAATGAAAGGAATGGAAGAAAGGTTGTGCGATAAATTCAATATAGTAGAAGAAGATGTAAAGGAAGTGAAAGGATGTATAAAAGCTGAGGTGTCGAGTACAAAGATGTTGGTACAAAATATCAAGAAAAGAGTGCAGACTATGGAAGACAAATACAGAAAGTTTAATTTGCTGATTTCCGGTTTAGAAGGGAGAAGAGGGCTTTGGCCCAGCCAAAAGATAAAGAACTGTTGGAAGGAAGATTGCCGATGAAGATCAAGAGATGGGAAAAAAGTGAAGCTTTTAGGATTGGAAGGGCAAGAGGTAAACGAATTATTTTAGTGAGATTCACGTCTATGTAAGATACTGAAATGTTAAGTTGTGTTAAAAAAATTAAAAGGAACAAATGTCTCCATAAATAGGGACTTATCTGTTGAACAACGGTTGCTGAAGAAACAACTGATTTTATGAAATAGGCGGGTAGTGAAGGGAGGCAAGCTTTTATTCGGAAATTAAAGTTGTGGGTAGATGGTCGAATAGTTTGGACTAACAACGTGTTAAGGGACGATCAGGCTTGCGGAGAACAGCATGCAATTCAAGAGGCGCAGTTTCACCAGGAGGCTCAAAGGACAGCGTGACTAAGAAGAAGATCTTGTAACTTCTGCACATCAGCAAGATGAAAGGTACACGGAGCAGAATATGTCACCGCGGAGATTGATTTCTCCTGGTAGAGGCTTGTCGTTGGAAGTTCTTCAGTTGAAAGAATCAGGGTTAAGAGGACAAGGATCTGGTCAGAAGTAACCAGTGAATTTTTCTCATTGTTTCCACTCAGAATGGGAGCATCTTGCAAGTTAAAGTGGGGAAGTGAATGTCCAATTGGGGGGGGGGCAGTGATGAGCAAATAAGGTCAATTGATACAACCACATGTGTGAGTGCTTATATGTAAGAAAAATATGGAAGATTATTATAAATTATTATAGACAGATTTAGGTCTGGTTTCCAATAGCACTTGAGAAGAGGGGTGGTGGTCGTGAGGCGTGTATTTTACAACTGCCAGAAGAATTAAGGTTAGATACATTAAGGAGTTATTGAGCAAAGTGCACATGCTAGCTTTAACTGAAACATGTTGGAAAAAGGAATAGAAATACAGATAGAATGTTTTGGATATTTTGGAAAATGTGAGAAAAGGGAGGGGGATGGAATTGTTATGCTTTATAGAAGTGAATGGAAGGGCAAACTGAAAGAGAGGAAAAAGCAACACAACAGTTAATGTACATAATTGTAAGGGAGTAGGGTTTGTGAATTTGTTTGAAGTTGTTTATAATCCCAATAAATTCCAAGTTTAGCTCCTCAAGCAATAGAAAAGGAAATTGACACTTTAAAAGGGGAGATACCTTTGACAGAAATTTCAGTTGTTGGGGATTTTAATGCACGGGCTGGTGTACTGGGCATTACAGATCATATAGTCGTTCCCTCTGGTGTAATGGTTACTATGCTAACTCCATATACCCAAGGTCGCGGGGGACGATGGATTTTTTTGGGTGTAAAAATCCTTAGCATGGCTTCCTTCGGAAGGGAAGTAAAGCCGCTGGTCCCCTGTCGTAGATTTACTGCACGTAAAAGAACCTCAAGCCTGATAAAAAGGCCTCTAAGCAAAATTAAGCGGTCTTTCACGCCCAATTTAAAATAGGACGCTGAGAACCACAGCAGTTAAAGAGCGTCCATAAATGACACGCTGTTTCCATTTTCACAACTTATAATATCTGGGATGATTCCTTAAGCAAAGAGGATGAGATACTTTGGGAAAGACAAATTAAAAATGAGATTATTAACACTAAGGTAAAAAATAGTGACATTTTGTGAGAATAATGCTCTTTTGATTTTAAGTGCGGATGTAAGAACCATATTCCTGGGGAGTTTACATGTATCAGTTATATCTGTAGTGGTGTTATTGGATTATATGTTATGCAGTAAAGAGTTGGTAGGTAGTGCCGTAATATTTAAGGTTATGAATATAATTAGTGCAATTTCGCATTTCCCAATGTTGTTGGCATGGAAAAACACAAGATGTATGAATAAAGAAATTAATGGTGGCCAAGTAGCTTATAAGTTTAGAGGACACAAGTGCTATTTAGCGATTTTGGTTAACAACTTCGATTTTTTAATTTTTGGTGCAAAAAATGTACCACGCCTTAAATTAGATATTTGCTGTATTTTATTCTTCTAGGACGGTTTTAACAGTTTTGGACGCAATTTTAAAGTGCTGCACTGGCTAAATGACTCTCTATGTCAAACTTTAAAATAATGTTTCTCAGGTTCGATTGTTTTGTTGTTTTCCTATATTCAAACTCTATATTCACCAGAAAAGTAGAGTTAGGGTGTGACAATTTTACCCAAAGCAGTGCAGTGTGTGTGTGTTGATGAAATTTCTGGCTTGATTTTTTATATTGATCAAAGATTAGGATTTAAAAATTAACTAGCAGAATCGTGCACTATTTTTGCAGGTTTTTTTTTCCATTTTGTGATATAAACTATTAAAAACACTATCCAGTGTACGAAAATTTCAAAAAAAAAAGATAATATGATATAAAGACATTAAGGAACGTAGTTTAAAAAGTGCATATAGCTCAATGCTTCCAGGAGAAGATAGATTTTGAGTTTTAGCTAATTGCGCAAATTAATTAATATATCCACGACTAAAAAACATATTTCAATGAAACTTGGCATGGACCTTCTTCTGTTGGCAGTAATATCTGTGAAAAATTATGACTCTACAAAGTCTATTTTATCATTTCGGCTTCCCGTTAAATTTCGAAAATTAAAATAGGGTTCTGAGAGTAGTGAAGACTTTTCAGAAACTTTAGCTTCCACTATGGAAAAGAAATGCGTGTACGGAACGAATTGTTTAGTAGATGTGGATCTGAAAACATCTATCGAAGTATGTACATTTTTTGTTAAAATGAGCAGGGATAAACACGATTACACATACTTAGAGATTAAGATGCAACGAAAGATATGTTTTGTCAGTGAATGTCGGGAATGAGAGGGATGATAAAGGAAGTTATATTAGATGAAGAGAAGGAAATAGGGAAGAAAATATGTTAATTTACTGTATTTAGAGCCAGTTGTACGAACTCTAGTGGGCAGGGGATCGTAGGTTCGAGTCCCGCCTTGGGCATGGGTGTTCTATGTTTGTGCAATGTGTATATGTTTGTAAAAGAAACAGTAAAACCAGTAAACCAGTAATCAGTAAAACCTACGGGGGGAAATGTAAATAGGGATACAGTACCGGAGTCCTGATCAGACTCCGTTACTGTTTTAAATAAAAAAAAAAAAAAAAACTCTAAATCTGCTCAGGCTCCGAGTAGTGTTTAAGATACCGGAGTATAGCCTAACAAGCGAATGAGACATGGAATAACGTATACCATCATTGCATGTGGGGGAAAACCGTTATTTCAGGAACAGAATATAAAAAGGAGAATTGCTGCTTGGATATTGGACAAGAGGTGTAACCAAGGAGGGTTGTACCAAGGGTGTGAACCCCCATTAATAAAAATGTAAGGGCGAAAAATCTAATTTTAATTTGAAATGTTGCACTTTAATATTTGATCATAAAATCGATTTTTTTAGATATTTAAACTCAAGAGGAGTTTATATTTATCATTTGATTTTATAAATAATTGTGTAAAATCTTTTTGAATAATGCAGCTTAATAATTTTTTTTTGGGCTACGCTACTGACTAGACAGTACGATGTGAACGATAAATTTCTTTATAATATGTATGTTTTTGAAAACCAGAAACCTTAGAAGAATAAGCTGAAAACAATGAGATTGAAATAGGGAAAGTGTATCGCGTTGAGATAATTTGATAGTTACTTATAATCATTTACAAGCAGATAATTAAAATAAAGTTACTATTTAAAAAGGTGTAACATACCTAGAATGTTATACGTAATATTACCTAATTTTACTGAAACAGTAAACTATAAAGATAAACACAAAATACAGTTCAATGTAGCCATTCACCACTATGATGTGTAGTGATGTAAAAAGTGAGGTTAGGTTTCATCGACGAAATACATAGGAATGGGTACTTCATAAAGTACAAAGATTAATTTTAAAACTTTAGATAGCCACAATCATTACATTCTGTGCGATATTCGGATTTCGGAGGATATGATTAAGTTTAATAGTGGCAAAGCTAATGATACAATTTTCAGGACGTCAGGAGGTGACCACCACATTAGTAGAAGCCATCAATTTCTCATATCTAATCTAAGATGAAGTTTAAATTATTTTAGATCAAGTTCATAATTTATGTGCGTTATACAATGTGAGTTTATTACTTTTAAAACCTGTGTTGAATAATGTAAACGGTCAGCAAAAACTAAAGCTCTCGATGTCACTGCGTTGGTTAAGAACTTCCAGCTGTTCCAGAAAATATTGCCATCAGAAAAATACCAGCTGGAATGGGAATGATTTTATATCCCATTCAACATTGTTTTCTAAAATTTTTGTTGGTTAATAATACCTGCTTAGCAAATTCTTTAGGTACCTTACCTCGGTGCAACGATTCGAGTATATCTCATGTTGGTAGTAACATCTAAAATAATTTTCAAAATTCCAATAAAAAGTTTTTTAAGGAATGCAATGGCAGAAGTCAGGTTCAGTACGTTAGCTGATCTCAGCACAGGAAATGAAACATACCGTAAACTTCTATAATATCAGAACAACTTTGCACAAAAGATAAATGTTATACAATCCCATACTCTACACCCAACGCAAGAAGTCGCAGGTCTGTACCTGTGTTTTGCATAACGTAATTGTAAAATCATACTTTTGCATCCGAACTGGTTTGTGAGCATTCATAAATTATTTCACAGTGATAAGTATTTAAAATAAATATTTCGTTCATGACACGTAATCGTAGGAAGTGACCAACCCAGTACATTGGCGCGTAAAATTCCAAACAATCAAAACTCTTTACCTCTGCATTTTAATAGTTTTTTTTATCAGACCCAAATTCACTTATTGTTTCTCTAAATTTATCGCACTAACGTGCATTTTTTTCGCTCAGAACTAATGTTCGTATCATAATAATAAATCAGTGTGCAGTGATATTCCCGTACATCATGGTGGAAATTCCAAATCTTTTTGGGCAAAGGTCTATCGTTGAAATAGACATTAATTGAAAACTCAAAGCCGCAGGATACTAAAAACAACAGAGAGAAATACAGAGTGTGTGGAACCAGTTAAACGAATTTTGTAAGAAACGAGGCCATGAAGAAAACCCGCCCCTAAGCCGCTTTGTCGACCACAAATCTGACATGCGGTCGCTCGGGATCGAATCTTGACCTTCTAGGTCTAACCACTTGGCCACGGCGCGACCAGAAAAAGAAATGTCGCACTTATGCTGAAAAATACATTTTTTTTTTATTTTCCAAACGTAGTCAAGAAAAGTCTGCTGTCAGTTCAAATGGATTTATAACCTCCCAAAGTTGTTTGAAAAAGGAGGTAAAGTTGGCAATACAGTAATATTAAAAGGGGATATTAATTAGTAGACTTCGGTCCCAGTTGCGACCCACGTTATATTGAGAGCTAATTTACTATACTCGTTTGTCTTTCTTGTATTTTTTTAACTGTAGTGGAAGTAAGGAAGGAGAGGGAAAAACGCCGGTATAGTCCGGTGAAAGTCGCTAATGATGCTGATAGACCACTTGGATTTATTTTCCTGTTGTTTCTTAGATATTTGTTATTTCCACATTGGTGAATGTGAACATAATAATCGTTTCTATGTAAGCGTAAATTTCGCTAATATCAAACAAACCTTCCACTCGTGATAAAATTAAATAAATAATTTTCTCTTCGCAATGGCACCAGTCTCAGAAACCCAATGACAAACAAGTTTCTCGCTGCCGAACTTTTCTACTGCATATTTGTAGAATTGTCCTAAGATATTTTATTAAATCTAACAACATTCATCTTATTAAAGATTGGGAATTAAATGTAGTCACGTATCTGCCCTCCAGTATACTCTAGCCAGAAAACATATTGTTACGTTCTACCTTAGTTTATTAGTTACTGCGTGAGAAGCATAGGAAAAGAAAAAAAAAAAATTGATAGTGTTTAATTGATACTGCCTTTTAAGGTTGAGACAAGCTATAGTCCCTTAAGCTCAACTTCAATAACTCCATTATATTTCCTACATGTTTTATAGTATTCTGGGGTATATCTAAAATAGATTTGCAGAACATTCTGACTCTATGATCTCTACTTATCTAGCCGTTCCTAACCTCCCATAATAAATTCCATATGCCCATCTTGATTGCTCCAGGACAACACACACTCTTAAATACCATTCGATACGCATAGTAGGTGTTGAGAACAGATATTGTATTACAAGTGCAAATTTTGTTTTCCTTTGGTTCCCGTTTTTTGATTTTCTTTCTTCCACTTTTAATTAGAACTTAACTGATCTGACATATAATTAATTTCTTTTACCAAATCAATTGGTTTATTTATAAACAATTTTTTATTTTTACTCAATTTCCAAACGTTCTTAAAATTTAAAACTTTGTCCTTGCAGTAACTCGTTTTAAGGTCCCAATAATTACAGTACCTTTCTACTTTCTCCAATTGCTATTTTATACCAATGCGAGAGAGCCTCCGCATTACTGATTATTGTGCCTCGTCGTTTGACCAAATAACTTCAATAATAACTTCACTGAAGCCAGTTTGCAAAATTATTTCAATCCTCGTTGTTGTTTTACCTCATTCGTTAATGTTTCACTGCCACGTTAACACAAACTATATTATTATAATTCCTGTAAAATTGTTAGCATCTCCTCACGAACTGGAAGGTAAACCATCCTTCCTCTTGAATGTATGTGTTCTGCCACAGTACTTGTTCTCTCCAGTTCCTCTATGTAATCACTAGGCTTCGGCGCCGGTTGCATGTGGTCGGAAATTCAGTTACGTTTACATGCAGGTTTTGTGACGTGGCACACGTAGGGCAGGGTTGGTACAGTCATTTTGCCTTACAAATCGGTTGTAATTGGGGAAAAGTTGCGTTGACAGCGCCTCCATAAGTGTTCGTTGAGTGAAAACAACATACTATGTAAGTTACTATGATAAAATAATGAATGTATTAAATTCCTTAGACAGCGAGGATTGTGCTGCAATGAGCATATGAAAATAATTAATATCTGACAAACTAAAGGAATCTCTAGTACACATTAAAAATAATTTTGCAGATCTATCTACAACAATAACAATGCTGAACATTTAGAAATGCCCCAATCCCTTCTCATAGTACCCAAATTACTACGGACAGTGAAAGAAGCGTGACCAGAATCGGTTACCACAAAAGTGAGAACAAAAATTGGAAAATGGTCTGCATAAACATCTTGGGTTTGCAACTATGTGTGATAAAAAGGAAGTAATTTTGGGCAGCAAGCATAAATCCACAGGAATATACATCGATGGATTCCCATACTGCCAATTTGCAAGGGTGCCATTGAGAGAAGCTTTCTTAAATACAAAACTATCTTAACTGATAACAGAAATCGATTTTCACGACACACAGCAACACAATATATTCTTACGCAATGTAGCTTTTAAAGTGAACTATGTACATGGGAAATGTTTGATTTTATTCCTAAAATCCAATTTCTCTTGACGTAAATTTGCACCTAAATCACTGCAACTTGATGTCCATATCTTAAATCCTGTTATTATAGCTTGTCTCAACCTTAAAAGACAGTATGGAGAAATGGCATCTCTCTTTCTCTATCTAACGCATCATTAGCTCCATCGTTTTCTACTCTTGCGCTGTCCCCAAGTTGCTAATAACATGGTGTGCATTTATTTGTCATAATTTACACCTTTGAACACATTATCATATGCAGATCTATTTTTAACTCCCAGATTATATCATTTTTGAGCTGTTGTAGATTTCTGAGATCCCAAATTTCAAAATGTAATTAATGGAGCTATTGAAATTGAGCGTTAAGGGACTATAGCTTGTCCGTTCTAAGGTTTCCCCCGCCATTGCATTCCTCCGGTGCTCCGTCTTAATTCAAATATCATCAGTATCATTGCCTGCGGTGCCACAAGTAGTACAAGCGGGCGTTACACACTATCAATTTTTTTTCTTTTCCTATGCTTCTCACGCAGTAACTAATAAACTAAGGTAGAACGTAACAATATGTTTTCTGGCTAGAGTATACTGGAGGGCAGATACGTGACTACATTTAATTCCCAATCTTTAATAAGATGAGTGTTGTTAGATTTAATAAAATATCTTAGGAAAATTCTACAAATATGCAGTAGAAAAGTTCGCCAGCGAGAAACTTGTTTGTTATTGGGTTTCCAACGGGGACCAAGCGAGAGAAAATTGAAAAGGAGGAGCCGAAATTCTGTTAACTTCTGCATTGCTGTGTGTCACAAGCAAAAGTCATCCTTCTATTCAGCTCGCACGCCCGAGGCGGAACGCTGATAGCGTGCAGCAATGGAGGTTAACACAAGTTTGTGAAGAAATAATTATAGCGTGTGGAAAACTGTGAAGTGCTGTGTAGATTCTTTGTTTTGCATTATACTTAAATGTTTGTAATTATGTAAGCAGAACGTACGAAGAGAGGCGGTCCCCATAGCAGCGCTCGCCATGTCTCGGTGTTTCGTGGCACAGGGGATCGTGAATTCGAGTCCCCTCTTGGGCATGGATATTTATATGTTTGTAAAATTTGTATATATGTATGTGTATATTATATATATTGGAACAGCAAAAACAGTAATCAAACAGAAAACACAGTAAATTTAGAAAAATGTAAAAAGGGGTATACAGCGCCGGAGTCCCTAACAGACTCCGAAATTAATTTTAAAAACAGACAAAATGTGGGCAAACTAAGAAGAAACACACAGTAACAATGAATGCGTTAGATTATTCAAGTAAAATGAGTGTTGCTAAGCCAACAAAACAAACAGCTAAGGTTGCCTTGTATTCAGAAGAAGCAGCATATATGATTTAAAAAAAGGAATGAATGAAAGAGCCTTAAGGACGCCATTAAAAAAACATAAAGCAAAAAGGGAGAGGGAAACAAAACACACTAGGTAAACGTAATACAATGGAATAGTGCAAAACACAGTGCGCTCATCGTTCATTCTTTGCAGTTTTAATACTTCCCGCTCATCCGAATGGAATTTTCTAAAGGGAAAACCAGGATGATGACATACTAAATTAAAGCTCTTATCATTTTATGCCTGTAAAATCATATTTTGAAGTATTTAGCACACCGAAATTAGAGTTAAAGCGCAGTTGAAAAATAAATGTCTTATAATAGCCTTAAACAGCGGTAGGGATATTGCGCTATTTGGCGATTTATCATTCACAAGGTGATATTGAATTGGTAGACCCATCGCAGTTGGCCGCCAACAGCGGCAACAGTGCAGTGCAGTTAACCTGGACTGTTTTAAGTGTGATACGCACATTAGTAATTGAAATGCTACTAAACTACTTCTTTAGAATTCAGCAGCTACGAGCTACTGAGCTACTAAACATGTTTAAAAGCTCAGAAACATAACACGGTTTTGAAAAATCAAAGCACTGTTAATGATAAATTGGCTAGGGGATATTCGGTTCAGGATACAAATTAATGAGGAAAATTTATAAAATAATGATAAAGGCTAGGGAGATACGGATAGGCAAAAGTTATACACACAGATAAGGGATAAAAAGTCACTTAGTTTTTTAAAATAATGGTAATCTAAACTAGGGACAGGGCCACATCTTAGGTTTACTAAAAAGAATGAAAGAGGAGTGAATGCTTGTTTAGTTATACAGAAATTGAAGAATGAAATGAAGAGTGTGTTGATGGAAACATATGCTGTCTGTGAAGATGATATTAATTTATTATTACATGCTCCAGTACAGGCCAGTGCAGGAAACAAGTGATTTGTAGGAAATTGTTAAATAGAAGTAAACATTTGACAGAAACAGTTTTAAAGATAACTAAGAACTGTTGGACTTTTTATGGAGTATAAGAAACCATTGCAGGTAGTCAGTGAAAAGAACAGTTCTTCTGTAGCTAAAACGTAGAATTTGGAATTTGTTAAGCATATGTATATTGTTTGTAACATTAGCCTAAAGTTTATAATTAATAAATAAATAAGTAAAATAGTAGGAACTGCAGCTCTTTATGTTATTTACTTCGGAGATTCGTCTCTCGTCTCCTCTCTCCCACTAAGAAACCCGCCTCTGTGGTGCGGGGTTAAAGTTTATACCTCACATCCAAGAGGTTCCTCATCCCTATCTAGGTTGGAGTGAGTTACCCGGATACGGTTCTTCCAGAGTTTTCTCTTATCCTGAGTAGGCCAACTTCGGGTAATTTTAAGCCCTATTGACCCCGGCCTCATTTGAGCATCACTTCCTCCATTTCATTCATCATCCATATAGAACGTTATCTGCTTAGTTAATTCTCTCCCGCTCTCCTTATAGTAAATATATAAGTGAAGTTTTGAAAACCGGTAATAAATAAGTTATTCATAAATTATAAAGTATTTCACCGGCTTGTATGTTTATTAATAGTAGAGAAATATCAAAAAGGTTCTTGCAACTATTTCGATAAAAATATTTCCAGAAAATTTACTGTAATATTTCCTCACGTATATATATTATATACAGAGTGAGCGAGAATCAACAAAAGAAAAAAACAGTTCCTATAAACATTGGTGACAAACTTAATATCTGTCGAGTGATGATCTAATACACTACCGTCAATGATTGCCATTTCTTTGATATACTCTTCGTAACACCTGATGGATGTGGCCGCCATCCTTTGCAATGCAGCCTTGCACCCTAGGTCTCATGCAATCACTCATTCATTGTAACACCTCTGGTTGTTGCGGATTCTATCACAGGCATTGAACACGCCTTCTCGTAGTGTGTGCGCATCTTTAAATGTCCCTAAAGCCAAAATTTAAAGGGCAAAGGCCAGGAGTAAGGGAAGACCAAAAGCATTGTTCCTCCCCGTCCAATCCATCGCTCATGAAACACTCGTGTTAGCTGTCATATAGCCCAATGATGAAAATGGGCTGATGTGCAACGTGGTGATAAACCTCTGCGTACAATGTGCTCTCACATATGTCATGCCAAAGCGCTCTGGAGTACAAGTAATGCTCCTCGTTCAGAATAAGACCATAGCTCAAAATACGTTAGGTTTACGATCAATGTTTATAGGGACTGTTTTTCTTCTTTTGTAGCATACTTCATTGAGTATTGGAATCTTTTTTCCCGCCATCTGGTATGTAATATGTTCTTTCAAATAACTCAATTTCTATTTCTGACCCTGTACCTCATAAACTCCACTTTTGGGAAAGGAATCAAAGTGGTATACGGAATTTAACAATAAAACATGGTCAATTTTCAGGATACATTCCTCACATATAGAAGAAAAAGATGTTATATGGAATACTGCACAAACTCTTTATTTCTATGCTAGAACTAATTTTAAACGCTCCTTGTAATACACTAATTGTCGGAAACATATAGAAACAAAAGTAGGGTATGAGTGGTCGAGTGGTCAGCGAGCTGACTTCTCATCTGGAGGTCCTGGGTTCAATTCCCGGCCGGGGTGGGGAGTTTTTCTTTATATAGAATTATGACCTTAAATGTTAAAGGGAACTATATAAATGAAACAATAAAAAAGTAGGGTATATCGAATCAAACGTTTCCTTACATGAAATATTCAAAATGCTCTCCGCTCGCACTGACATTTGCACTAGCCGTCCTTGCATTGAATCCTCGATGCGCTAAATTATCCCTGAAGAACTGCATTTCGCAGAGTTTTCGGACCCATGCCCATATAACATTCCTTCTACCTGTGAGCAATGTGTCTGGAAAGTTTGGCTCTTACATTCTTACATTCTGTATAGCCTGTTGTCTAAGTAGGACAGAAAGCAGCCTGGCAGAATGACCGACGATGATTCTGGCAGAAGACTTAGGTAGGGATGAAGGCTAGATGCATTTTTGGCGGAATGTACGTTATTGGAAAACAAGCGAAATGTGAAATTAAATAAGAGAAAATGATTCCCCTTTTAATTCCTTTCTTTCACACTTTCTTATATCTAAAATGCACTTAATGGTCAACAAAGTGTTTGTAGAATAACTTTATTAATTTGACATCAATAATATACGTTATCTATTTAAGTACTAAACTTCGTAGGAATCAGTTATGACATTCTTGAATGAAAGCACATAATTTTGTATTATGGAGAACACTATACGCTCGTCCCTGTTATTTCTTCATTTTACCTCTACCACTACTGACAATTGTACAGCATATTTCAAAGTGATAGAGCAGATTCCAAGTTTGTAATAAATGTCTGTTTGGAATTTTGAATTTGGTCAATCGTTACTTTAAAATTTAATTAGTATAATGGTGTGCTTTTCTTATTTTTTTGTCTTTCTTTTTTCAGTTTTTTCCACTTTGTGGCATAAAATGATAGTTTTAAAATACTATCCTCTTTAGTAAAATTTCAAACCGAGAATTTGTTACAAATATATTAAGGAATGTACTTTTTAAAAATGCTGCATTTAGCTCATCTGTGGAAGAACATAGATTTTGATGTTAGCTAATTAAATCGAATAAATAAATTAATATGTCTAGAATGAAAATACATATTTGAATGGTATGAATGTTTCTTTTGTTTCCGGTAAGTTCTGTACAAAAATATAAATCTTTAGCTCGAATACTTTAGTGCCTCTAAGTCTCAGATTTAAACTAAGTTTCAAGGAGACTATCTTTTCCTATATATTTTTACTGAAAACACATTTTACCTCATCAGGTTGAATTTCAATTTCAATAAATATTTAGATTACGCTGTAAGTCACTTGAATGTGATGGAGGAAGTGATTGGTGAGGGTTAAAGCATTAAACGGAGAGAAGCATATCCTGCATTAACATTCTTTTTAGTGTACCCTGTCGAACCCTAATAGACAAAAATCGTCCATCACCCGCCCCAGCTGCTTCCGGCTTACCTTTATCATTAAACAAACCGAGTTGTTGACGGCTACCGTTTAAGAAAACAATAAATCCTTCATCCCCAAAATACAAGGGCGGAAAGCTACTGATTATCAGGAATTATTCTCTCAGAGACAAGCTCTGACGTAGAGCGTATCCCGAAGGGATGAATGCTAAATCACTACAAGAAATATGTGCCCATTGCTCCACTTTCCATGCATTTTAAGTTACATGAAGTGATCTAAAGAATGCTTGAGGGGCGAAGCGTATACACATTTGAAAAGGGCAACTTCGCCAGTTTTTATGGACCTTTCTTGAAATGTCCAATGAATGTTGTCAGCCTACCTAATTTTTAGGGCTTTGTTTGAATTTATATACTTCATAGTATGTGGTTGACGAAAGAATTACATTTTTCAAGAATCACATTCAAAACAAATTTTAGTAATTTCCCTTATAGGTTTGAGACTCAAATTCTGGGTGTATAAGAAGGTGATTTTAGGGTAACGCTTCGGTGAAATTTGACTAAAACTTTAACAAAATATGTCGTTTATAACATTTGGTGCACTAAAGCTACCAATTAACTGAAGCTATAAATGGGTACGAGCATACTTATTCATGGGTATCTCCAACTTTTAAACCTTATTTTTTCGCAAACTATTTTCTCCAACAGTTTTCCATACTCAAAGTGCTCCACACGATGCAATTTTTTATTAATTTGTTTCAGAATTATTATACTGCCTCTCAAAAGTGCATTAAGAAAATACTGATATACCTTTTCGAAATAATGCTAAAATTTTGAGCAATAAATTATTAAAATTAGAAAAATCAACTTTTTTGGAGAGTGCAAAAACTAATAATTTTTCTACACTAATTAGGGATAATATAAACAAACATAATATGACAATTCTTTTTGTAAACTCGTTTATTGTAAAACAGAAATTTTTATGTGTTTAAAAACGCATCATGTGCCTCTGTTTTTATCAGATCAATGGATTTATACAGTAAAAATGATTATTTAAATAACTATACATACCAAAATTTTGATAAATAACAAAAACATCACTATTATTCTGTGCAATAACTCTATGCATTTCAATAGCATATCTTACATAATGTGTATTTTACAAATTTCACAGATGCAACACTTTAATTTAAGTTTCATTGTATTTTTATTTATTTTTTACATAAACTAACATGTACAGGTGGTTGCTTCGGTAATTTTTTACAGATACTGAAATTCTCACAATTTCAAGAGACAGAAAAAGCTATCGTAAAACTTCAACATTGTAAAATCAGAATCTTATTGTGGTTTTGTGTTTCTAGGCATTTAAATGCGCAAAAGCGATGCTTAAATGGATGTGCGAAAGCGATTAGTACGCATGAAATTAAAAAAAAGTATTGTCTTTTTTAAAAACTATTATACAACTTTGGTCAGATTTTTCTAAGATTTAGAGCATATGTTCTTTGAAGATGGATCAGGGATATATAGAGCCATCTCCGGAGATCAGGTATTGTATTGGACTTAGGGTTTTAATAGTTAAGGGGAAGATAAAATGCCGAAATTTGCCAACAAATATTTCCTGAGCCAATGTGTAATATTACTAAAGGTAATTTCAAATTGTTTTGATTATTTTAGGGATAGTACATACAATTTAATGCACAGTACAGCACCTACCTTTTTGTGGCATGAATTGTGCAATGGTGTAAGAAAAGCATACACCTGCACAATGTGAAATAGAATGGTTAAACTTTATACCCACATACCTTTAATTAAATATGCTCATTTTGGGATCTCAAAATATGCATCTCTGAAATATCAACATCGGATTTTTAGTGGAATGCAATACTTACTCTACTTTTGTACATCGACATTGTAAAGCAAAAATAGACAATGTACAGTCCAGAGCAAAAACAATATCGTACCAACGAAACGAGCAATGAGTTAAGATGCTCATGGTTCAACATGTTTTTAGCAAGAAAGTCGATTGCCTCTTTTTTGCATTGGCGGAGGCTGCAATTCAGTTTTATTAACTTGTTCTTCCCTAAACTGGAAAGATATAATCCAATGAAAAAACTATGCAAGTCGACAGTCGGGTGTGTTATCTCAAGAAAAGTTGCGAACACTTTATTTTTACGAGAAAAACGGAGCATTTTATGACCTGCCAAGATCGAATTCGGAGCTCAGATAGGAGAAACCGAATATTGATGGCTTAGATTCCAAATATGCCACTGAATTTATGGACGCTCCTTAACTACTGTGCGAACCCGGCGGAGTACGATGGATTTTTTTTTTTCGGGCGTAAAAATCCTTAGCATGGTTCCTTCGGAAGGGAACTAAAGTCGTCGGTCTCGTGTCGTAGATTTACGGCACGTGAAAGAACCTCAGGCCTGTTAAAGAGTTTTCTGATCAAAATTAAGCGATATTTCACGCCCAGTATTGAATGGGACGCTGAAAACCACATCAGTTAAAGAGCGTCCATAGATAAAACTCCATATCCATTTTCCTTGAGATCCATTTACGGGCCGTGAAATATGACATGGGACCACCGGCTTTACTTCCCTTCCAAAGGAAGCCATGCTAAGTATTTGTACGCCCGAAAACATCCATCGTCTTCCGCTGGGTTCCAACCCGCAACCTTAGATACAAGAGGCTATCATGGTAACTACACCACGGAGGGCAAACCCAGGTGGCTGAACTTCCCTGTACTTGACGTGTACAGATATTCCTTCGTGCGTAAAAGAGTTGCAGAACTCAACCGCTAAGGGTGTAATTGGCTGAGCGACCTTTGTTTTAGCCCTCTTGCTTATCAGTGGAGACGGTGAATGGATCGCGCCCTTTGAGAAGAGTAAAACGAAGATCACTCAGCCAGTTTTCTATTTGTAGTTTCAGCTTATAATAGACAAATTGAGTTCTGAAACCCTTTTAACGGACGAAAGGATAACTGAAAACGACAAATACTAGGCAGTTGTGCCACCTAGTGTTCACTAACAAAATCACTAACAAGTTTGGTATTTAACCTACTTTTCGTTTTTGAGCTATGCTGTCCACAGACACACACACACGCACGGACCTGTTTCTGAAAATGCTTTTTTTTGGATTCAGGGAGTGCTAAAACATGTATTTCCGGTGAAATTTCGACATCGAATTTTTAGTGCATTACAATACCTTCTCTATCCCAATGTACGATATTGTACATACGGTGCTAGAGAAAGTAATATATGTTGGTGAGTAGAAAAGGTACATTAAAAACGAATAAGATTTTATATTTAATTTTGCTGCATCTTGAAACCTAATACATCCACTATTGCAGGAAATATTAGGTTTGTATTTGTATAAAACGTGTTATTTAAGTGTTTCTTAAAACAATGAACACACTAAAGAATTATTTCCGTGAAAAGTAATGTTTTATCGTCCACTTGTAATCATAATTTCAGGAGTAGTAGTTACGAAGTAACAACTAAAATCTCTCGAAATGGGATTTACGTCATAACATCTTTAGCAGGAATTAATGTGTAGGGTTTCTTCTCCTTTTATGCCCCACTTATGAGTATCCCATCTATATATGCAATCGTTAACTCTTTTGCCTTTTACAGCTTAACTACTCCATCTTTGGAATGGTGTTAGGCCATAAGTTATTGAATTTCTGGGCTTTCTTTGGGCTTTTGTACATTATCTCTCTCACACACTCACATTTTGGGGATTATACAGGATAACTTTGGCCATAGAAACATTCCCACCCAGGCCAGGAGTCGAACCCGGGACCACTCGCAAAGCAGGCAGATACTCGGCCGATTGCGCTATTGGCCAGCCTCTCTAGAGTGTTTTTGTTTTCTAAAAGTATCACAATGCCTGCAGCTTTACCTTATCTTTCGCCTAGGAACCTAGTATTGTGTCTCTTTCCAAAATTTGATATCGAAAATATCACCGGGAACACACTCTTTGAAGGGCCGTAAACAAGACATTTTCAGTATATCTATGAGCAGTAGGATTTTAAAAAATCTGACGCGTTCCATTCGCATGACTTTCTGCGCCTATTCTGCGACAACTTATTCTGATAAAAGCGTATTCTTTCCTCTACTTCATACTAATTGAGAGAAACATTACCAAAATAGTTACATTACTTAGTTCCTTCTAACAAGAGGAAAATACACTAGGCTAAAGCGAAAGTCAAATAATTTAAGAGCCTATGTGATGCAATTGATTGATGTTCCCTTCTGTTTGCATGATCAGGACGAAAAGTGAATAGCGACTTCCCATTGAGAAAAATCTAAGCTATGGAAATTTTAAAACCAGTAACAAGGTATATCCCAAAAATGCGTGATATAAAGTGTGTTCTTTAACGGTATTCACGCTTTTTGTGTAGTAAGGTTTTGTCTATCTTTTACTGTTTAATAGTTACACAAAAGTCTTTCAAAATGAAGAGGACTTCAGAGGTTATTCCCAACAAATTAAACATATACATTTTATTTGTCATGAAAATATCGTAAATATGCAGTATTTTAATCAAAATCGTTGCAGCCTTTTTTGAGAAATCAAACATTTAAAAAAATATTCCATGTAAAGGGTAGTTTGATGTGGGAAATTTTCCTGAAAATGTTTGTATCGCAACCTTAGAAGATGCTAAAGTTAACTCTCGAGTTTGTTATTGCACGGATCTTTCATTATTTTCTCTAGCCCCACATGCACGATGAATATACATAGGTATTGTATTGTATTCCAGCCAAACATTCGATGTCGAGATTTCACCGGAAATTTATTTTTAGGGTCCCCTGAGTCCGAAAAATAACATTATTAGAAAAGGGTCCGTGTGTGTGCCTGTGGAGAGCACAGATCAAAAACGAAAACACCGTTAAATGCCAAACTTTGTATTTTCCAAGGAAGCGACACGAAGATTTTCATGAAAATCCCCCACCTCACTACACTTTACATGGAAAATTTTTCTAAAATTTTTATTTTCTAAAAAATGGCTCTAAAGATTTTTATTAAAATGACTTATATTAAAGATATCTACATCCCAAATAAAATGTATATCTTAAATTTTTTGGGAATAGCTTCTGAAGACCTCTTTATTCTGGATGAATTTTGCCGAATTTTGCTTAACTGCTAAACCGTAAAAGATAGATAAAAACTTACTACACAAAAATGTAGATCTCGTCAAAACACTCAATTTATGTCCTTTACGTTTTTGTTGTGGAGGTAACCGTTTCCGACATATTCCTTGTTATTGGTTTCAATTGTAAGTACTTATTCTTTTCTCAGATAGGAAGCGTTCGTTTTCCTTTTGTTGTATTCCTGGACAAGCAAAGAAGCTATTTAACTGCCTCTGTGGTCAAGTGGTCAGCGAGCTGACTTCTCCCCCAGAGGTCCCGGGTTCGATTCCCGACTGAGGTGGGGAATTTTCCTTTAACCAGAATTATTTCCTATACCCCAAAAAGTCGCTGGTCCCCATGGCCGCGCTCACCAAGGCGTTTCGCTTTGGTTGTTCGTAGTGCAGGGGATCGTGGGTTCGAGTCCCGCCTTGGGAAGGGGTGTCATATGTTTGTGTACATGTGTGTGTGTGTGTGTGTGTGTGTAAAAAGAAAAAAACGGAAATTCAGTAATCATACAGCAATCAAAGTAAAACATTAGGTAAATAAAAGTAGGGTATACAGCGCCGGAGTCCCGAACATACTCCGGAACTGTATTTATTACAAAAAAAAAAAAAGTCTGGAAGTATGTATGCGAGAGCGAATGTGTGTATGCGTGTACTTAAGGAAAATAAAACGATTTAAACCCAACATAAAGAACCTACAGAAGTATTGTTTCAAATGCAAAGCCCCAGATATGACCTCAGATGTTAAAGGGGACTATAGAAATGAAACAATAAAAAAAAAGAAAAGATGTGATTTACATTGACAACCGCATAAGCGATAGCTTAAAACATCACTTTAGCGTGTCGCATTCCTTTAGTTCCCTTCTATTTATAAGGAACTAAGTAATAAGTATATTCTGCTAATGTTTATCTCGATTAGCATGGTGTGGAAAGAAGAATAATCTTTTGTAAGAAGTTTGTTTGTAGAGCAGCTAGAGAAAGTAGTGTGAGTATAAAACATAAGATTTTTTTAATTATGTTGCCCATATAAACAGGCATACGCAGATGCCACTTTTTTTTTTAAAAAAATGCTTTCTTTTTTATTTAGGGGTGATCAAAACATGTACTTCCGGGAAATCTCAATATAGAATTTTTGTGTGGAATGCAATACCTTCTCTACCTACTGTGTTCGCACATAGTACTTATTAGAGAAATTAATTAAAATTAGGATAAAATAAGATAGAAAGGCCGGAAATTTGAAACGCAACGAAATAAAATAAAGCACCCAAGTAAGAAATAGCCAGCTGTGAAATGGGGTCACCAATGATGTCTGCTCCTCCTTCACAAGCCCAGCTTCCCGGGATATTATTCTAATGAGCATGGGTTATTTACAACAAGGAAAATGCATCAGGTGTGCTCAAGCTACCGCATACACTTGTATTATAGAGAAAGAAAAGAGAACTGCCAACCCTTATAATAAATTAACTTGCTACCTGACTACGCCATCAAGAATAGAGAGACTAATACTCAGTCCTCTAACATAACTTTACGCTTAATAGCTTCACGGACGGCACTCAGATAAGTAATAGCCTGCCTAGGAGCTGCATGCTGCAATTCCGCATTCCACATATTCCACACAATATGACAACTTTGAACGAGGTATTCGGGAAATACAGCTTCTAAAATTAAAAAATCTGATGCATTACCCTCACATGACCCTCTCTAGCTGCTCTATAAACGTCTTACAAAAGATCCTTCTTCTTTCTACACAATGCTAATCGAGATAAACATTTGCAGAATGTTTATATTACCTAGTTCCTTATTAGTAGGAGGTAACTAAGGGAATGCACTAGGCTAAAATGATAGTCAAGTGTTTTAAAAGTCGTTATACGATTGTCATTACAAATCGCTTCTTTGCTTGGCCAGGAGGAGAACAAAATAAAAACGGACACTTCCTGTCTGAGAAAAATATAATTACTTCACAATTGAAACTAATAACAAGGAATATCTCGGAAATGGTTACCTCCACAACAAAAATGTAAAGGACTTAAATTATGTATTTTGACGAGATGTACATTTTTCGTGCAGTAAGATTTTGTCTATCTCTTACGGTTTAGCAGTTAAACAAAATTCGGCAAAAATAAAAAGGTCTTCATAGGCTGTTCCCAGAAAATTCAAGATATACACTTTATTTGGGATGCAAATAGCTTTAATAAATGGGATTTTAATCAAAATCGTTAGAGCCATTTTTGAGAAAATAACATTTTCGAAACTATCCACGTAAAACGCAGTTTGTGGTGGGGGGATTTTCTCGAAAATCTTCCTGCCACATCCTTGCAAGATACTGAATCTAAATACCAAGTTTGGTATTTAACGGTCTTTTCGTTTTTGAACTATGCTCTCCATAGGCACACATGGATCTTTTTTCTAAAAATGTTTTTTCGGACTCAGGGGACCCCATAACATATATTTCCGGTGACATTTTGACATCGATTTTTGGGTAGAATAGATATTTTCTTTTTCCATTATGTACATTGTATGTGCGGGCTAGAAAAATATCGGATGTGTTCCATTCACATGACTTTCTCTAGCTGTTACACCAAGAGCTTTACTTACAAAAGATTATTCTTTTATCTACGACATGCTAATTAAGTAGAATGTAAGTAATGTAAGCAGAAGGGACATAAGAGAATACACTAGACTAAATCGACAGGCGAATATTTAAAAACTGGTCCTGAGAGAAGGAACTGAAGTTCGGATCGCTTTATTTTTTTTTCCCCCTATTTTGGGGAGGGTAGTTTTTAATGCCCACTTTTACTAATTATGGCACCGCAGGCGATGGAATGAAGCCATATGGAGCACCGGTGTAATGCGATGGCGGGTGAAACCGGAGAACCTGGAGAAAACCCGCCCCTGCGCCGCTTTTTCCACCACAAATCTCACATGAGATAGCTTGGATCGAACCCGGGCCGCCTAGGTGAGTGGCGAGTGGTCTAACCCCTCCGCCTCGGCAGGGCCCACGGCTCGCTTTGCATGGTCTGCAGTAATACAAGAGAGATTGAACAAAACGTCATTTCCCCTTTGATTAAAGTTTAAGTAGTTTAAAATTGAAACCAATAAAAAAGAATATCTCAGAGACGCTCAGTTCTACATAAAAAAAGATATGACATAAATTATGTGTTTTAACGAGGTCTAAATTTTTGTGTAGTAAGTTTTTGTCTACTTGGCAGTTTAACCGTTATGCAAAATTCTACAAAACTCATCCAGAATAAAGAGATATTCAGAGGCTATTTCCAGAAAATTCAAAATATACAGTTTACCTGTAATGTAAATATCTTTAATATACGATATTTTAATAAAAATTTCCAAAAATGTCTCCATGTAAAGGGTAGTTTGTGGTAGGGGATTTCCTAGAAAATCTTAGTGTCGCATCCTTGGAAGATATTGAACTTTAATACCAAGTTTTGTTTTTAACGATATTTTCGTTTTTGAGCTATGCTATCCAAAGACACACAGACAGAAATACACACGGACATCGAATATTTATGTGGAATACAATACCTTCTCTACCCACTATGTTTGTTGTATATATGGGCTAGAGAAAGTAAAAATCCATTAGGCGCGTATAAGTTCTCAATTTATTGGTCGCAATACGCCCCATTGTCTCTGGTTACACTTCCTTGGTATAGTACAGGCAAAGGGTAACAATGTGAGCTGTCCCACATTTTAGTGACCGGAGGGGGGGATAAGATGTACAGAAAGTAGGAATAAGGATATTATGTTGCCATAATTTTAAACATTGTACGCTCATTAGAAATAAGTAACAGAGTTGCACATTCACCTCTCATGCCCTCAATCCCTCCTTCTCCCTTCCCCTCTCTCTCTCTCTCTCTCTCTCTCTCTACTTGTTTCTGCTGTTTTTTTTTGACAGGAAGTGACATACAGAGAAGCTTTAACGAGTCTTCCCTATTACAAATAAATCTTTGCCACAAACTACCATCGTCTCAAATCCCAGTGCAGTAGAACTAATTATGTTAATTAAAAATAGGCTTATTGAAACTTGAATAACAGTAAAATAGTTACGTAATAGTATACTTTATTTCCTTTGTCCTTGTGGCAATTCACTTTAACGATTATAGATAATTTTTATTCTGCTGCACAACAACGTGTATACTTTTATAGATGTTGGTCAAGTGCGAAGGGATGTTCAGCCGTATGTAGTACATTTTGCATCCTAACTTTTTTCAAAATTAGAGAGATTTTTATTTATTAACTTTAAAGCTTGAATACTCCTTTATAAACGTATGTTTTAAAACAATTTTTGTAATAATATTTCAGAGAAAATAAACTTGCCCCACCTGACCTGTAAAGAGTGTTGATATGAATATGAAGCATGTTATGAAATCTTTCTGAAAAAATGTCATACTAGCCGAAACACCCGGCGTTGCTCGTTTTATGACGGTTCCACATGCTCAGTAGCCTTGTGTTTCTTTAGAGGCATTTAAAAATTGTATTACAACGGTCTCACCTATAAATCTATTAAATTATTATTTCTAGACTGGTACCACGGTAGCTCTCTCGCCCAGCGTAAACACTAGAAGCGCTATTGACAGATAAGCAAAATCATGTGGAGGACTCCCTTCTTTGTACCTCCAGATCATTCTAGCATGTTTTGAGGAAAACTTTAGCGACTATGTAAAGTCAGCCTCTTCGCGAATTAATGAGTGAGTTGGAGAGTGCACCTCTGGTGCGACATCAAGTGCGGTTCGACAAGTAAATTTATGACAACAGTTGTGACGGTTAGTAAGTACTGCTGCCGCAAGAAGTCAGAGACCTCTAGTGTTCGATTCCCCAGCGAGTAGTTGTCTGAAGAATAGACTACTTCGTGCGTGTTAAATGGCCATTCACATTGAAAATTAACCGTAGACGCAGAATCAAAGTACCATGAGCATTCACAATGACAAACGTAAACGTAGGCAGTAACCAACCATAAATTAAAACAAGTGAATTACTGAATGAATTAATTTAGTTGCAATGTTATATAATTTTAAAATACATTGTTTAAAACCACAACTATGAAAGTTGAAAGAATCTAATAATAATAATAATAATAATAATAATAATAATAATAATAATAATAATAATAATAAGTGGGAGAGTGGTTAAACCTCTCGCATCCATATGAGCAGCCCGGGTTAAATCCCAAGTGCCCGCATGTGGCATTCGTGGGGACAAAACGGCATCTGAGCGGGTTTTCTTCTGGTCCTCCGGTTTCCCCCGCCACTCATCCTACCAGTTGCTCCATTATCACATTTCCAATAATCAAGTTCGCTTACATTTCATGTCATCCACTTCCTCATATTCATGCCTGGCTACGGGCCGACCCCTCGTAACAGGTTCTCCATTCTGTGGTTTCGTGCCGTAGGCTTCTGACCCCTAGGCATCTTGTAAGTCCTAGGGAGGGTGTCAGTCCAACAAATACGGGGAGGGTAAAACGATTAGGAAACGAATAATTATGATGATAATAATAGCAATAACAGCAATAATAATAATAATAACAATAATAATTCCTTTCAAAGATCAGGCGTTTCGCTTGTTCCATACTCGCATTCTTCACTTGACTCCCATCTGAAGTTTTCTTTTTTTTTTTTGCCCCCTAAAAGTTTATAACCTTTAATTCCTTTCTTCACATGTGCGCTTCATGTGCTGTTTGCAATTATATGTATTTTCTTCAATTTGTCATATAATTTATAAATATTCATTACGTTCCTAAATGTTTCACTGCACATTAAGTGCGGTTTAGTGCACGCTTCAGCTCTACCCAAAAATCTCATTTCAGCTCTCTGAACTTTACTTTTTCATCGGTGCCATACAGGAATACCGGGAGAATCGTGATCTTGTAAAACTTCATTTTCCTTGCTTTCCTTTTTTATTTCATTCAGCTCTTGTTATGGTTCCACATATTTGTTGAAATGTACGTTATTTTCTGTCTACATCGAAACTCACGTGGCAGCCCTAGTAATTAAAATATACGACTTGCCCAGGTTGTTACTTTCAATACATACATTTTCTGTTTGTTCAGTTTATATCTTCCTCGGTGTACCTTTACATTTGTCATTTTTATGGAAATATTTAAGTAGTTTACTACTCACTTGGTAAAACTTATAATGGGTTTCTTCGCTATTTGCAGTTAAGATACCATCTGAGTATAACATTATGTTTAAATGTGAATTCTTGTTCAATTGTATTTCTGAATGCATTCCCTTTAATCGTTTTATAAGAGCTATGCCTATAACAGACGAGTCGCCATTCCTTAGATAGCAATTTATGTAACGTGGTAAGAACATTTGTGCCTTGGGCCTATTTTGAACATCCTCTATGGCTCATTTACCAAACGCTGTGCAGAAGAGGGATAAATAACTCAGCGTATAGTCTTTATGGGACAGAAAGCAATAAGTACTTGCAGGTATGTCGATTCCAAATACATCATACCCCAACCTGGGAGCTGCAGCAACATTTTTAGTTGAAATTACAAACCTTCATTCTTTAGCATACAAAGGTCGCGGGTTCAAACCCGACGGAGGACATGGATTTTTTCGGGCGTAAAAATCCTTAGCATGACTTCCTTCAGAAGAGAAGATAAGCCGTTGGTCCCGTGTCGTAGATTTTCGGCACGTAAAAGAACCTCAAGCCTGATAGAGAGGCCTCTGAGCAAAATTAAGCGATATTTCACGCCCAATATAGAATGGGACACTAAGAACCATAGCCGTTAAAGAGCGTTCATAATAAAACACCTATGAAAGCTCCCACTGACGGAAAACAAACCACATGCATATGTTTATACACACAAAAAGAAGTAATATAATTAAAAAAGGACTTATGTGCTCCATTCACGTGATTTTCTCTTCCTTTTCTGTAACAAACAATTCTTTCAAAAATAATTCATGCTAATAAAGATAAACGTAGGCAGAAGTGGTCCCATTGCTTAGTTCCTTATAAGTAGAAGGAAAATAACTGAATACACTAAAGCGAAAGTCAAATCTTTTAAAAGTTGGCCTCTATGTCAGCAATTGACATTCGGTTCTCTTTTCATGACCAGGGGTAAATCAAAAGAGAGACGAAATGAAAGATGACTTCCCGTGTGAGGAAAAGTTTAAGTACTTTAAAATTGAAAATAATAACAAGGAATATCTCGCAAACTGTTAACTCTATAAAAGTATATGACAGAATGGTGTGTTTTAACGAGATCTACACTTTTACCTATTTCTTAAGGCTTAACAGTTTTGCAAAATTCATCCAGGACAAAGAGGTCTTCAGAGAATATTCCCAGAAAATTCATGATATACATTTTATTTGTTTTGTAAATATCTTTAATATACGGTGCCTTAATCAAGGTCGTTACAGCCATTTTTGACAAAACAAAATTTTCGCAAATGTTTCCAAGTAAAGAGTGGTTTCGGGTAGTGAAATTTTCTTAAAAATCTTCCTGTGGCATCCTTGGAAAGTACTAAAGTTAAGCACCAAGTTTAGTATTTCATCGACTTTTCGTGTTTGATTTACGCCAACTACAGGCGCACGCGCACACACATGCACACATTGAACTTTTTATAAATACCTTTTTTTATTCAGGGGTCTTCAAAACTTATATTTCAGGTGAAATCTCAGTATGAAATTCTTGAGATATTACAATACCTTCTCTACCTATAGTGGATATTGTGCATATGTGCCAGAGAAAGTAAACACTAGCAATGACTGAGTAGTATAATGATGGTTATCTCAACATCGCGTTGTTTCATTGGGGGTTGAAATCCGTATTAAGTGAAATTTGTATAAAAATAAACTTTTCTTCTCTCAATCTAGAATTATAAGTCTAATACTTGTAATTTTAAACAAAATAGGATAATGCTCCATGTTTTCCACTGGCAGGAGATTGTAAATTTAGCTTCGCAAGAGGTATTTTATTGAGGTAGTAAACTTGCACCATTCATCCAAGGTAAATCAAAAGAGAGACGAGTGGCTTGTGCTGTTTGCGCCTGCGCGAATGCCTGGATTGAATCAGCTCTCAGAATTTTAAGCCTTTCTACGAGTCATGATTATTGTTTTGACATAAGTATACCTTAAAATAGTGGAACAAATTAAGAACGACATGGACTGCAAAACGTATGAAGCATTAAAAAGGAAGGCGCCGCCGCCACCACCACCACCAGTACCACCAACACCATCACCACCTGCACCACCACCATCACCAGCATCACCACCATCACCACCACCACAACCCCACCACCACCAGCATAAGCACCTGCGCCGCCACAACCGCCACCACCACCAGCACCATCACCAGCACCATCTGCATCACCACTACCGCCATCACCACCACCTCCACCTCCAACACTAGCACCACAACCACCTCCACCACCACCATCACCACCACCACCATCACCACCAGCACCTGCACCATCATCACCATCACCGTCACCAGCAGCACCATCACCACCAGCATCACCACCACCAGCACCATTACCATCTGCACCATCACCACCAGCACCATCACCACCAGCACCATCACCACCTGCACCAGCACCATCACCACCAGCACCATCACCACCTGCACCACCACCAACCGCACCATCACCACCTGCACCATCATCACCAGCATCACCATCACCAGTACCACAACACCAGCACCATTACCACCTGCACCATCACCACCAGCACCATCACCAGTGTCACCACCACCAGCACCACCATCAGCATCACCACCACCAGCACCATCACCACCAGTACCACCATCAGCAGCATTACCACCTGCACCATCACCAGCAGCACCATCACCACCACCACCAGCATCACCACCAGCAGCATCACCACCAGCAGCATCATTACCACCAGCATCATCACCACCAGAACCACCCCCACCAGCACCATTACCACCCGCACCATCACCAGCAGCACCATCACCACTAGCACCTTCACCACCTGTATCACCAGCAGCAGCACCATTACCACCCGCACCATCACCACCATCACCACTAGCACCTTCACCACCAGCACCACCAGCACCATCACCACCAGCACCATCACCACCAGCACCATCACCACCTGCACCAGCACCATCACCACCAGCACCATCACCAACTGCATCATTACCACCTGCACCTTCACTACCAGCACCATCACCACCACCAGCATCACCACCAGCAGCACCATTACCACCAGCATCATCACCACCAGAACCACCACCACCAGCACCATTACCACCCGCACCATCACCAGCAGCACCATCACCACTAGCACCTTCACCACCTGCATCACCAGCAGCAGCACCGCCAAAATCACCAGCATCACAAGTACCACCACCACCACCTCCAACACGAGCACCACAACCACCTCCACCACCATCACCACCAGCACCACCACCACCAGCACCACCACCACCAGCACCATCACCACCAGCACCACCAGAACCTCCACCCCCAGCACCACCACCACCAGCACCATCACCATCTGCATCATCACCACCTGCACCTTCACTACCAGCACCATCACCACCACCTGCACCATCACCACCACCAGCACCATCACCACCACCAGCACCATCACCACCACCAGCACCATCACCACCACCACCAGAATCTCCACCGCCAGCACCACCACCACCAGCACCATCACCACCTGCACCATCACCACCAGCACCACCACCACCACCAGCACCATCACCACCAGCACCACCACCAGCACCATCACCCCCTGCACCATCACCACCTGCACCTTCACCACCAGCACCACCACCACCAATCTTGAAAACCTGCAGATAGTCGCAAACTATATTTTATGGTGTAGTTTCGTTTCGCTCTATATTGTGGGGTAAGATTTTTTCTACATAGCTTTGCCCTGTATTTGTGTCACGTGAACTAGTTACATCTCACTGGCTGACGTCATGGAATAAGGTCTTATGGTAAATATTAGTTCCTTTTGAACGTGATTATTTATGTTAATATATTAGAAATGTTTTATGAAATGAACATTCTCATATTAGCATGAATCAAATACGAGGTGTGATAAAAAATAACGGGAGTTTTTGTTTTCTTAAAGAATATTTATTCATCTACACAATCTTTATCCGCTTCAAGGGAATTTCCCTCAGATATAATGCACTTGTGCCAACACATTTTACAATCTCGGGAGCACTTCTGAAACTCATTTTTCGTTAAAGTGTTCAGCTCCTTCAACGATTCTGTTTTTACCTCCTAAACAGTGGCAAAACGACGTCCTTTCATGGTTCCCCCCTCAACCTTGGGAATAGAATGAAGACGCAGGAGCGAATGCGGTGGCTGAGACAATATAACGGTTTTGTATGTTTGCCAAAAAATCACGAAGAAGCATTGAGGTGTGAGCGGGAGCATATTCCACGAGTAGCTTTACCACAAGTCTGGTCATTTTCTTCGGATTGCTTCACGAAAATGGCGTATAACTTCCAGGTAATATTTCTTATTGTCCGCTCGATCATAAGGCTTTGCTTCTTCCACATGTTCTGAGTAATTGAAGTGCTAGGACGTCCAGGGCGGTCGTCGTCTTCAACGAGTTCTCGGCCCTCTTTGAAACGTTTATACCAACACTTGTCTACTAGAAAGGCCAAAAGCTGCAGACCAGATTTCCAACGCACGTTTCGTTTTTCAAGCAAAATTTAATGCAAATTCGCCAAGCATATGAAAACACCTTTTCGAATATCAACAATAAACTAAATCTTCAGACCTGCCTCTCAGGATATTAATAGCATGTGCGTCTATCATGACAGAGCGTTTATCGTCCATGCTCGAGTGACACAGACTAATTTTTTATAGTTCAAAGATGAACATTAGCCAATCAGAGGAAAGTAACGCAGTAAGGATGAATACGTCTCAGTGAGGCAATCTTATAATAAAAAGGATTAGTTAATGACGATGTATATTCACATCAAGTCCGGCTCTAAGATTGGAGCTGTAATTAAATTGTTTCAGAGAAAATAAACAAGATGCATGAACGTTTGCTGAACGAAACAAGCAAATAAACATATTGAACTCACAGTAACAAGCAGCTCGCTGAACATTAAGGTTCCGTGTAACACATTTCGGAATTCCTAGTCTATCGCAAGGCATTTAATTAGCTTTATTATATGCTGGTTCAATAAATATTTATGAACTTAATTGCAGAGTTTTAATTAATATTTTTCTGTAACACCGCATAATTGATACTCTCTTATTCATCGCGATCCCTTGTTTGCATGTATGTAAGATAGGCACGTATTGAATGGTGAGGAATGTACCATCATTTGTGCGATTCTTAATTACTATGGGTAGCCACGACAGAGACTGAGATTATATCGACTTGCTGTTCGGCTCTAAGCTTCCAGATTGATACGATAATAAACCGATCAGCTATTGCATCATTAACATTGTTGTATTGTATGCATTTAAGACAAACATGAAACGCTGTCCGAGGTTTTAAGGAAAGAAATGGTGTGAATTAATTTTGTGTCCGTCAGCGCCTAAAGCAAGAAGATATTTGTCTTAAGAGAAACTCCTAGGTAGAAGGTCATCAAGCTAATCTACGGCAATCACGGGTGAAATCTGAATTCCATTAACTAATGATCAAAACAATAAATATAGCAAGTTGTGTTAATAACCCATCATCTACAAATATATTCATTATACAGTATTAATAGTTCGGGCAATTATAGATTGGAATAACTGATACACGTGGGTTATAAATCCTGTTCCAAAATCTCAGATAAAGCTCACAAATGAGACTCGTTTTACCAAAAGGTTATACACAACTGCGGAAATCTCTTGATAACCAAAGATATTCTAATAAGTGAACCGAGAGAAAATGTCTACATACAATACTAGCAGTGTACGCTATTGTCGCTATTCTCGAGACACTCGATGATAGTAAACACTGCTGTTATTATGCAAACTGGTCACACTTAGTTAAATTGTCGATAGATACTATACTGCATGGTAAGAAGATGAGGCATATTGATAACATTCGATTATCTGTTCACTAGAACTGTGAAATAATAAGAACACAACTTACAGTAGGTAATAGAGCACAATTGAAGCTCCAGTTTCAGACATATTATTAGAAGAGGTTGCCTACCCTGAAGTTCTAATTAGATCTGCATTCTTTTGTTTGTGAGTACAAAGTGGATATAGTAGAACTGTTTTCCAGCATTATTATTGTTTCAGGTGTGCTGCAAGTGTAAACCATTGGACAATGAAAGACCTTTCTGATTTTCAAAGAGGGCAAATTGTTGGTGCCCGGCTAGCAGGAGCTACAGTGACTCAAACTGCCAATCTGTTAAATATTGCAAGAAGTACAGTTTCTAAGGTTATGTCAGCATACTTGTCAAAAGGTAAAACATCTTCTGCAAAAAGTAACAGTGGCCGCAAACAGAAGTTAAACGACAGAGACAGGAGAGCCTTAAAGAAGATTGTATTAAGAAATCGTAAAACTACTGCAGATAAAGAGACAGCAGAACTGAATACATGTGTCAGTCAACCTGTTTCTACCAGAACTGTGAGGAGAGAGCTTCACAAGTTCGGATTACATGGCAGAGTAGCAATTGCCAAACCACTAATCACACAGACTAATGCAACAAAGCGAAAACAATGGTGCCATGAACATAAGACCTGGACAGTTGATGACTGGAAACATGTGATATGGTCTGATGAATCATCATTCACACTTTTCCCTACCACTGGCAGAGTATATGTTTGGAGAACACCTAAAGAAGCTTATGATCCTGACTGTTTAATGCCTACTGTTAAGCATGGTGGTGGGTCAGTCATGTTTTGGGCTGCAATATCTTGGTTTTCTGTAGGTCCTATCACAACACTGACTGGTAAAGTGACTGCTAATGTCTATAAGGGAATTCTTGGGGACCATGTGCACTCTATGGTGCAAACATTGTTTCCTTTAAGCAATACAATATTCCAAGATGACAATGCACCTGTTCATACTGCTGGATGTGTAGCAGAGTGGTTTGAGGAGCATGAAGATGAAGTAAACATCTTCCATGACCAGCTCAATCCCCAGATCTGAACATTATTGAGCCCATGTGGGATGAATTGGAAAGAAGAGTGAGGGCGAGATTTCCTCCTCCTTCATCCCTAAGGAGCTTGAAACTATTATTCATGATGAGTGGTATCAAATACCTCTAGTAACAATTCATGCACTGTATGGATCAATTCCGCGAAGGATTGAAGCTGTTTTGAAAGCAAATGGTGGAGCAACACCATATTAATAAAGTGTTTGTTCATTTCAAGAGGTGTTTCCATTATTTTGTCTACCCCCTGTAGATGTACCTCGCAATGAAGGGTTACCTGATTAAATATATACAACTGTAATTACATAGGTACATAATATAGAAAATAACTAATGATGGTATGTGCATTATAAATCAACGTAAATATTTATTTTTATTAACCAAACATTACCTTATGAAATTTCCATCATGGAAATAACTTATGTAATACATTTAAATGACTCTCCCTAATTATTATATATATATATATATATATATATATTACTCTTACACAATTCTATTTTTGTATTTATATTTTAGTTGAAATATACCTTAACAACTACATTACACATTTAGTTACATATACAAAGGGAACAGCGATAATCAGCTGTTATAGAACTGGGCGCTATATGCTAACATTAATTAATATTAGATGTTGACATCGCGAGAAATAACTGAAAATCGATAGGAATTTAAAGGAACGAACAGTTCGAATTATTAATAACGGATATCTCCGAATTTGCTGTTACCAAAAAATAAAAAATAAAGAGTTATTTGAAATAAATTGCGCAAGAATTATATACATTTTCTTCCGAAATAAGAGGACTCCATAAACTATTGACAGAAATTGAAAACATGCGTTTATTTTTCATGTAACTTTAACGAGTAATATTTTGTCAAATAGTTAACCATTTTCAGGAAGTAAAAGAATTCTAAAACTATTTCATTAAAGGGTAGTTGGGATTGGGAGGATTTTCTTGAAAATCTTCGCGATACAAAAACACATACGGACCTTTTACTAGATTTTTTATTTCAGGGGCCTCAAAATAGTATTTCTGGTAAATTTTCGGTGTCGAATTTTTAGGAGGAATATCTTCTCTGCCTACCATGTACTACGTGATGGAAGGTTAAAAAGAAAGAAAGCAAACTAAATTAGCCATTGCATTTTCTTACTATGTAGAAGTTTCTGTAGGTAGTGTATCATATAACTGATTTTCTGAAGTGTGATCAATCTGGACACCTGGAATAATTCCAAATGAGGCGATTTCTTAAAATGGTAAAAGTATAATATCAAACATTTCATCAGCAGTGACCGTTGAGCTGCCTGAAAGATGCCTGACAGTTGACTATTCACCTACGGCATAAATAAAATTATCAAAATTCCAACTTCTCATGAAGTGCAACCCCAGTCGTTTGCAGAACAGGAATTCGAGAGATAAAGTTGTACTGAAAAACTCAATGCTCCCGCCGGGATTTGACCCCTGGATCTCTGGTGCCCGTCCAGTTGCTCCAACCACTGAGCTACCATGGCAACTCTCAGGCACGACACCAAATTCCCCGGGATTTTACGAGGACATCTCAAATTATTTTAAGATGTCATACCTCAATGGCCACTTACAAACTTCGTAAATACTTTCGGTCCCGGGTTTTATTGTTTAATCTAATATTAGGTCAATCAATGGGAATTATTATTGTTTCTTCCAAACCAGTTTTGTGTGGGACAGAAGTTGGAGAGGTAGATGCCGCAGCCGAGATACTGAATCACGGATCTCCTGGTCTCCCTCCAGTTGCTTTAACCACTGAGCCATCATGATATTGAATTTTCTGTCTGAATCTATCTCTCCAAACCCAACTTCTTGTTCCAACAATAATAATTCTCTAACACTTTCATCAGCAATTTCTTTTATTCTTCTCAGTTACAAAAGTTATCTCTCGTTGTCGACGAATAACACTATTATGATATGTTTGCTGCTACTACTACAACTGCAGTGAGTATGCTGCAACTGACACAGTTCTTCTTCGACATGTAAATGACGTAAACGTCATTGCTGTTTCGCATATTTTTCAGTACGTAAACTAAGGTATTTGTACGTAAGAGATAAAGGATCGGGATATCGTACAAATCATAAGGCTGTCGAGTAGTACTATGCGCACACGTTTTCTTGGGTCCTCAACTCTCTAGTCTTCATTCGGTAGGTTATGTTCAATTGCAGAATCAGAGCACAGCAACAGCATCGATATATGAAGTACGTTATACACCATGATATCTAGTGGCTTTTAATGCTGTAGATTCCAAAGTTCACGCATTTGTACGGTGCACTGTTTCGTTTAATAGTCCAGCTAGCTCGCGGTAAATTAGATTACCTATTCACGATAATGACTGAGAGTCTTAGAGACACAAACTTTCTTTGGTTGACAATACTGCGGAAAAAACAGATAGACGTCCTTTCTCTTCTTCTCCCCGGTCCACGTTCCCCGTAAAACAAGCGCCCAAGAAAAGATGCGCGCAGAATATTTTTTCTGTCACGTTCAGGATGGAAGAGATGTAGATATTTAAAACATAAGAATAATTCTTCATTGCATTCTGGATTAAGCTCGTTGAGACTTTTATTTCGAGCTTCTATTATAAGCAGCGAAATTTAATAATGCTTTTGAATACCAAAGTGTGTTTAAAACAGCGTAATGTATCAGTAAGACTATATGTAGATATCATGACAAACTGAAAAAGGGGGGTTCTGTTAAAGCGTTTTGTAAAATAAGGCTTCATGCAGAAATAATAATTTGTATTTGCAGTACAGCATACTCGTTATACCAAATGGTTTATTATACCTGTAGTATGATTTTATTTGGAACCTAAAAACTAATGAAAACAATCGAAAGTATTGATTAATTTTAGTTGGTGTATCTGAAATGTATTTTTTGTATGTATTATTTAATTTTACAGTATTACCAGCTTCGGATATGGAAAATACTTTATAGGAAGGAAGTTAATTTTATGTATGCTTTATCTTATAATACTCTTAAAATTGTTGGTATCTTAAACGCCCTTGAGCATTTCAATCATTTAAATTAAAATTATGGCACGCAGAGCATTTTGAGTTGTGAAAAAAGCTAAAATTAATAAAAAGTAGTATTGAAGTTTACCAGTATGCATGGTCTAAATGAGAATATTTAAAAGGTATATTCGCTGTGTATCTATGTGCCAAATACTTAATGCGTGACCTAACGTACATTATAGGTATATTCGGTTTCAAAAATATCGACTTTCCAAGTACCTACATCTTCTGTCTTTGTCATCTCCGCTCCATCACTCAAACAACTTTTAAAATACGATTTTTTGACTTCAAGATAGCCATTGTGCATGTTAATATTTCCTTTTTCCTTTCTTCTTTCTCGAAATTTCAGTTCTTATTTTTGCCTTCGTTTGCTCCTTTGCTTCAGATACAGAGAAAAATAATAAATACAAACGCTGAGTATGTGCTGAATGGTAGAGAACAAACTCTGCCAGTTTTAGAGAGAGAGAGTGAGAGATATTCATTATTATGTTGGAGTTCAAGGAATAGATGAATCATGTGGCAAATAAGGGAATGAGGGTGTTAATTCTCTCAGTTACAGAAATTACGCAGTGCAAAGGAAAGGAAAAGACTCCGATGTGTTCCTTTCACATGCCTTTCTCTACCTCTCTGTAACAAATTATTGTTAATAAGCTTATTCTTCTATCTGCTCCATGCTAATCGACATAAACGTTAGCAGAAACTGTTTCATTACTTAGTTCCTTGGAGGTAGATGGGAAATATGGGATATACTGGGCTAAACCGACAATGAAATGTTTTAAAATGTGCTTGCTGTGGCATAGAGATCCGATTCTTTGCGTGGTTAGGTTTGACATTTTCCCGTATGAGAAAGGTATTAAGTATTTTAAAACAAAAATAAATACAAGGAATATCTCGAAAACCGTCAAATCCAGGAAAAATACATATAGCATATATTGTGTGTCTTAACGAGCTCCACATTTTTGTGAAGTAAGTTTCTGTCAATCTCTTACGGTTTACCAGTTATGCAAAATTCCACAAAATTCATCCAGAATAAACATGTCTTCAGAGGCTATTCCCAGAAAATTCAAGATATACATTTTATTTTTCATGTAAATATCTTTGATGTACGATATTTTAATCAAAATCGTTAGAGCCATTTTTAAGAAAAACAAAATTTTCAATATTTATTCCATGTAAAGGATAGTTTGGGATGGGGGGATTTTCTTGCAAATCTTCGTGCCACATTCTTGGAAGTTATTGAACTTAAATACCAAGTTTGGTATTTAACAGTCTTTTCGTTTCTGAGCTATGCTGTCCACAGTTACACACACGGACCTTTTTCTGGCAATGCTTTTTTTGGATTCAAGGGATCCTAAAACATGTATTTTCGGCAAAATCTCGGTGTAGAATTTTTGGGTGGAATAACTATTTACTCAGATCGTGTAGAAAAAGGAAAAAATAAACAAATAAAAAGAAAAAAAGCAGATAATTCACCCAGCATTGTAAACCACAGAGGAACATCGGTTTGTTTATCCAGATATGATATTTTAATTTTTTGTTGTTGTGAAACTCTCCCTAATATAATATCTTAATAGCCTTTGAAGCACTAATAACAATTTCGTACATTTTTCTTAATGCTGCGTTAGTATACATTCAATATTTCATGAATATTTACGGTGCGTTCTGCATTTGGTAAGCTTGTTTGATTTTTCACGGCTAATTCTGTATCATTTTTCAACACTACATAATTTGAATTAAACATCCCTTTAATAATATCGCCTAAGGTTTTGTTTATACAGTGAGTAGGTTAGGTTGTAAAAGTCGCCTGTTTGTTGTTCTAATAAAGGCAATTTTGTGAAATAATTACACATAATGTGTTAAGATAACCTAATTTGTAAAGCTTAAAATGTTCATTGCGATGAAAAAGAAGTAAACATGATTAGAATCATAATTGCTTCTTGCGTTTCATGTACACAGCTCAAATAGCTCAAACTATCGCTTGTTTTCGTCATGCATCTGAATTGCATATCAAAACATAGACTAATCGTATGCTATCTAGAAAAAAACTGCTTTTGCTAAATCACTTTGCGCTCTGAACTGAAATCAAAACAAGTTTGGTTTTGGGGGAGAATATTTTCTTTACAGACTTAGTTGTCATTTATATTACATGAGTGAAGCGCTTTGGGTCTTTTAAGCCATACTAATATCGTTTATTATGGAAAAAAAAAAAACTTTTGCTTCCTCAATTTTGAAGTTGCCAGCCAGACAAAGCCTACAAAATAAACTAATGCTAAAAATAAAAAGTAAGATTAAAAATGGATGCAACAAAAGCATGAGCACAACTACAAAAACATTTTCACAAAGAAATAAATTAAAAGGAGAACAAAATAAATAAATCATGATACAGATATGTAGCATATGAACTTTCATATTAATTAAGAAATAGTTGTTTCTACCGCACTAGCTGAGGGACATGAGTTGCAAAGTTTGAGTCAGACTGAAAAATTCGATGCCGGGTTGTGAACCTTGGATCCCCTGGTTCCCATTAAGTTGCTCTAATGACTGAGCTACCATGGAAATAAGGCAATCCTGCATTAAATTCTCCAACTGACTTGCGTTTTTCCCGGTAAGGTGATCTCAAATTCATTTTGAGATGACATACCCCAATGGCGACTTAGGTAAAAGTTTGCTTTGACTACAGGAATGATTTCAGGCTTTCTTTCTATAAAAATCCTTAATTTGCATTTTTTTTTCTAACAATCCTTAGAAATCGTTTTCGGAAACTCCATTTTAACCTTTATTTCTTTCCAGTTCATTTACACACCTAACTTAACCTAACGTGACCTTACCTCGACAAAATATCGAAACTGGAGGAGCCTTTCGTTCGCAGCGGCTCGCCACGGCTTGCTACGGCTCGGTACGGTATTCGCTTGCCTCACATTCGTGTTTCAAAAAACACTTACAAAACACAAGATACATTCAACTTTAGCTTATCTTAACATTTCGGCTGATACAACACATCAGCTGCTTTCCTTGGGTTCATATTTACACTTGAACAAATTCTTTGCAAGCATCCGTTTGTATATACGAGTTAAACAAATAGCTCAACAAGTTGCTTTAAGGAAAACTCAATACACCGAAAATAATTCACCTGTAACTTCAGTGCCATGCAATGAGTGCAACAAACTTGAGATCTACTTGTAGCTTGCCGGGAAAATCATCAGTTAGTTGGGGAGTTTAATCGCATTTCAGCAATTTGTCATGGTAGCTCAATGGTAAGAGTAATTGGATGCAAACCGGGAGCGCCCTGATTCAAATTCCGGCTGAGTAATTGAATTCGGCAGTTGTGTACACATTGAACATTTATGATATTTGCATTAATTTCAGGATTTTATGATCATGGAGTCAGTTAATTTAAACAGTCTGAACTACAGGTATTGATGCTTTGCTGTTGCAGTTCAGCTAAACTTTTTATAGTACATGTTTTAACTGTAGTTTTATTAGTTAAGATAAAACGAATTAGATTAATTATTCTTATATATAAAACACAGTTTTGTTAGTTTATTTGTATCACTTACTAATATAATTGTACCAGGTGGCCCAACTGCCCCGTATTTGACATGTGCAGATATATTTTCGCGCGTTAAAGAGCTACAGAACTCAACGGGGCTGTTTGAAGTTAAAGTCCCCAGTGAGGAACTGGCCTGAGCGACCTTCGTTTTACCGCTTTCAATGAGCGGGACCCGCAAATTGTTTCTCCTGGTAAGCAAGAGGAGTAAAACGAAGGTCGCTCAAGCCGAAAAAGCAGTAAATTCCCCAATGCATTTGCGTTTTTTTCCGGTAAATCACAAAAGGAGATCTCAAGTTATTTTGAGATGGCAATATACTAACGAGATTGGGTGACTCAGGCGTTTCGTCTAGAATTGGCATTCGGGAGGTCGTGGGATCAACACAATGACCAATCACAATGACCCATGGTTTCTTTGGACGTTTTCCAGGGTCACTAGGCAAATGCTGGGAAGGTTTCTCCATTCCCACGAACTTCCTGTCCCTTCATTTAGTATCCACTTCATTCAATTGGTCTCTTTCAGGTTATAAATGTCGGCGAGGCGCCCTTCCGTGATGGTGAGTGTGCTCTGGAAATACAGTTCTCGGCTGCGGGATGATGTTGGAAGTCGTCTGTAGACTCAGGAAGTTTGGTCAGACCTGGGGTACGGAATCCTAGCGCTCCCCGCGTCGAGATGCAGAACTGCTTGGAATATTTTAGGGAACCTCCGCCGCGACTCTTCCCCCGCCGTACGGTTTCTGCTGCCCGTTGACTTTACTCTCATCTCATCCTATCCTCCTGATGTCTGACGTACAATAAGCCAATGGTTGCAGAGTGGAAACCCCTCCGGTATCACACACATGCACACATCAGATTTTAAGTCGCCATTGGGATATGTCATCCCAAAATAATTTGAGAACTCCTTTTGTGGTTTACTGGGGTAAAAACACGAGTCAGTTGGGAAATTTAGTGCTTTCTAGGCATGCTATCTTGGTGGTTTAGTGGCTAGAACACTTGGGAGGAGACAAGGAGATCCGTGGTTCAAATCTCGGCTAAGGCATTGAATTTTTCAGTTTCACTCTGCCTTACCAACTCCTGTTCTCTATACGGCTAGTGTGGAAGAAACAATTACTATTTAAGATGCTGTTTATTTTAAAACGTGTCGTTTCGTATTAGTGGTTAACCTATAATATGACATGAACAAGCCATAACATTCATTGCTACTTATTTTAGTATTACAGTTAAACTTACAATGCTGTTAGCAATCCTTGGTTGTTTATATAACCAATTTTCCTCTTCTACTTATATATGCATCCCCTGCTCCGTGTTTCTGTATTCTACATTACTTTTCCATTTTCTCTGGTCTGTAACCTTCTTTCTGCTCTTATTGCGGTTGAGTTACTTCCTAAATCCATTTTGTTATTAGTATAATATCTATACCATAACCTCAGTCGTTACCTACTGAAATACTGATGGCTGAGTAATGACAAAAGAGTGTCTTTCGAATGCTGTTACTTCAACAAGATTAACTGTTTACATATAACTCTCATTAACTCTCATTAGACATAACTCTAGATTAAACATGCAGACAGAACTTTGTCACTCCAAAGAGATAACTGTTTTCTCTACAAATGGAGTTTGTCATTTCGCAATATTCCTTATAGACTACCAATTGGTATCAGTGATGCTACATTAATCCATTTTTCAGTTAGAATCTATACTTCCAAAGCAATGAAGTAAGAAGTTCCTGCAATGTTGTATGGCTCAGCAATATGGACTCTGAATGAGCAACCGGTTAAAAGAATCGAATCTATAGAGATCTTTAATGGCAAACTTTAATGGATAAAAACCGCGGTCATGACATGCGTAAAGAATTGAAGGAGTCTCTTTTCTTGTAGAGACAACATGCCTGCAGAATAGAATAGAACGCCTTAGAGAGTCTTAACTACCAGCCGAAAGGAGGGGGGAAAACGACCAGGGACGTCCACGAAAGAGATGGAAACAACAGCTATAATAATTGGAGCCGGAACGAACCCACAATGGTTTGATCCTTAAAAGAAGAAACAAGCAAGCGCTAGCAAAACGAATATTACTGAATTCATAAAATTCATTTCCGAAAGTCTGAAACTCACCTTTTACAGATTAGGTAACGGTTTTCTTATAAAAATGCCTCATGAGAAAGCAGATAATCTTGTGAAATCTGCGCAGTATTCTGTTGGTACAGGTTTAAAGAATTTGTAATGAGCTCAACAGAAGTAAACGCCAACAAAATAAGTGAAAGAGACATCTTCTTCAGATGAAACTGCAAACAAACATGGAACTTTATAGTATATATACTAAGCGTTAAATTTGCTAGCTTTATGACTTATTATCTGAGAAATTATTTAACATAATTTGACATTTTTGCAGGATGTAGTAGATATATGCTATCTTAGTTCACTAATATACTTTTATTAAACAACGTAGAGTATTAAGAGACTCTGGGGGTGACATTTAAAAATACATATATTTCTAGGTAGATCTTTCTGAAAAAATTTAATCTGATTCCATTGCCGTTGTATTAATATGGATATCAAAATATCATTGAAATCGGATAAATAATTTGCAAATATTAATTATTTCATACATTGTATTACTTTCTCTACTCGTACTTAGTACATAGTGTATAGAGAAGGTATTGCAATGCACCCAAAAATTCGATAGCGAGATTTCACCGGAAATGCATGTTTTGGGTCCCCACGAATCCAAAAAAAAAAAACATTTTTTGAAAAAATCCGTGTGTAGGTGTGTGTTTGTGTGTGCGTGTGTCTGTGTCTGTGGACAGCGTAACTCAAAAACTAAACTATAAAACTTGGTATTTAAGTTTGGTATCTTCCAAGGTATCTGCCCCAAACTACCCTTTACATGGAAAAAAATTCGAAAATTTTGATTTTCTCAAAAATGGCTCTAACGATTTTGATTAAAATATCTTATATTTAATATATTTACATGCCAAAATGTATATAATAGTCTCTACAGACCTCTTTATTCTGGATGATTTTTATTTAATTTTTATATCTGATAAACCGTAAGAGATAGACAAAAACTTACTACACAAAACATTTAGATCACGATAAAACACACCATTTATGTCGCACATTTTTTTTTCATAAAGTTGGCCGTTTGCGAGATATTCCTTGTTACTGATTTCAGTTTTAAAATACTTAAACTTTTTTTATACGGGAACTTGTCAACGCTTGACAAGACAAAGAAATGGCTTTCATCCCATAACAACCACATTTTAAAACATTTGATTGCCAGTTTAGCCTGGGTATTCCTTTATTTTACTTCTACTTCCAAAGGAACAAAGTAAAAAGACCGTTTCTGCTAATGTTTTAGCATATAATAGATAGAAGAATAAGTTGATAAACAGTAATTTGTTACAGAGATGTAGAGAAAAATCAAGTGAATGGAACACATCAGATTTTTATATAAATACATTTCATAAAGAAAATGTTCTATGTGCCTAAAAATTTTAGAAACTTTAAGCTTTAAGCCACAAAGAAAACGAATCTTTATGTGCTGATAGCCAATAACTTTGATTACATAATTATGATCATTTTTTTAAAAATCTAGAATGTCAATCTCTAAAATTAATAATTTTTTCATAATAATCTATTTCTTGAAATATTGCTACCAGTATAATAATCATTTTAACCACCTGTAGTCTTACTATAGATACTATTAGAGTTTCTAATTTTAGTTAAACAAAAACACTTCGAAGGTTGTTTATTTTGAAGATATGAAAATGAGATTTTCAGGAAAAAAACCGCTGTATTTTCAGGCAGTAAGCTAAGAAACAGGTGCACTGTATGATCTTTAAATAACTGGAAACGTGTGCAAATTTAGCTAAATAAAATTGCATAGAGGTTTACGTGGTTGCTCTAGTATTTACGCTCTTTAAAACTGATATGGGAGTTTAAAGATATCTATTTTAAGCAACTCGTTATCCGCATTCTGAAGATATACTGCCATAGACTTCTCTCTAATCTAGAACATATCGCTTGACAGTGGACGCCGTCAATGGACTAACTTCCTTCTTGCGATATGTAGCCTACTCTAGAAGTATTTATTTAACTATTCCTATGGCTTAATGTGTAACGCCAAAAGCTGATGACCCGCTCATAGGTTCGCATCCTGCCATAGATTTAACTTTTTCCTTTTAAGTCCATACGAAGAGGTGCTGCTAAGTGGAGGGATTCGAACTCGAAAAGAAACACAATCTATTGGGCGAAGTTAATGTCATAACCATTGCACCAGAAAGATACGCTCTCCAAAAGCCCTTTGTTTTTGTTGTGTCCTGGAATGTATCGTCATCAACCTGTGGCGGACTTTTACTTTAGAGATTTATATCTGTAACTTTGAAATATTAACTGATTGACCAGGAGCCTTCTATCTTAAACTACTTGTTTAAGACACCTCCTTATTCTCTGAAAATATTTTTGTCGTACATTAACATCCTGTATATATATATATAGAACACTCTTATTCATTATTTAACATTTTAATGTTGTTTAAGGAGTGTTTGCGTTAACATCTGGTCTGCGTTTGTTGTTTTTCATATTCTTTTTAATTAGTTACACCCCCTAAACAAGAAACCTGGAGTTGCCACTGTCATTTAGCCTATCTGCCACAGGTCACAGTGAAGAGTGAATATGGTAGAGGAAGAAAATTATGGCACAAGAGTATTCAAATCTACTTCACTGTCACATGCGACTACTTTTAACTGTGCACATAAATTTGCATCTGCTATTCGAGATCGTGAATGCGATTTTACTGTTTTCAATTTTGAAAAATGTTTCGATTCCTTGAGCTGTATTGTACGTTCCATCTCTTTAGTACGATTATGAATTATACACTTTTATCCATTATTATATTTTTACAACCCTAAGAAACTATTAACAACGCCTTCTAAAGCATGGCTAAAACTCGATGAATTTATTAAATTATACTCCAACATAGCATTTAATGATGATGATAATGATAATAAACACGAATCTAATAATGATATAATAATTGTCGACTACCATCACCACCACCAACAATAATAATAATAATAATAATAATAATAGCAATAATAATATTTGTAATAATAATAATAAGAAGAAGAAGAAGACGATATGATTGTGTATGATAATCAGTGTACTTACACTTAAGGATTCATTTTGTTAAAATTACTTGCCTGTAACGTTCACTGATTTTTGTGACTCACAATATGGTGTCATATATGTGTGTAACTCTTGGAACAAATACGGCACCTTACATTTTCGTCAGAAACAGTACAAAAACATTGTTCCTTTCATTCGTCCTTAAATGTGCATATACGTTTCCGCGGCTTCATATTGCGATTTGGAGTAGCCATTTCCCTACTATGGAGAGTCCATAGCTGCACGTCTCAGGGAAGGGCTGAGCGGACTGTACCACTACGTGATAGCCCACACCGTCCTCCCCTCATTCAGTGGCTGTATTCGCGAGAGCAGCTCTGCAGACGTCTGCTAAGTAATTCTCTCTGTTTCAGAAGTACACGCCTGAATCGGTCTGAAGCTCCTAACTAGAAGATCAGATGAGCATTTCTAACTGTACAACGAAATCAGAAGTTGTTTGTTGAACTTCGAAACTAGAAACGACCCTAATAATCTCAGATACTCGTTGCAGAAAAATTCATCTGATGCATTTAATGGCTCGTTAATTAATCCCTTACATTCTTCTCACTCATTGGTTTTTGCTGAAAATGCCTTCCGAAGTTCTTCCATAGCTTGCCGCCTTTTTCTTTTGCTCTTTTTGGTCGTATTTCTTGAGTTCCGAACCGTTATTTTCTTTGTCCTGTCGCTGAATTCCTTGCGCATCACTGACTCTATCATGACATTGCAATGCCTATGCTACAGAGACTTGGGGAAAACAGTTGAATATTTCTGTAATGATTATTTCCAGCAAAAAGCATACAATGCAGGACAGGTACTATAATTTGTACAGTACTTTTTACCTTCTCTAGCCTGTACATACAGTGTAAGTAGTGGATTGAGAAGGTATTGCATTCCACCCAAAAATTCGATGCCGAAATTTTACCAGAAATATAGATTTTGACGTCCCCTGAGTCCGAAAAAAAATTAGAAAAAGTTCCTATGTGTCTGTTTCTATCTCTCTCTCCCTCTCTCTTTCTGTCTCTCTCTCTCTCTCTCTCTGTCTGTGGGCAGCATAACTCAAAAAACGAAAAGTCGGTTAAACACCAAACTTGGTGTTTAAATTCCGTATCTTCCTAGGATGCGACACGAGGATTTTCAAGAAAATCTCCCACCCCCAACGAACATTTTTCAAAAATTTTGATTTTCTCAAAAATGTCCCTAAAGATTTTTATTAAAATGCCGCATATTAAAGATTTTCACATCACAAATAAAATGTTTATTTTTCATTTTATTGGAAGAACTTCTAAGGAGCTCTTTATTCTGGTTGAGTTTTGCAGAATTTTGCATAACGGCTAAATAAGAGATAGACAAACACTTATTACAAAAGAAATATAGATCTCGCTAAAACAAAAAGTTTATGTCGAATATCTTTTTCTTGTAGAGTTGACCATTTTCAAGATATCCATTGCTATTGGTTTCAATTTTAAACTATCTAGCTTTTCTCAAGCGGGACCATGCAAAGCGAACCGAACCTCAATTGTTTCACATAGCGATGGGCTTTTAAAAGGTTTGACTATTGCTTTAGTCCAGTGTATTCCCTTATTTCCCTTCTATTTACAACGAAGCGAGCAATACGCCCAATTCAGCTAATGTTTACCTAGAGTATCATGACGTAGATAAAAGAATAATATTTTGTAAGAAAAAATTGCTTATGGAACAACTATGCGAATGCAACACATCAACTTTTTTTTTTTTTTTTTTTTTTTTTTTTTTTTTTTTCTCTGCGTTTTCAGACTAGCATTGGAATTACTCAGTATAGGCAGAAAGTAGTATTTTGCACTACCAATGCAAAACGGCCGCAGCTCGAATTGTCTACTTTTGCAAGAGAACCTTAAATAGGAGACTAAACGGCAGTCTTATAATTTGGGACGATCTCTTGAATTTTATACACATTTTATACTTTTTGGCACAACACTTATTTTTAGTATGTCGGTTTGCATCTGACGTGTTGTGCTATGAATTCTGTACTACTGCGCATAAAGAATAACTCCTACACACTTTGGAGTAAGGAGGTCAATACTTGAATTGTATTAAATTAATAAATATTTTACGGAGAAAGAATGGGAAAATATAGACATAATTACAACAAATAATTTCATATACGTTTAGGTGCAAGTTACCATTATTTACTATCTGGGATTCATTAACAAACAATTAGCTAGGTGACAGAATCGCGAAGGTAAATAGGTTTCGGAAAACCTATTCGTTAGCTCAGGGCCAATTCTTGAGAATATTTATTCAGAAATTCTGAATGGATGCAAAATGAGGCACGTAGTCTAATCTGGGGAATTATATGTAGATAAGACAGAATACTGAGAAATTAGACAAAGAATAAAATGATGTCTTAAATGCTAATTCGAGGTATAAGATTTGGGAACGTAGCGCTTAGGACTTTAGTAGGGAGTCAAATGTAGGCGGGACTTAGGCTAACGAAAGTGTGTGTAATTAAAACATTAAGTACCTTCTACTGCAACTTCTATGGCGTCTGTTGCTTCTTCGTCTTACTGACGACAAGTTATAGTTCGAGCATTCCTTTTTGAACTGTGACCTACGGGATACAGTAATCTGCCTAAATGTGGAGTTTATCATAGAGAACGTGTAGTTACACAAAATAAGCATAAGTTTTTCTATGGTGTTTATGAATGTCTAACGTTGCATTTCGTTACCTATTAGACAAACTTCATTTGACTCAGCTCTAAAATTTTGAAGCTCATTATTCAATTAAGTTAACCATTCCGCTGTAGCAATTCTGAGTAAATTTTACACAGAGGTAGAACAATTGGCAATACCTAAATAAAGGCGTTTGGCTCAGATCTCAGTATTGAAGCAGTTGCTTGGTTTCACTCAAATAAAACTGTTATCTCGCTGACTCACGACATGGTATATATATATTAAAAAAAATCCCTGCAGCGCAAACATGTTCACACTGTCATTCACAGATGTCACTATAATAACACCTCCTTACTGTCTAACTGCTGGCTGTCAGTTCATCATCAGCTGAGGGGCCAGTTATGAGTCATAGCTTCTCTCTTTGGAATCCCCGATTTACTCGTACAGCAAGCGAGAGTAATTCCCGAATCAACAACAGCGTATGTAGTTGCAAAGGTGGTCACATATGAGGAAAGGATGTCAAAGAAGGATTCAGAAGAAATGTTTCACTTCTAGCTTGTATTAAATTATTTTTCAACATTCAATGCATATTGCACGGTATCGAAATTTCCTCCGAAAGCAAACATCACCTACATCGTTCCGTGAAGTACATATCCCGCCATAGGGTAACTGATTCTCCCTAAATGTAGGTGTAAAACCTCTAAGTTGGCAATACTGAAGCGAACAACATAGGGCAATGTAGCCCATATCGCAGCATCATCCAAGGTCAGACTTCTCCGCTACCATGATTGGTGAATTTCGGTGCGCGAGTATTTATACAGAAAAAGTATTTCCCGATGCTTTTTATTATCTGTATGAAGAATGTATTTCAGATGGCCACGAGTGGAAGCTTGCGTAAACACAAACAGATAAGCGGTATTACGTCATCACTCCCGGTGCATGTCCTGTACAGCACGGCAATACTGGAATGTAGCAGTTGAGTCTCTTACAATGAACGGGTTCGAATCAAGTCAAAATACAATCACAATCACAAAGTAGAAAATTAACATACATTACTGTTAAAGAAAACAGAAAATTTAACCTGTTATGGATTGTTTAATTTATGCCTGTTTACGCACACAGTGCTAATGTTTTGATAGTCAGACTGCACTGCATTATATTCCAGCATTTTCTGACTGCTCTAAACCGTGCCATGCTACTACACCAGCGACCTTCCGATACAACTGTATTCTTTCGTCAGACAAGCAGTACATCCCTGGTATATTTACAAACAAGTACGTGCAACACACTTTAATTCAAGCGCAGCGTACAATGTTGCTGTATACTCCTCTACCTATAATTAATTTGGAAAAGTATATATATTATACTGGCTCTATAGGGTTAATATAAGTGTGAGCCAAGCTTTAGTAACTGAAAGTTCAGCATAAAAATGTGTACTCTGTGACTAAAAGAGACACTAATCTAACAGCTGGGTATTTCAGAAGAGTTACCGGTTATGAATAGAAACTAACAGCTCAAAGATAACCAATATTTTGAACATGTCTTCTTACAAGCAAACGGTTTCCAAAGCTGGACCGGTAGCTCAGTCGATAGAACATCTGCCCTCTGTGCGGTTCCCGGTTTCGATTGACATTAAGGCATCTTTAACTCTAGACTTAAACCTTGAGATTATAAGACACTGGAAGCAACTTTATGTGCACATTTTAAGAAGCCCTTATTTGACCATAATATATGAAATCATCGTCACAGTTTTCCTGCAGTTGTTTACTTTAGGTCACACAAACAAGTTGAACATATAAAAAAGCGTGGTAGCAAAAGTGAAAATGCTCAATTAGAGAAAAGGCAAATTAAATTTAATCATGTAAAGCATTTACATGCAACCCTCTAAATTGACCATTAAATGTAAAATTAAATGATTAAAACAAATGACAGATTATTTCACTTCTTCTGTTACGTATTGCAGTAATGAATTTGTATTCCACCCAAAATTCGATATCAAGATTTAAACGGAAATTCGCGATTTGAGACTCACTGATAAAAAAATCAAAAAAGTTCTGTGTGCCCATCTTAAAAAAATCTGCTTTTTAAATTCACATGAATTTCTCTTCATCTCTGTAACGAATTAGTGTTACAAAGTTTATTCTTCTATCTACTTCATGATAATCGAGATAATCAGAAATACCACTTGGTTTCTTGTAAATAGAAGGGAAATATCTAACGAGTTCCATTCACATGAAGTCCTCCAGTTGTTTGGTAAACAAACCTTTTAGTGAAAACATTAATCTGTTATCTATACCATGCTAATCAAGATAAACATAAACAGAATTAGTCTTATTACTAGCTTCCTTGTAAGTAGAAGGGAAATAAGAAACCGCACAGACTAAAGCAATAGTTTCGTCCTTTAAAATCGCTATGTGAAACAATTGAGGTTCGGTAAACAAACAGAAACGAGAAAAAAAAAGTCTTCCCGTCTGAAAAACGTTTAAGTGACTAAAAATTGAAACCAACAATCTGAAATATCTCGAAAATTATTAACTCTACAAAAAATGTTTATGGCATAAATTGTGTGTTTCAATGATATCTACATTTGTTGGTGTAGTAAGTTTTTGTATATCTCTTACGGTTTGCCAGCTATATAAAAATCATCCAGAATGAAGAGGTCTTCAGAGGCTATTCCCAGAAAATTTAAGATATACGTTTCGTTTGTCATAAAAATATCTTATACATAAGGTATTTTAATCAAAATCGTTAGAGCCATTTTTGAGAAAATACAAGTTTTCAAAAAATGTTCCATGTAAAAGGTGGTTTGGGGTGGGGGTATTTTCTTAAAAATATTCGTTTCGCATCCTTTGAAGATACCAAAATTAAACACCAAGTTTAGAATTTAACGTTTCTATTTTTTTCGTTTTTGAACTATGCTGTCCACAGACACACACGGACTTTCTTCTAAAAGTGTTTTTTTATGATTCAGGGGGTCCAAAATATGTATTTCCGGTGAAATGTCGGTATTGAATTTTTTGGTGCATTACAATACCTTCTCTATACATTATGTGCATAGTACGTGTGGAGAAAGTAAATCTCAGCATAAAGCCACAAGAGATGCAAGCGCAAACGCAATAATTTATACCCATGTTATTAAATGGAACCATTCATCTAGACTCACCCAACACGTTACGCAATGCAAAGGATAGAAAACTCCTAACTCTAGGCCATCGTTGCTTACATAGAGTAGAACTTTTCCACTCTTTCCTATATGCACTTCCTGCAGTTTAAGAGCAATACGAGTCTTTAGAGAGCCAATTGTATATACAAGCTGCTCTTTTATTTGGCCTTGCCGCACCTCGAGTGAATCCGTGACGCTAGAGGTTTTTAATGCACTGTCGTTGCCGTCGAAGAGTAACGATAGTTGTGCTTGTGTATTTTTTATAACCTAACGATTGTGTGAGTTCATTTATACGACATTGTTGGTTATATTACCCATTTGAAACTTCGGAAAATCTTCGCGTGTAATTTACGGATCTAGAAATCCATGCCACTCTGCGTTACGCTTACTACTACTTTGTGAGTGATCTCTTGCGCCTGTGTTACGTTACGTTACGTTACGTTAGCGCTGCGACTTCATTGTGGATGTATTTTTACTAGAAAACGAGAAGTCGGTGAAATAACAAACTTGGTATGTATGTTCAGTATCTTCCAAGAATACGACACGAAGATTTATAAGACCCCCCCCCCCAAACCCTTTACATGAAACATTTCTCGAAACTTCGAAACTTTTTATTTTCTCAAAAATGGCTGTGATGATTTTGGTTAAGCTACTCAAATGAAATGTATACTCAAAGTTTTGGGAAATAACCTCTGAAATCTTATATATTTTGGATGATTTTTGCATAAGTGGTAGCTAAACTACCCAAATGAAATGTATACTCAACGTTTTGGGAATAGCCTCTGATAGCCTATATTTTTGGACGATTTTTACATAAATGGTAGATAAAGTGTAAGAGAATGATACATTCTTAATACAAAAAGAAAGAAAAAAAAACAATATTTAAAGCACACAACTTTTTTTTGTGGATTTAACCATTTTCAAAACATTTTCTTTTATTGGTTTACATTCCCCAATACTTATAGTATTGTGAAGTGAGAAATAGTTAATAATTTTTTCATACTGGTCATGCAAGGAGAACGGAGTTTCAACACTATCACAAAACGACTCACTCTTAAACTTGCTGCTAACGTTTATCTCTGTATGTTTGAACATGAAATGCACAGAGAAATAGAATTTTGTAGGAAAGGCTTAGTAATAAATAGAGAAAGTTATGTGAATGTAACGTCATTATTTTTTTCTGTTTTTAACCAAATGCAGCATTGGTTTAAAATGAAGTAATTTACCAGTTTTAGGCATATATGAACCGCTTCTGTAGAACTTTTAAAGTTGTATTTGTGTTTGCACACAGAAGGTATTGCATTACACCAAGTCTCGATATCGAGAGTTCACCTGAAATACATGTTTTGGGCACCCTGAATCCAATAAATGGATTTTTGGAAGTATGTCCATGTAAGCATAGGCCGCAAGTTAGGTATGAGACACTCCCTAACTTACAAAGCGAGGGGCATTACTGATGGGGCCTGCCTTCTCAAAATTCCAACTTAAATCTCTCATTAAACAAAGAAACAAATAAACAAATAATGATAGTAATAATAATAGTAATAATAAATATACCGAAAGGAGTTGCACAGTATTTCATTTATTTCAAATGCAGAGTTCAACGGTAAAACAAACGCAACAATGACGCAACCTTGGTTAAATTAAAATCGACAGAAATAATGAATTTTTCTTATGTTAACATATTCATAGTTACATGTCCCATTATAGAAAATTAAATGACAGCCTTAATGTCCGTGATTAGTTTTCGAACTAAAGTGTGATGCAAGATGCAATTGTTTAGTATGAAGTGAGAACTCCACATATAAGAATCGTTTTTCATGCATTTCGTGAAAAATTATAGATGCGTATTTTACATTATAAAGGCAATAGAAAAAAAGTTTATTGCAGAATGGCAAAATGAATAGCATAATATAGACGCAGAAATAAGAACACGTGGAAATTTCCCCAGAATTAATGAAAGATGTTGTAATATAATTTAATCAACCTCTTTTTGTTATTGTAGTCATTTTATTTTAAAAAAGATGCAATGAAAACAGGAATAGCTAGAAATGGCTTGTAAAATTTGAGGGTCATGGAAACCATATGCTGATGAAATTCGACTAAAAAAAATGTAATGTGTTCCATTCACTTAACTTTCTGTAGCTGTTCCATAATATACCTACAAACTATTCTTACAAAGGATTATTCCTTTATCTAGCTCATGCCAATCGAGATAAACATTATCAGAATTGGTCTGATTACTTGCTTCATTGTGAATAGAAGAGATAGTCAAATATTTTAAAAGCCCATTGCTGTGTGAAACAATTGAGGTTCGGTTCGCTTTGCGTAGTTCTGTTTGAGAAACGTTGGCTAGTTACAAAATTGAAACAATAATAAGAAATATCTCGACAACGGTCAACTATGCAAAAAAAAAACGTATATGACATTAAATATGTGTCCTAACGAGATCTACATTTTTATGTTGTAAGTTTTTGCCTATCTCTTACGGTTTAACCGTTATGCAAAATGTTGCAAAACTCATCAAGAATAAAAAGACCTTCTCAGCCTATTCCCAGAAATTTCAAAATACAATTTTATTTGCGATGTAAATATCGTTAATATACGGTATTTTAATCAAAAATGTTACAGCCATTTTTGAGAAAAACATTTTCAAATATTTTTCCATGTAAAGGGTAGTTTGTGGTGCATGGATGTTCTTGAAAATCTTCGAGTCATATTCTTAATATAAAGTGAACACAAATACCAAGTTTAGTATTCAACGGTCTTTTCGTTTTTGAGATATTCTGTCCGGACACACATACACGCACACACAGATGGACCTTATTCTAAAAATGTTTTTTTGGACCTGAAAACATATTTCCGGTGAAATCTGACATCGAATTTTTGGGTTTAATACAATAATTTCTGAAACTACTATGTACATGTGTATACTTTTCCCATGCTAACTTCATATACCCAACGTCGCGGGTTCAAACCCTACGGAGAAGATAGATTTTTTTCGGGTGTAAAAATCCTTAGCATGGCTTCCTTCGGAAGGGAAGTAAAGCCGTTGGTCCCGCGTCGTAGATTTACAGCACGTAAAAGAACCTCGCGCCTGATACAGAGGCCTCTGAGCAACATTAAGCGGTCTTTCACTCCCAATTTAGAATGGGACGCTGAGAAACACAGCAGTTAAAAAGAGTCCATAAATAACACGCCATTTATGTTTATTTGTAAATACGGACTAGAGAAAGTAAAAAGTTTTAGTAATGAAGTAATACAATTCTAATCTCCTGAATACTTTGTAAAACAGCTAAAATTGGTTTGGTTGTAATGTAAAGTGCAAGTGCAAGTTCATGTAAAGTCCTTAGCCTTATTCGCTTAACTGCCTGGGGGGGTGGTCACCGCGTACTCCTTTATGATATGCCCTAACCTGCGCTACCCCTTTTTACTTTCTCTACACGTACTATGTACATAGTGTATAGAGAAAGTTTTTTAGCCTAACGTCCTTTAACCTGGTTGGTCATATCGGACGATGAATGAAATTGGTGAAATGATGCTCATCTGATATCGGGGTCCATGGAGCTTAAAGTTATTCGTCATTCGTCTTCTCAGGATAAGGTAAACCCCGAAAAAAAACAAAAAAAAAACAACTTACCAGAGTAACTCACCCTAAGTGAGATTCGAACTCACGAGCTGTTGAATGTGAGGCAGACACGTTACCATCATACTACCCAGGCGGGCAGAGAAGGTGTTGTATTACACCCAAAACTTCAATACCGAGATTTCACCGGAAATATGTTTTAGGATCTCTGAATAAAAGAAAAAGAGACATTTTTAGAAAAAATTACATATGTGTAGCATAGCTCAAAAACAAAACGTCCTTAAATACCAAATTTTATATTTAAGCTCAGCTCCAATGATGCGAGACTAAGATTTTCAAGAAAATCCCGGATATACTTTACATGGACAAAGTTGAAATAATTGTTGGTTTTTGTCTAACGGTTTTGATTAAATCTCTTATATTTAAGACAATTACATACCAAATAAAGAGTACATCTTGGATTTTCCGGCAATAGCCTCTGAAGACCTCTTTATTCCGGATGAATTTGTCTGAATTTTGCATAATTGGTAAACTGTAAGACATAGACAAAGATTTACTACACCAAAAATGTAGATCCTTTAAAACACAATTTATGGCATTTACAGTTTTTCATGGAGTTGAGCGTTTTCGAGATATTCCTTGTTATTGGTTTCAGTTTTAAAATACTTCAACTTTTCTCATACGGGAACTTGTCAAGTCCACATCTCATGCATCCACATTTTAAAACATCTGACTGTCGGTTTAGCCCAGTGTTTTTGCTAAGTAACAACTAAGAAAAATTCGTTACAGGGATGTAGAGAAAGTCATGTGAATGGAACACATAAGATTTTCCGTTTACTTAGCATTTATTTAATGGTTGCGCTTATATTTCAAATATTAAGGTTCAACTGCATAAGCGGAAGAGTGAATTTTGTCCTGCAGAGTGTTAATACGGTTACTTATTGACTTCTTGGGAAATTGTAATGCAATTGAGGCAAACACTGAGAGGCCTGGAGCATCTGAAAATGTAATGTGAAAATAGTTTGCTAGGAAACAGGTGTGGTCGTCTCCTTAGCGCGGTGGTGGCGCAGCTGCCTACCAAGCGGGAGACCTGGGTTCGATCGCCAGTACCGGCGTGGGGATTTTTCCCCCGCTGGGAAACCTGGACCGGGGTGCACTCAGCCTCGTGAGGTCCTTGGGGGGCCAATTGAGGAGCTACTTGATGGAGAAGTATCGGCTCCAGGTCGTGAGGACCGCATTAACCGGCCGGGAGGGGCTCGAGGCGCTGACCACGTCTCACCCTCCAATACTGCACCCCATCCATGACGTCTGTAGTGGACCGAGATGGGGGATGCAGCGGCCGGGCGGTAGGCCAAGGCTCCCCGTGAGCTGTCGTGCCATGGAGTTAAGTTAAGGAAACAGGTGTACTGTGCTTTCTTTAAATAGCTGTAGAGCCCGAAGAAATGTTCCAACATCCATTTACTATATATTACTTTTTCTAGCCCGTATGTACAATGTGCATAGTGGATACACAAGGTATTTTTTTATTGTTTAATTTATATAGCCCCCTTTAACATCTAGGGTCATATCGGGGCTTTGCGCTTGATGCAACTCGTTGTCTATAGGTTCTTTTAGTTTAAATCACTTGCTTCCCTCAAACACGCACACATTCACTCTCACACACACACTTCCAGACTCTGTGGGGGGATAGGGAATAATTCTGGCTAAAGAAAAATTCCCCGCCCCAGCCGGGAATCGAACCTGGGACCTCCGGCTGAGAAGTCAACTCACTGACCACTCGACTACTAAGATATCACAGAAGGTATTGTATTTCACCCAAAATTCGATACCGACATTTCACCGGAAATATATGTTTTGAATTCCCCTGAGTCTGAAAAAAATCATTTTTAGAAAAAGGTCCGTGTGTGTCTGTGGACTGCATAGCTCAACAACGAAAAATCGGTTAAATACCAAACTAAGATTTTCAAGAAAATCCCCGCACCCCAACTAACCTTTATATGAAACATTTTTCGAAACTTTTAATTTTCTCAAAAATGGCTCTAACGATTTTGATTAAAATACCGCACATTAAACATATTCATATTACAAATAAAATGTGTATTTTGTATTTTCTGGGAATAGCCTCTGAAGAGCTCTTTATTCTGGTTAAGTTTTGCAGAATTTTACACAATGGTTAAACCGTAAGATATAGACAAGAACTTTCCACAAAAAAAAAAGTTAAAACATACAATTTGTCATATACTTTTTTCTTGTGGCGTTGGCCGTTTTCGAGATATTGTTATTGGTTTTAATTTTAAACTAATTAACTTTTCTCAAACAAAACCATGCAAAAGGAACCAACTTCAATTGTTTCACATAGCCACCAGATTTTAGACGGTTTGACTATCGTTTTAGCCTAGGTACTCCCTTTTTTCCTTCTACTTACAAGGGAGCAAGTAAATAGCCAATTCTGCTATACTTTATCCAGATTATCATGATGTAAATAAAAGAATAATTTATATAAGAAAAATTTGTTTGTGGATGGCTAGAGAAGGTTATGTGAATGGAATACATCAGATTTTTTTTTTTTTTTTTTTTTTTTATCGATTAGGTCAAATATTCACTCTGTGTGCTTTAAGTTAGTGACCCTGAGGATGGAGGCTAGGAAACACTAAAGGCAACAGAGCAAGAGTACCTACTAACAGAATGCTATCAAAGGATTGAAGTTACAGTTAAGCCAAAATAAATGCCTTCTGCCATGAGACAAGAACTCTAATTTATATCTTTAAATTGAAGCGTTGAACGAAACATTTGTAGATACATTTAACAGCAAGTTCCTGTTGATTTTTTCAATTGGAACTTAGAATCATATATAAAAATACTATGGAAATATATTTTAAATAAATATGATGAGCAAATTGTGACATTGTAAATAAGCCTATAAGAAAATATAATACTTAAAATAAATCACATTTTTAAAGAAAAATTAGTATCGATATTTAAATGTATTTTGTCTTGCAGAGTGTTACTAAGAAACTTGTGCACTTTCTGAGAAATTGAAATGCAATTTAAACAAAAACTGAGACAGATGGAGGATTATGGAAGTTTGAAAATGTATTTTTAAGAAAAATGCTGTTTTATTCGTAAAATGGAATGCTAGGAAACAGGTGTACTGTGCGATCTTTAAATAGCTGTAGAGCTCGAATCTAGGGGGGGGGGGTACATGAAAATGTGGACTGTGGATGCCGTTAAGCTCCAACTTCCATTTATTAGAAAAAAAAATATTTTCGATTATTTCACCTACTGTGGTCATCTAGAGTAAATGCCAGTCATTGTGCTCTTAAGTAAAGTGCTTTTATATCTTAAAATCTATCAGTTTATTTAATACTTGTAAATAATTGGTGGGCGGCGCCGTGGGAGTGGCTAGACCTCTCGTCTCCCATTTAGGTGGACCGGGTTCGATCCCAAGCGCCCGTATGTGGTGGACAAAGCATGGTCTGGGCGTGTTTTCTCCAGGTCCCCCGGTTTCCCCCGCCACTCGTTCCACCAATTGCTCCATCATCACCTTTCCAATCAATTTCATCCAATAGCATCCACTTCTTCATGTTCATGCCGGGCTACGGCCCGACTCATCGTAACAGGTTCTTCATTCTGTGGTAGGCATTGGCTTGTAAGTCCTACAAATACGGGGAGGGTAAGTTGATTACAAAGCGAAACGAAAATAATGGGTCAAGTTATGGAGGAAAATATGAGATATGCTTCAGAAAGTAAAATCGGGAAAGCTTATCTACTAATAACAAATGGCTTGCACAATTATTTTAAATTTAACCTCAAACAGTTTTTGGCGTCTCCATCACTGTAGTCGGTTTAGATAGCTCAGTTGGTTAAGCGCTGGTCTTCTGAACTCAAGGTGACGGGTTCAAACCTGGCCCAGATAGCTGTTTGGAAGTGTACTTAAAAGCGACAGCCCCATGTCAGTAGAACTCCTGCGGGACAACATTCCGACACACCGGAGGCGCTGATATGATGCTGGCAATTAACAGATATTTTATTGTAAGGTCTCTTGTGCTGAAAGCGTTTTACTCCCTATTTATAATTTTATAATGAATTATTATCCCTAATGCTTAACCTGCGCTTTATTTTAACGATGTCTCCATCCTATCACAGATGATGCCATGGTTGACTCTCAATACAAAATGTATCATGAAATTCATTGATGATGACAATTATCTATTCTTAAGTAATTTGACTACCATTATTATTAAACGTGTTTTCACTAGCGGACTTCACGCCTTAAACCTTTCTCCTTAAGTTAGATATTAAGATAACACCTTCTTCATACCAACAAGAATAAAACTCGTTTCTAATATAGCCGAACCACTCAGGATGACGGATGAAGAGGCGAATTATAAGCCAGAGAGGTTTTCATCTTCAGCGGAGGATGATTAGCTTAAAAGAGTAAGAAAAGTTGGTAAGAAGAGAAGAATCTTGGCAGAAGAATCTAATGTGTTCCATTCACAAGACCTGCTCTATAAACTATTGCTACAGAACATTTTTCCTTTATTTACATTGCGGTAATTGAGCTAAACATTAGCAGAAATGTTCTTTCTAAATAGAAGGGAAATAAGGAAATACACTAAGCCAAAGAGGTAACGGAGTTTTATTTATGGGCGGTCTTTATTGTGCTTCTCAGCGTCCCATTCTACAGGATGTTTCAAAACGACACCAAATGAAGATGTTGACCTTGTTGGTCATACCGTACGTGATACGTGAATATAATTTTCAGTTCTAAATTCGGCACATACAAAAACTGCCATAAAATCACCATAGATTAGGTAGTCGTACATAACCAAATGGCACGTGCAGGGTCCACTCTAAGAGAGAGGCCGGTTGGTAGCGAAGGTCCTAGTCGCGTGGTGTAGGGGTGGTTTGATAGACACGCCGGCGCGGCACTGGTCACCTTAGTAATGGAAAACGTAGCATGTGGGTTTTGTTATGTGTTTCGTATAACACGTTCTGAGGTTGTTTACGTGGCGTATGACAACCGTTGTTCCTGGGCTGCCTAATCTCAAATGAGTGCGATTTTTAAACACACATAAAACTTTAAATAGAAGAGATGTAAAGTTGCGACATCAAGTTTCGGACAAGTCTAATCGACTGCTAACTTCGTTTGGTGTCGTTTTGAAAATTGCCTGTATAGTGGGCGTGAAAGACGGATTAATTTTGCTCAAAGGACCCTTATTCAGGCTTTAGGTTCTTTTAAGCGCCGTAAATCTACAATACAGGACTAACGGCTTTATTTCCCTTCCGAAGGAAGCCATGATAAGGATTTTTAAGCCTGAAAAAATCCATCGTCCTCCGCCAGGTTGGAACTCGCGAACTTTGGTATATGAAGCTAGCATAGTAACCACTACACCACGGAGGGAAACCGCTAAAGCTGTATTCGCATCTTTTAAAAAACCAGTTGCTGTTTAAAACAACTAAAATTTGGTTTTCGCTTTATTTTCAAGGCCAGGAGTAAAACAAAAGAGATGAAACGAAAGATAAACCTCCGTTTGCCAAACGATTAAGTATGTAGCTTAAAACTAAAACCAATGACAAAAATATCTCGGAAACAGTAAATTCTACAAAAAATGTATATGACATAAATTGTGTGCTCCAACGAGATATATATTTTTACTTTCTCTATACACTATGTAAGTAGTGTATAGAGAAGATATTGTATTGAACCCAAAAATTCCAGATCGAGATTTCACAGGGAATATATGTTTCGGGATGACCTCCTGAATAAAAAAGAAAAGAGCATTTTTAGAAAAATATTCGTGTGTGTGTGTGTGTCTGTGTGTTTGTGACTTTGGGAATCATAGCTTAAAAACGAAAAGTCCATTAAACACCAAACTTGATATTTAAATGCAGTATCTTCCAAGGATGCGACACGAAGATTTTCAAAAAAATCCCCCGACATACTATCCTTTACATGGGAAAAATGTCGAACATGTTGGTTTTTCTTAAAACGGGCTCTAATAATTATGATTAAAATCTCTTATATTTAAGATATTTACATGATAAATAATATGTATATCTTGCATTTTCCGGGAATAGCTTCTGAAGACCTCTTTATTCTGCATAACTGGTAAACCGTAAGAGATAGACGAAAACTACACAGTCAATTCATGTAATATATATTTTTTTTTTTCGTGGAGTTGACCATTTTCGAGATATTCCTTGTTATTGGTTTCAGTTTTAAAACATTTCTCATACGGGAACTTGTAAATTCCTGACCAGGCAAAGAAATGGATTTCAATCATCCTAGAGCAACCACATTTTAAAACATTTGACTGTGGGTTTAGCCTATTGTATTAATTTATTTTGCTTCCAATTACAAGGAAATCCGCAATAAGACCATTTCTGCTAACGTTTATCTCGATTAGAATGAAGTAGATAGAAGAATAAGCTTATTAACAATAACTTATTATAGAGATGGAACACATCAGACTTTTTATGAAGTAAATTTTGCCTATCTCTTAGCAGTTATGCAAAATCCATTCAGAATGAGGAGGTCTTCAGTTCCTGTTCCCAGAAAATTCAAGATATACATTTTATTTGTCATGAAAGCATCTTTAATGTGTGATACTTTAATCACAATCATTACAGCCATTTTTGAGAAAACAAAAGTTTCCATGTAAAGTGTACTTTGGAGTGGGTCATTTTTCCTGAAAATCTTCGAGTCGCATCCTTGGAAAATATTATAAACTTAAATACCATGTTTTTAATTAAACGATCTTCACGTGTTTTAGCTATGCTGTCCACAGACACACATACACGCGCGTGGACTTTCTCCTAAAACTTCATTTTTGGAATTAGGGGACCTTAAAACACATATTTGCTGTGAAACCTCGGCATCGGATTTTTTGGTGCAATACAATATCTTCGAAACTATCTGCATGTTATGTGCACAGACAGTAAAAATATCATAAAAGAGGGGAGAGACAGAGAGTGAGAGGGAATGAGAAACAATTAAACATTTTTGAGGCTTAGGTTCATGGGGCCTACAATCATGTTTTATGCAAAGAAACCGTAGTCCCAAATAAAGCGAAAAACTATGTTATAAATCCTAAAGCAATTACTTCTCCCATTACATTTTGGGTAAAAGGGCATGCAAAACGTTTTTCTTATAAGCACTTGGATCTGACCCAAAATGTTTGAGAATGCCCTGTCCTAGAACAAATTGCCAGTGAAGAATATATTCTCCAATCTACAAAATTCCACATGATATGTCAGGAAAATTCAAGTTCACTTTGAAACTTTCGACAGATTTTCAAGCCACCACTCAAGTTAACATAACCCAAATACACAGTAGCTCAATAGAGACTTAAACATATGGAAAATATGTGTGTTTTCTTATTTTTTTTATTATATTAATAAAGTAGTTTTCATTACCGTAGTATTACTGCATGCTAAACCTAAGTCACTTACATAATTGGTGGTCAGTTTACAATCTTACACATTTTTAACACATGGCTATTTTATATTTTAATTATTATTAGTCTTGCAGAGTTTCTCAAAATCAATTTAAATAACAAACGATTTGAAGTGTGTGAAATAAGAACTGATTAATGCACTTGTATTCACTGACCATTCATTATGAGTTCTATTAATCAGTTTTTGTGTTTCTTTGTGTAACACTGGACACAGGTAAATTAGGTGTCTTTTAGTTTGCTCTTCTATATTGCATGGGCAGTGTGGATTATCTAGAGCAACGGTTCCCAACCGGTGTGCCCCGGCACCCTAGGGTGCCGTGTGATTGGCTAAGGGGTGCCGCGAGATATTGAGATAAACAAAAAAAAATACCTTCTACTGAAGCCTTAAGTCTTGTAAGGTCTTGAAATAAAATAAGTCAAATCAATTACTCTCATGCACGGCAGATGGTGATAGTGGTCGATTCATTTCAATAATTCAGTTATACTAGTATCCCACAGATGGCATTACAGCTATACCCTGCCGAACATTCCCGAGACTACTCGCTTCCTCACGAACATTCCCGAGACTTCGACATGAATATATAAAAGTGTACGCCGCTTGGCGCTTTCAGTTGTCTTCCTCTCGTTGATTCACAGTGTTTAGCTATGGATAAGTTCATTGGTAAACGTAAACGCCAGGACAGTGAAAGTGAATAGTCGGCTCCAACTGCTTGCTTTAAGAAGCCAAATCTTACAGTTTCTCCCGGACCGTCGAATTCACCACATAAAGAAGACAAACGAAAGAAAAGAACATACCTTGACAGTTACTTAGCGTATAGATTTAAGTGGAATAACAACGAGGAAAACTCCATCCCTGTGTGTTTAGTTTGTGGCGAAACACTTAGCAACGAGGCCATGGTACCTAGCAAACTGAAGCGGCATCTTACAACAAAGCATCCTAGTGTGTCACAGAAAAGTGTAATGTATTTTTCACATATATTAGAAGGGGAGAAGAAAACAGATGTGCGAATGGTAAAGAGAATGACCATAGGTGATACTGCTCTTGAAGCCTCATTTAAAGTAGCAGAACTGATAGCTAAAAAAAAGAAACCTCATACTCTTGGTGAGGAAATCATTGGCCCTGCATGTCAAGTTATAGTTTCAACAATACTTGGCGAAGGAGCAGCTAATCAAATTTCGAAAGTTCCTCTGTCCAACAACACAATCAGCCGCAGGATATCTGAAATGTCATGCAATATCAACGAACAAGTCACGGAGAAAATAAAAACTTATAGAACATTTGCTTTGCAAGTAGATGAGAGTCTCGATATTGGTGACAAACCGCAACTCCTTGGTTTTATCAGATATATTGATGAAAAAGATATTAGTGAACAGTTTCTGTTCTGTAGACCGCTGGAGACTACAACCACAGGCCATGATATTTTCGTTTCTATTAATTCCTATCTCAATGACCACGATCTTTCATGGAAAGACTGTTGTGGTATATGTACAGATGGTGCACCATCTATGTCTGGGAAATTAAAGGTTTTACTGCCAGAGCTCTCAATGAAAATCCATCCATTATTATAACTCACTGTTTTCTGCATAGAGAGGCATTAGTCGTGAAAGCGTGTAATGAAGATTTTGCTGAAGTGTTTAACCAAGTTGTGAAAATGGTGAACTATATGAAGTCTCGACCTTTAAAGTGCAGAATTTTTGAACCGTTATGTCGCGCAACGGATGCAGCTCATACCTCTTTGTTACTTCACACAGAAGTAAGGTGGTTGTCGCGGGGTCGTGTATTGAACCGGTTTCTCGAACTTAAAGAACAGCTAAAAACTTTTTTTAAGGATGAAAATCAAGGCACATTTCATGAGCTCTTACTAAGTGATTCTTGGTGTTTTGAACTGTCGTATCTGGTAGATATTTTTCATAAGCTGAATGAACTGAATGTTTCGATGCAGGGTCGACATGAAACAATAATCTCCTCAACCAATAAAATGAAAGGTTTTATAAGAAAACTTAGTTCTTGGAAGTCTGCAGTTCAAAAAGGAGATTTGTCGAACTTTCCATCTCTTCTTAATGTGGCAGGAGATAAAGATCTGGGTAAACTGAAAGACCGCATTTGCGATCACTTATCAAGATTGCAAGATGCAATAGATGCGTACTTTCCAACTATTTCCACTACGAATCTCGACTGGGTTGTCTCACAATTTGATTTCGTAGATAGTGCAGAGGAAATAGATTTCATTGCTTGCGAACGAGATAAATTTATTGATCTTTGCGCTGATTCCACACTCAAAGGTAAGTTCACCAAGAGTGAGGCGTCGGTGGCTAGTTTTTGGCTTCAACGCAGAGAGGAGTACCCTAACCTAATGAAGAAAGCAATTAACGTACTTTTGCCCTTTTCAACATCCTATCTATGCGAGCAAGCCTTCTCTGCTATGGTGACAATAAAATGCAAAGCAAGAAATAGACTGAATAACCTTGAGGATGATTTGCGTGTTTCACTGTCAACTGTAAGACCCGACATCACATATCTGTGCTCTAAGCATCAATCAGAAGTTTCACATTAATCATTAATCGAACAAAATGTATTGATGTATTTTTACTCAGTGATTGTAGTAAAGTTTACTGTATTATGTTATGGTGTACGTTATTATTATATAATATTTCAATAAATTAACATATTAAGCTTAATTTTCTTTTAATTCAAGGAAGGGTGCCCCTAGTGTTTAATGTTATTCCCAAGGGTGCCGTGAACTTCAAAAGGTTGGGAAACACTGATCTAGAGTCTTAAATTTGTGAAGGTAGACCCTTGTTTTTCCGTGCTATTGCTGTCAGATTTGGAGTGTTAGTTATTTTCATTTGTAGCCTTTTTTCAATGCTCGGGAAGAATTCTCTAGTGATGAGCACATTTGTAACGTTGTCCCAGTCGCCCTGCCATTTAGTTAAACTCTCTTGCTGCAACTCCCTTTTGAGTGCGCTTTTTGGTATTTTATGGCAGATTTCAATTTCTTGGCTCATTGCTCCTTGCTCCTTGCTCCTATGTGTGCTTTAATCCAAACAAAATCTAGTTCCCAATTTGCTCTTTTAAGCTTTATAGGTTCCCTTCTTATTAATTCCAGTATTTGGTTATTGTTGTTGGTGTTTTTTTTTAAAGAATTTATTGTTATTTGGTTGTTCGTGTGTATGAGAGAGATCTTTTCTCCTTATTGTTCCAGTTGCATTTTAGTAATCAACTTTAAATTTTCCAGAATGGCATTGTTCTGCCTGATTGTTGGAACAGTTTTATGTGTATGAGCCGGCGGGTGCGGGAGGGGGGGAAGTATTTGGAAACTCAAGGGGAGAACTCCAGTCAGGGAATAATTTTACCGACATATTACTTTCTCTAGCACATATGCACAATGTCCATACTAGGTAGAGAAGGTATTGTATTCCAACCTAAACCTCGGTACCGAGATTTCGATGGAAATACATGTTTTGAGGACTCTAGATACAAAAAATATTTTTAGAAAATCTTCCGTGCATGTACGTACGTACATACATACATACATTTGGATTCATGGATACTAAACTTAAATACCAAGTTTGGCATGTAAAGGAATTTTCGTTTTAGGGCCAACATACGAGCACACACACTTATCTTTTTCTAAAAAGTAGTTTCTTTTAACTCAAAACTCGTAGTCCTGGTATCTAATTCTTGGGTGGAAAACAATAATATTTACAATGTACATGGTACATATGTGCTAGCGAAAGTAAAAATGGGCAGAGAAATAATACTATTGTTAAAAGTTTGATTCTTTTTCTTAATTGTTAAATTAATTTTTTTCTTCCAGAATTGTATTTTCCAAAACTGCTGATTCTGTATAGAGGAAATGAGTCAGAATTTCTCAATAATTGAACGTATAAAACTCTCACGGATGAACCTGTGGCATTCCATGTTGTATATAAGACATCCGGGAAGCGAGAGCAGTGGGGAGGTCCGAAGCTACAGGGTAACTCAGTGACATAGTAAATAAGAATACTGGGCCTGGGACACGGTATGAGGTGGCAACAACCCATGTAGCGACCATGACTTCCCTTTTGTTCCCTATATCTAACTTCTAACGACATTCCATACCTTTGTTGTGCAATTGTATTCGAGGGACACATTTACTTATTGCAGATACAAAAAATATTTTTAGAAAATCTTCCGTAGGTGTCTGTATGTATGTAGGTACGTATGGATTCATGGGGACCCAAAATACGCATTTCCGGTGAAATCTCGGTATCGAATTTTTGGGCGTATTGTGATACCTTCTCTATACACTATGCACATAGTACGTGTAGAGAAAATAAAAAGCATCTTTAGAAAAATGTCAGTAAGCGCGCGCGAGTGTGTATGTCTTTAGACAGCATAGCTCAAAAACGAGAAGTCCGTTAAATACCAACCTATTTGAGTTCAGTATTTTCTAAGGATGAGACACGAAGATTTTCAAGAATATCTCCTACCCTCGCCAACTACCCTTTATAAGGAGACATTTCGAAAATTTTTATTTTCTCTCAAACGGTTCGAACGAATTTGATTGGAATCTTTTATATTTAAGATATTTACTTGACACATAAAATGAAATTTCTGGGAATAACCTCTGAAGATTTGTTTATTCTGGATGAATATTCCTGAATTTTGCATCACTGGTGAACCGTAAGAGATAGACAAAAACTTCCTTAGCAAAAAATCTAGAGCTCATTAAAACACAAAGGTCGTGTATATACATTTTTTTTTTTTTTTTTTTTTTTTGAGTTGACCGTTTCTAAACTGTTCCTTGTTATTAGTTTCAGTTTTAAAATACTTATACTTCTCTCTAACGGAAATTTGTCAACTCCTAGCCATACAAACAAAGACACTTTAATCACATACCAACCAGCTTTTAAAACATTTGACTTAGCTTTAGCCTATGGTACTCACTTATTTTCCTTCTACTTACAAGGATGCGAGTAATAAGAACATTTGTACTATTTTTTTTTCTCGATTCGCATGAAGTAAATACAGGAATAAGCTTTTTAACAATAATTTGTTTCAGACATGTGGAGAAAATCATGTGAATGGAACACATCTGATTTTTCCATTGATCATCCAGTTGATGAAGAATAGCAAGAAGGGGTTTCTTATAAGTAATGGTTAGTACTGCATGGTTACTGTAGCCATTTTAAACAGCAAGTGTCATTGGTTTAGGAAATAATATGTGATTGATTGCTTGATTTGCTGCTGCTTGTGGTGGGAATGTTACTAGAGGACGCTGACATCTAGCGGAAGAAGTACGATACCAAATTATCATTGCCCGTCACGTGCTGTACCTTGCGGCCTTTTTATAAACTAATAAGATGGAAGTTGAAGCAACTCTGCAAACGCCACTAGATAGCAGGATTCCTGGCCTTACTAGCACCTGTACATTGATTCACTCTGGCGTTGACTCTGAGAACTACTGGGGATATCCGGCAACACCTGCTCTCTGTATTATAACTACTCAACTGCGCAGGAGCCGATTTGAAGTATGACTGTTTATCAATTCGAATGCTATTTCCGAATCGCCGCGGTGTTGTTGGAATATAGTTATTATTCAATATCCTTCAAATAGCAGAATTATTGATATTAAAAATGGACGCGTTTACCAATACATTAAGCAGCAATTAGGTACCAGTTTTAATCATACGATAAAGTGTTGTTATATTTGAGTGTGGCTCTTGCAATTCAAACATGCATTTCTAAATATCAATGAAATATCAATATATACTCCAACTACCTACACAGTTCTGGATATACATCTGCAAAGTTGAACAAGAATTCTGAGAAGAAAAAAAAAGTTTTTTCCTCCATATTAAACTAATGTGTATTCTAAATGCTAAGAAAATGTCGTCCTCTAACTGAGAAAACCCGCTATCCCCATAAAAGCTACTTTCGAGATATTTGAAGTTGAAGGTTTTAAAATGCATGAAAAATCAGGAAATTCAGAAATGGTGATTTAACTTAAGGTAATGTTACAGAGACGTGCTTAAGACTGTTAGTACATGGATATGTTGTTATTTATCAAATCAATATCTATATTACGAGATAGCAAAATACAGTGTTTTTTGTTGTTGTTTTATAGCTTATCGTCCATGAAATTTCATATATTTGACTTTGTAGGGCTGTTTGTCTATAAGATCCCGGGAGCGTCCAAATTGTCAACCAGTCCTTCAATGTATAAACTGTTACACATTTCTTTGCCTTTTCAATTTTATTGAACTGTGAATACAATCTACTTTCATGTAAGATACGGCCGCTTTGCATAAGTTTATATTCTATGACTTGACGATACGAGTCTCAACTAAGTACAGGAAAATAGCAGCAACATATTGGTTATGGTTTTGATCTGCGCAGATATCTGAAAATAGGCACACTTCATTAATTCCTGTTAGATGGTTTATAAATAGTGAAATAAACACAAACGAATTTCAGAACTTTATCTGCTTCCATTTGTTTCTATGCAGGCATAGCAATAAGCTTTATTTGGTGGGGGTGCTTCGTAAATTGTCAGATTGTGTACAGATAATTTTCTACTGTATTGCATGTAACATCGATGAGGGTATTTGTAAAACATACTGCAAATCAAATTTCACCAATATGAGTTTAACATCCATATTTGCTCTCTCTTAACCCCTAGCCTAAGTTGCGTTGGAATCCTCCTTTCTTCTTATAGGTGCAATAAAGTTGGGCATCCCTGTGTGTCTCTGAATGCTTTTCATTTTCATGTCCAGTACAAATTTGGCACTGGTCCCTTCTAGGGCCTGAAAAATGACTGATTAAAGCCTTTACCAAAGATTCGTCGATCATTATAACCTATAAAAAATACCGGGACATAATTTTTTGCTGCCAAGGCCTTACTTTAAACAATTCATACATTTTTGTTGATACTCACATTAGGACCCAAATATTCTCTCTGTGTTGACTTTCACGAGTAATGGCATCTTTCATTTGGAAAGCTTTAAATGTGACTTTTTATGTGTTGGATTGTATTTAGACCAATTTCATTGAAAGGCGCATGTTTGCTTGTGCTACTTTCACTTATGTATACGCAGACCACATTCCGCTTTATGTTCGAAAGCTGTATTAATGGAATATTTCGCAATACCAAGAGTTTTAAGATTGTGTTCCATTAACATGAGTTTCCCTAGCTGTTCTGCAAATAAACTATTCTTATAAGAGATTATTCTTCCCTCTACTTCATGCTAATCAAGATAAACACTAGCAGAAATTACCATTTCTGAAACTGTTTATTGATTAGCATATTACTTAGTCCCACATAGTAGAAGGAGAATAAGAGAATATACTAGGCTAAAACGGTAGACATTTTTTAAAACGTTATTAAATTTGGTTCTCTTGGTTCTCTTTCCGTTGACAGGAGTAAAACTAAAGAGAAATGGAACGTATGGTTGGTTCCTGATTGAGAAAGGTTTTAATTACTTTAACATTTGCATAAATGACTGGGAATATCTCGCTGTTGCAATAAGAATTAAAAAGAAAAGCTTGATACGACATAAATTGTGTGGTTTAACGAGATCTACATTTTTTGTGTAGTAGGTAAGTTTTTATCTATCTCTTATGGTTTACCAGTTATGAAAAACTCATTCAGAAAGAAGATTCAGAGATATTTCGTAGAAATTCCGGGTGTAATTCTATTTTTCATGCAAACATCTTTAACATACAGCGTTTCAATCAGAATTGTTAGAGCCAATTTTTTGAAAATCGAACGTTTCCAAAAATGTTCCATATAACTGTAGTTTGGGGTGGGGGGATTCTATTGACAATCTTAGTGTCGCATCCGTGAAGATACTAAACTTAAATACCAAGTTTGGCATGTAAAGGAATTTTCGTTTTAGGGCCAACATACGAGCACACACACTTATCTTTTTCTAAAAAGTAGTTTCTTTTTACTCAAAACTCGTAGTCCTGGTATCTAATTCTTGGGTGGAAAACAATACTATTTACTATGTACATGGTACATATGTGCTAGCGAAAGTAAAAATGGGCAGAGAAATAATGCTATTGTTAAAAGTTTGAATTTTTTTCTTAATAGTTAAATTAATTTTTTCTTCCAGAATTGTATTTTCCAAAACTGCTGATTGTGTATAGAGGAAATGAGTCAGAATTTCTCAATAATTGAACGTATAAAACTCTCACGGATGAACCTGTGGCATTCCATGTTGTATATAAGACATCCGGGAAGCGAGAGTAGTGGGGAGGTCCGAAGCTACAGGGTAACTCAGTGACATAGTAAATAAGAATACTGGGCCACGGTATGAGGTGGCAACAACCCATGTAGCGACCATGACTTCCCTTTTGTTCCCTATATCTAACTCCTAGCGACGTTGCGCAATTGTATTCGAGGGACACATTTACTTATTGCAGATATGTCATTCATTGACAGCATAGCGCCTTTCTTTTACTTCCTCTACAATAAGTAGAGCAATATTGTATTCCACAGAAATTTTGTTATTGAAATTCGAAAGGAGATAAATGTCTTATGCCCCCTGAATCAAACCACAGCATTTTTAGAAAATCTGATGTGTTCCAATCACAGGACTTTCTCTACCTCTCTGTAACAAATTATTGTTTTAAAGCCTATTGTTCTGTGTACTTCAGACTAACCGACATAAATATTATCAGAAAATGATCTTATTACTTTCTTTCCTCTAAGCAGCAGGGAAATAAGCGAGTACACCGGGCTAAAACGATAGTCAAATCTTTTAAATTGTGCGTTTTTGCGCGATCTAAACTTTTTGTTTAGTAAGCATTTGTATATTTCTTTTGGTTTACAGGTTATGAAGAGTCATTCAGAATGATGAGGTCTTCAAAGACTATTCCCAGGAAAGTCAATATATACATTTTATTTGGCACATAAATATGTTTAATATAAGTTTTTTAATCAAAATCTTTATAGCCATTATTGAGAAAATAAAAATTATCGAAACCTTTTTACATTAAAGGATAGCTTGGGGGGGATTTTCCTAAAAATATTCGAGTTGCATGCTTGTAAGATACTGAAAAGAAATACCAAGTATAGTATTTTCGTTTTTGAGTTATCATGTTCACGGACACACCAACCTTTTTCTATTTCTTTTTTTGGACACAGGAGACCCTAAGCGCGTATTTCCGGTGAAATCTCGATACTGAAGTTTGGGTGGAATGCAATACCTTCTCTACCTATGTACTATGTACTAAGTAAAAGTAAAAAGATACCAGCATGTGTTAGTGTACAAAACCCATAATTCAAAAGTGTTTCTAGAAAATGCTCCGTGTGTGCGTATGTATGAATTGTAATATTCTCAAAAATGAGTTCTAACATTATAATTAAAATAGATTATTTGAGACATTTAAGACAAATATAATTTAAAACTTGAATTTTCTGAAGTTAACTCGGTCTGTATAATTTTTGTGTACTTTGTAAACTCATAACACGAAAATGCAAATCTCGATAAAGCTCACTCACAGTATATTTCAAATATATATTTGTAGGGTAACCATTTAGAAACATTCTTTATTATTGGTTTCAATTTTCCAGCAGTTCTCTTCTTTATTTATTCGGTTTTTTTGGCTCCTATCAAGCAAAGGGAACGGAATTTCATTTCCATTACTTCTCGACAGCTATTCATTAAAGGGTTTGACTATCCCTAAATCCTAGTTATTCCCGTATTCCTGTGAATATACAAACCCATATTTATGCACATGTTTGTCTGGATTAACCTGAAGTAATTAGAATACGCTTTACGCATTTAAAAGCATAGTTTGTTGCAGAAGGGTGAGAAAGTCTTGTGAATGTAACACATCAGGGGCATCTTTATTTTCTCTATTCTGTACATAGTACATAAGTAGCGAAGGGATTGCATTCCACTCAAAAATTTTCGATACCAAAATTTACCTGAAAATTCACGTTTTAGGGTCCCCTGTTTAAAAATTTGATGTGTTACATTCACATGACCATCACCACATCTCTGTTATAAATTATTGTTCAACACGCTTATTTTTCTATCTACTTCATGCTAATCGAGATAAACAGTAACAGAAATGTTTTTTTTTTTTCGTTTTCTTTTAAGCAGAAGGGAAATAAGGGAATACACAAGGCTAAAGCGATAGTGAAATCTTTTAAAAGCTGGTTGCCATGTGCTTGAAATTCGTTTCTTAGCATGGCTAGGAATTGACAAGCTCCCGAATTAGAACAGTTTTAAGTATTGTAAAACTGAAATCAGTAACAAGGAATATCTAGAAATGGCCAGCTCTAAGAAAAAAATGTATGTGATACAGTTTGTGTTTTAACGAGTTCCACATTTTTTGTGTAGTAAGTCTTTGTCTATCTCTTACGGTTTACTAGTTAGATAAAATTCAGCAAAACTCATCCATTATGAAGAGCTCTTCAGAGGCTATTTCCAGAAAGCTCAAAATATACGTTTTATTTGTCATTAATATATCTTTAATATATGGGATTTAAATCAAAATTGTTAGAACCATTTTTGAGAAAATCAAAACTTTCGAAAATTTTTCCATGTAAAGTGTAGTTTCGGGTGAGGTAACTTTCCTCAAAATCTTGCCGTCGCATCCCTGGAAGACACTAAACGTAAATACCAAGTTTGGTATTTTACTGACTTTTAGTTTTTGAATTACCGTATTCACAGGTACACGAACACCTCACTCACACACAGATACATGCACACACAGGGACCTTTTTTTTTTTTTTTTTTCTAAAAACGATTTTTTTAAACAGGGGACCCCAAAACGTGTATTTATAGTGAAATCTCAGAATCGAATTGATGGGTGGAGTGCAATACCTTCTCTACCTATGAAGCATATACTGGAAGTAAAAATTAATATGTTCCATTCACATGACTTTGTCCAGCTGTTTCACAAACAACTTTTTTACAAAAGATTGTTCTATTATCTACGTCATGCTAATCAAAATAAATACTACCAAAATTGGTCCTATTACTTGCTTCTTTGTACGTGTAAGGGAATATGGAAGTACACCAGGCTAAAAAGATTGGTTAAAACTTTAAACCTGGTCGCATGTGAATTAAATGAAACTCGGTTCTCTTTGCTTGCTAGTAGTAAATAAAAAAGGGACCTAAAGAAATAACACTCCCCGTTTGAGAAAAGTTTAAGTAATTTGAAACTGAAGCAAATAACTCGGAAAGTTCAAAAACGGTTAACTTTACAAAAAATAGTGTATGACATAAATTGTGTGTTGTAATGAGATCTGCATTTTTTTTTTTTTTTTGCAATTAGTTTTTGTCTATCGCTTACGTTTTACCAGTTATACAAAAGTTATACAAAATTCATCCAGAATAAAGAGGTCTTCATAGACTATTCCTTGAAAATTAAAAATATACATTTCGTTTGACATGAAAATGTCTTAATAAAAATCGTTAGAGCTATTTTTGAGAAAACCAAAAATTTTTAAAAATGTTCTATGTAAAGGGTAGTTATGGGTGGGGGATTTTCTTAAAAATCTTCGTGGTGCATCCTTGAAAGATACTTAACTTAAATACTATTTAACCGACTTTTCATTTTTCAGCTATGCCTACAGACACATACAGGGACAGTTTTTGTACAGATGCTTTTTTGGATTCATGGGGTCTCAAAAAACATGTATTTCCGGTGAAATCTCGGTATCAAATTTTTGGGTGGAATACATTACCTTCTCTATCCTCTATATAGATTGTACATACGTGTTAGAGAAAAATGTCTGACAAACTCCTGGTATGATTCCCTCCAATTCAAATAAATGTTTCCTTGGCACTTCTCTTAACTGTCTCTTTAATTCACCCTTCCTGCTCTTCTTAAGGATTCCAAAATCCACTTTTGCAAGTTTGAAGTCCTTCTACTATTTATAGATATCCAACCTCCAAAATGATCTGCAACTTTTGCTCTGTTTTTCTTCCGAAAATGATTCGCTGCGCTTGAAATGAATCTGTGTCTGTTCTTTATATTATAAACAAGCCCTTCAAAGCATTTTTTTTTTTCATTTCTTTATTTACTTCCCATAAACGTTCATCCTTTTACCTTCAACTGCTCCTTTTCTTTCCTTCCTCGTTATTCTCTTCCTTAGCATTTTTCTCTCTTCTGATACGCGTAACATCTATTGTTGATTCTTCATTTGCACAGATATTTGAATGGCAGTTTCATGTTTTTTTCAATTCACGCTAATTGAATTTATCCTCTGAATATGCACTAACATTTGGAACATAATCTGGATCTACATCAGACAAGTCTGATCCAAAATCAAATAGCACGAGGTGATTTTAATCTAGAGCTATATTCTTCCACTTCACTTCCAGTTGTTGCAGCAAGATTTTAATTGCTTCATTCTTTAAAGTTTCATCACCTAAAACAAAGTTATCACAATCTCTGGTTTTCCACACTCCTAAAATTGGGTTGTAATTAAGAAACAACCCCTAGATAATTTAAAATATATTTATTCTCACTGCTTTTATTTACCGTCAATTACGACAATCAGTTCGTATTTTGAAAAGTAATAAACACAAAGAAAATTTGTTAGCAACAATTAAATACACATATTCCATCTGATGAATTGTAGATGCTTCTAGTCAGAATATAATACTGACTACAAACACTGTTGGTCATTGTTTTACAGGAATAAACATTTTGTAGCTTTGTCATATATTATTTTGAGGCATACATTTAAGAGAAATTGTGCTTTAAATCTTTAGCAGAGTTTTGTTGTCAACAATATTATGGTATTATAGCTTCCTTGTCCAGAAAAGCACGCTAAATGGACTTAGCGGATTTTCACTGTCTAAAACCAGATATAGAAGCATTGTCAAGGAAAACGCGCCATGTTTCGTTTGAGGTTTTTTCCTATCAAGAATATAATACTTTTGTAATTTGACATTTCATAACTTGCGGGTTCTCCCAAATCGTAAAACCGAATATAATACTCTTGGAAGGATTATAACCCAATTTTGAGCAAAACTGGAGTAAGCTGGATTTTCCAGTGAGCCGACAATATGTCCCTTTTATCCCCTAGTACATTTGCACTATCAATTAACTGAAGATGTAGATGGACAGGCGCCTGGTTCTGAATAGACACGCTGAAATTTAAACCTTATTTTTTTCTGTACTGAAAACGTTCCATATAATGCAATTTTTTTACTTATTTCTTTCAAAATAGTTATACTAACCAGCAAATACACATTAAAGGAAATTACCATGTTATTTTTAAAATAATTTTTAGAAAATCTTTATTAAATTTCGAAAAATCAGGAGTATTGGAGAGTATAAAAGCTCATAATCTTTAAGTTAAAACATCATCTATTTCAAACTTACTCATAGTATATAAAAAAATTGATCTTAATATTTTTGCTTTCCATAGCACTTATGTACTTATCCACCCCAAAATTGGATACCAATTACACCGTTAATACATGTTTTAGGGTCCCTCAATCCAAAAAAATAATTTGTAATATTTTCGTTATTTTATCGTCAATAAACTTACTGTAAAGCTGCACTGTTAGTAAAATATTTAAAAATAGTGTTTGTGAAGGCAGGAATACCTAATCGAAGCTGTATTTCGTCTTGTGATACGGTATGAAGAAAGAGAATATATAATTAGTAGTAACACGAGAGGGAAATGATGGAAGTAAATCACGCCATCCGATGATTACAGTTGGTCTATTGCACTGAACATCTTCACTTGGGAATTTCCTGGCTGCTCGAGGAATGGTAGATTCATGGGACCGGAAATTATGATTTGAGTTATGTGGGTTATTTACCAGGATGGACACTCAACGGCAAACTTTACGGTTGTAAAACGCTTTATCCATTTATTGTTAAGCATTTGCGAAGATATTATTTGAAAACTTATTGAACTCTCAAACACCATCATAATTACCATCAATACATTTAAAATAAAATTGGAAGTTAACATAACAGCAAATGTCTGAGAAAATGCAAGGCAAAGGTACGAATGCTCCACGTTAACTCGTTCAGTACAGTAAGGAAAAGCAATTTTATATTTTCTTCTCTGAGCAGATACTGATAACACAGCGGGCAAAGTAATTCATCTGTGAAATTTGAAAACAAACTGTGGAACTTTAAAAAACTTATTTTATAATAAAATCTTGTGAATTATAACAAATATATAGGGGGTTTCAAAAGTCAGTTAAAACATTAAACTGCTCTAAATAGAACAATATTTAATACAGCGAAAAAAGAAAAACATAACAGTGTAGGGCAAACAATGGAATTTACAAAACACTGGGAGGATTTCCGCCGATCTCTTGTTCAAGACACTGTCTGAAAATGCTGTGCATGGTGCCACAGACAGAAAACTATATGCTGAACAAGAGAACAGCAGACATCTTAATGTTCTGTGAACTTATTTGCCCGACACTCATGTTTATGGACATCAAATTAATGTTTAATGAACTCCATTGTATGTCCAACACTGAATTTGTTTTTTCGTATCTCAATTACTATAATATTTATAGAAGTTTAATCTTTGAAATTACTTGTGAAAGACTCTCTCTCGCTCTCTCTGTATATATATATATATATATATATATATATATATATATATATATACTTTTCCACTTGGTGAATTGGAACTACAAATTAATTAAAGCTACAAATGTAAAGGGCGTATGCTTATTATGAGACACGCCCAATTTTAAAATTTGTTTTCTTGCAGAAAATTTTAGCATCTTTCATACTCACAATTCAGCACATTATGTAATTTTTTACTTATTTACTTAATAGATACACCCTCAAAAGTACATTAAAGAAAATGATCACATGCAGTTTCCACATTATGCTCCAATTTAGATACATAAATTAACGTTTGGAAAATCAACAGTTTGGGAGAGAAAAAGCAATATTTTTTTTTGTACAATAATGAATTAATATACAATAGATGATGTGATAGATTTATTTAAAATTAATTTACTTTATAGCTTGACTTTTTATATGAACAGTTATAAAAATGTGTCTTTCGAAGTATTTTTGTTACAATAATGAATTTAGAAGATAAAATTGTTATTTGAATAATAATTCAAGCTAGAATTTTGGAACATGCCAGAAGTATCACTTATTGTTTGTAATAATTGAATAAATTTCAACAAAATATCTTGCATACCTACTGCGGATTTTCCAAATTCCACTGTCGCATCATTTAGAGGTGTGAAATTTGGAAAATCTACAGCATGTCAGATATCTTATTGAAATTTATATCAATTATTATAAACACCAATGGTGATATTTTTGCCCTATATCAAAATTCTACTTACATGGTTATTTAAAAATAATTTTTTGTTGTAAATGTTGTTGTTATAATAAAATGAGGCACGTGAAGAAATATTAAAAATATTCACATAGAAAAGTCCAGCTTTGTATTAAATGAGTTTTCAAATAGATCGCTTATATTTTTATATTAGTCCTATTACTGTAGAAAAATTATTATTATATAATTATTTCGTACTCTCCAAAATACATGATTTTTCAAAGTTTAATAATTTCTTTGTCAAAATTGGAACATTATTTCAGAAAAGTAATGTGCCACCATTTTAATGTGCTTTTCAGAAGCAGTGTAAAATGTTTGAAACAAATTAGTGAAAATTTGCATCCCGTGGAAAATTATGAGTATGGAAAATTATTGCAAAAAGAAATAAGGTTTACCTAGATCTGCCCGTTCATAAGTGTGCGGCCACCCACATATAGTTTCAATTCATAGGTAGTTTCAGTGTCTCAAGTGCGAAAAACAATATATTTCCCTAAAGTTCACATCGTTTTATTATAAATATTTTTTTTTTTGATTTTTCACAATTTTGGTCATATTTCGCAGATACATCACCTTAAATACATTATAAATCGCCACAGTTTTCCACAGGGGCCACTTTTCACTCACTCACTCACACACACACACACACACACACACACACACACACACAATAGCGTACATAAAAAGTGCACATAAGGAGGGCAACTGATTTTGTTAAAAAAGAGAGCTTGTGGGTAGTAGAAAGATTTAGATTTCAAAAGTGAATTTTGGGCACCTTATTTAGTTAAAATCACATGGTGTCATCTAAAGGCTAGAGCAAAACATGTTATTGTAGGGAAACTTTTGTATTGTCATTATAAAAAATCTGAACTGTTCTATGCATATGCCTTTCTGCATCTGTTCTACAAACAAACTATTCTTACAAATGATTATTATTTTATCTAAAAACTGCTAATCAAGATGAACACTAGCAGAAATGACCATAGTTTTTTAACATAGAGGGGAAATAACGGAACACATTTGGCTGCTGCTACAGTGAAATATTTTAAAAGCTGTCGCTATGCGATTTTCATTGAAATTCAGTTCTCATTTCAAAGCCAGCAGTAGAAAAGAAAAAGAGATATGAAAAGAACTTGGTATTTCCGTTTGAGAAAGAGTTTTAAAATTGAAATCCATAACAGGGAATATCTCTAAAAACTACAAGACATAGATTGTGTGTTTAACGAGATCCACATATATCCTGTAGTGAGTTCTTGTCAGTTATGTAAAAGTCGAAATGAAGAGACCTTCAGGAGCTGTTTCCAAGAAATTCAGGATATACATTTTATTTGTCATGTAAACCTACGGGATTTTAATGAAAATCTCGGAGCCATTTTTCAGAAAAATGAATATCTTTTTGAAACAACCTGAACAAAATATAGCTTTAGACAACGCTTATTCCTGCTCGCGCACGTATACGTGCACGTTTGCTGTGAATAGCTTAACTCTAAAACGTAAGTCGGAGAATTATTGTATTCCAACCTAAATTCCAATTCCAAAATTTTACTGAAAATACACGTTTTGAAACACCCTGAACAAAAACTAGTTTTAGAAAAAGTTTACTCCTGCGCACGCGCGTATACGTGCACGTTTGCTGTGAATAGCCTAATTCAAAACACGAAAATTCGGTTAAACACCAAACTTATATTTAAATTCAGCTACTTCCAAGGATGGCACAGGAATGTTTTCAAGAAAATTCCCCACCTCACCGTACCGTTTACAGGAAAATGTTTATATTCTAAAAATGGCGCTAATGATTTTGCTTAAATGCCATAGATTTAAGACATTTTCATGTCATGTATAGAATTTCCTTGGAATATCACTGGGAAAGCCCCGAAAAAACCCATGGGTCAGAGTAGATGTTCAGCGGTAGCCGCTCGCTTAGCTGCGCCTCCTTGATCGGCGCTTATATTGTTATAACCTTGCTCAAAGGACCCCCAATATTAAAGTAACAACTCTATAATATTATGTAAACACAGTAGAGTTTTTGGGAATGTTCGTTTTACTTTCTCTACACGTACTATATAGATAGCCTATAGAGAAGGTATTGTATTTCACCCAAAAATTCCATACCGAGATTTCACTGAAAATACAAGTTTTGGCAACCCCTGAATAAAAAAAAGTATTTTAGAAAAATGTCCGTATGTGCCTTTGAGTAACATAGCTCAAAAACGAAACGTACGTTAAATACCAAACTTGAAACTTAGGCTCAGTAGCTTCCAAGCATGCGATGCGAGAATGTTCAAGAAAATCCTCCCATTCCAACTACCCTTTATTTAAAAAAAAAATGATCGAAAATTTTGTTGTTTTTTTTTCAAAAATGGCATTTTGATTAAAATCTCTTATATTTAAGATACTTACATGTCAAATTAAATATATATCTTAAATTTTCTGGGAATAGCCTCTGAGGACCTATTTATTCTGGATGATTTTTTTTTACTTCTGCATAACTGGTGAACCGTAAGAGATAAACAAAAACTGGCCTCCCAAAAAAGTAGATCTCGTTAAAACACACAATTTATGTAATATAAATTTTTTTCCGTGGAATTGACCGTTTTCGAGATATTCCTTGTTATTGGTTTCAGTTTTAAAATACTTGAACTTTTTTCATTCGGGGACTTGTCAACACCTGGCCAAACAAAAAAAAAAAAAAACGGATTTCAATCCCATAGCAACCACACTTTAAAACATTTGACTGTCGGTTTAGCCTAGTGTAATTCCTTCTGCTTAAAAGGAGTTAAATAATAAGACCATTGCTGTTGTTTATCTCGATAAGCATGAAGTAGATAGAAGAATAAGCTTATTAACAATAATTTGTTACAGAGATGTAGAGAAAGTCATGTGAGTGGAAATATCAGATTTTTTTTTTCTTTCCTAAAGTGACACAAATCCCTATAGATATTTTTAACTTAATTCAAGGCTTGGGACGAGCACTTATTACGTTTTTTTCCCACTTTATAATCCTGAATATTCTAATTAAGGTTTGGAGGAGAGAACAGCACTCAGGTGCCTGCACCTCCCGAGGGTTGCAGTAAATTTTTTGGAAGAGAAGAGAATGAGAAGCAGGGGCAGAGGTCGAAAGGTAATTAAAATTTACGTTCTCTTTGAAGTCTTCCGTCGCACCAACTGTAACCTGCATTCCTCAATGGTAGTACTCTTAAAATGTCACTGTTGAGGATAAATGTGGCGCATAACGTTAAATTGCAGTTTTCATTCTTTTTAATAGGTGGGATAAAGCATCCGCCTTCAGCTTCACTCCTAGCAAAAAAACTAATTAAATTGTTGTAAAGTCGACATACCAAGGTTGCTCTCGTGTGCCAGTTGTATCGTATTTATTCGCACATTAAGCATTCTTTTTAGAGCATATGCTGAGTCCGAACTACTTAAGAAGAATATGCCAAGAAGCAAACAATAAAACATCTAGAGAAGCTTTGTTGTCTGGTTGATGACTGGTTTGTTTCTAGTTTTTATCCTGTCTACTACTTACGTACAGCAAATAGTAGAATTATTTTATTCCAACTAGAAATCGATACCGAGATTTCGTCAGAAATACACGTTTTGAGGATTCCAGAGTGAAAAAATCCGACTTGTTTCATTCACAGACTTTCTTCATCTATTGTGTTTTTTTTTGTTTTTTTTTTTTTGTTTTGTAGGTGTTTAATGCCCGCTTTTACTGCACTCCACAGGCGATGACACTGAGGAAACATAGAATGAATATTGAATGAATGCGATGGTGAGGGAAACCGGAGAACCCGGAGAAAGCCCGCCACATGCGGTCACCTGGGATCGAACCCAGGCCTTGGCGAGAGGCAAGTGGCTTAACCACTCGGCCACGGCGTGGCCCTATCTATTATGTCACACATTATTCTTACAAAAGCTTATTCTTCTATCTCTGTCGTGCTAATCAAGATAAAATATACATAAACTTAATATTAGTTCCTTGTAAGTAGAAGGGAAATAAGGGAATATACTAAGCTAAAGCGATAGTCAAATCTTTTAAAACCTGGTTACTATGTGATGGAATTTTGGATATATTGGATGGACAGGGGTAAAAATAAGAAACAGGAATGGAAAATTCTCGTTTGAGAAAGGTTTAGGTATTGTAAAATTGAAAAAAAAATAAAGAGTCTCCCCGGAATGATTAACTCTATAAAAAGTGTATATGACATAAATTGTGTATTTTAAGAGATCTACATGTTTGCTAAGTAAGTTATTATGTATTTCTTGCGGTTTATCAGTTATATAAAAAGCATCCAAATGAAGAGGTCTTCAGAGAATAGGCCCAGAAAGTTCATGGTGTACATTTCATTTGTCATGCAAGTGTCTTTAATATAGGCTACTTTTATCAAAATATTCAGTAATTTCCACCCAATTATGCGATACAGAGATTTCTTCGGAAATACAAGTTTAGAGGATCCCTGAATAAAAAAAAGAAATAGAAAATCTCGATTATCATGGAGTAGAAAGAAAACTACTTTTTTTAAGGAGTTTGTTTGTACAACAGCCAGAAAAAGTCCTGTCAATGAAAGCGTCGGATCTTTTGTTTCTGTCCTGAACAACTGGAGTAATGACACAATATTCGTGCTTTTAAGTATCAATATTTCCAAGATACTTATTCACTACAAAACTTAATTTGGAATTTTGAGTCTATGGTGGTCTCATCACAATCAGTTATACTCACTCTAGACAATGATAAACCGGACAGGTTGACACGTTGGTCTGGAAAGATTTGCCATCACTTTGAAAGTAATACAAATTGTGTACGTAACTAATATTTCTGACAGTCTCTAAATATAGAATTATTTATATAAGTAAATCAGATGAAGGGAGGTTAAATAATACTATAACAGATCAGATATATTCTGCCTGAAGCTTTTCCCAGCAGGTCAGTCCTCCTGACATACACACCCCAGTGAGATCCTGTAGCAACCTCACCGGAAGTTTGGCATCTGCAGGTCGCAAAACAAACCTTCTTTGGAGACAACAGTCTTGACAGGGTGGAGAGAAAATATGTGTGTTTGTGTATGAGTACGTTTGCAGGGGTGTTCCATACTGCAACCGTGGACCCATGAAAGGGCGGCCGACATCCGGTCAAGTAGAGCGCCGTCGTGGGGGATTCCTAACAGTTCACAATCAGTTCATCTCGATGCGTGGAGCGCCAGGAGCCCGCGGCACAGTCCCGGATAGATCACCTGACTTCGCAGACAGCCACTAACGCCATCCCGCAATTCTTCATCGACACTTACAACCTTGAAAGAGACCGGTTGGGTTGAAATGAAGAGACAGGGATTTCAAGGGAATGAAGAATCCTCTCCAGTATTTGCCTAGCGATCCCGGGAAAACCTCCAAAAAGCCCATGGGTCAGAGATGTCGGCCACGGGGAATCGATCCCGCGACCTCCCGAATGCCAGTCCTAGACGAAATGCCTGAGCCACCTGGCTCGGTGGGTGGAGAGTGTGATTCGTAGACGGACTCTGGTGTTAGCTGAACGTTTATAAATATCGGGCAGACACAAGTCTTCCACCATGAGATGAAGTTGCAAGAATGTGAAAGGTGTCTGGAAGTTCGCAAATATAGCAATATTCCTCTACACTTCAACCGCGAGTGTTAGCGGTCGGAAACATTGTTAATAATAATGTTATACGACGAGTGGCGTTTGAACGTACGACTCCGCCGGGAAATTAGTTACGAAAAGCAAAAATAAAGCAGAAGAAACATGACAATATATTCTTACTGGTCAAAATATCACTGGCCTGTTCACACCCTGAAAATCAACGAGACATTCTCACGCTTTGGTGAATTGTGCTGAGAATGGCGAGGATTTGGGATCAGAAACATACCGTTTCCATCTTCCATTCCTCCCGTTCCTGCGACCCGCGATCTGCCCCATGTTTTAGGATCTACCTAAAGCTTATATAGATGGGCGTAGGACTGTTTAAACATTAAAATCAGGACAAAAGAAAATTAAAGTTGAACTGTCAATTAATGGCTTCTCCCACCGCGTGTAGTACAGAAGTTGGAAAAGTTCAGTCAGACTAAAAAAGTCAGTGCCGTAGCCGGAATTTAAACCACGGATCGCCTGCTATCCGGGCAGTTTCTTTAACCACTAAGTAAAAATGACAAAATGCCGACAGAGGACTAACTTCCCCAGCTGACTCCCGTTTTACCCGGTAAACCACAAAGTGATCTCAATGGCGACTTACAATGTAAGTACTGACTAGCTTTTCTTCTGGTAAGCCACAAGGAGATTTCAAAACAATTTGAGATCACCTTGTGATTTACCGGGAAAAACAGCGGCATTTAATGCTGCGTCGGCATGTTGCCATGGTAGCATTGTAGCTAGAGCAACAGGATGGACACCAAAAGTTCCATGGTTCAAATCCTGGCTATGGCATTGCATTTTTCAGTCCGACTGTAACTTTCAAAAGTTGAACTATTACTGGACTTCAGACAGGTACGTTACACGTAACAAACTGAATCCATCCTTTGTACTCTCTTAGCATTTGCAGCGTTTGTCAGCATTCACTATCGGTGTTTACCTGACCATCAGTGAACTTTGGCAGGCTGATGTTTACATTGTTTGTATTTCCTATGCCTTCTTATAAGTTTTAAAATTCAGCGCCTACACATAACAACGTGCAGTAGTCGAGGCCGTTAAGGTACGGCATCGTAAACGGAGGTCTGCAGTTCAAATCCCGACAGGATCATCCACCCTGATTGGTGTATTTTTCCAGATTTCCCCTTAGTTATAACTGACAGTGCCGGGGGAGTTAGCCTACATTTACTCCTGTATCCTTCGCAAATTTCCTTTCCCAGTTATTTAATTCCTTGTATCACTATTGTTTATCACTTGTGGTGCTGTATATAGTTAGTGCGAGTGTTAAACACCACTTTAAAAATCTGATATTATCTCTATGCTTTAGCCTTATCAGTTGATATACACACTATGCCTTCGAAGTTTATGTTTCGATATACCTAGGTACTTTATTTTATTTGAGATAAATCTTTGAAGAAATAGTTATATTACCGATTTCCTTAGAAATACAAAAGCAATATCGAGAGTCAAATGTTTAAGAACTGCGGGCTTTATGCTGGCCTTTAAAGCTACATACTGTCTATTTACACCATGGGTGTGACCAGCAAAAAATAATGGATCAGGGAGTCTGTTGATTACCAAAAGTGATATGTGGGAAGAAAATTTGGTTCTTACTTTAGTTTCAATTTTTGCCGCTGATAAATTTAAAATAGCATACTTTACTTAAATAGGAAAATAAGTTATAAATGCTGTCGCCATGTATAAGAAAGAAGAGAAAGGAAAAAAAGAGAAATGGGGCGTCTCACGAGGGGTCATTGCCACACAGGTGTTACAGATAGACCTGGGATTTTTTTTTTTTTTAGTGAAACTAGATCTAAAATACTCGTAAACATACCTGTGTTTCCGCTTTCTCTCCCATAGGCCTAAGTTGGACAAGAAAAAAATATTTACAAATAAGAATTATCCATTAAGAGTATATAATTCCTTACATATATCATTGTGTAACAGTTATTAAGCAAGATAATTTACATAAATTTGCAATTTTTATTTCTTCAGCGCGTCAAAGTACGGAACGATTGGTAGTAATGGTGACGTTTTCCCATGGGAGGGCCGCAGCTCCTGGGCGATTTTGACATATACGAGTGCAGTTTGGCTAGATTAAGCGTTTTATATGTGGACGCAATTAATGATCCAATTCGTTGCACCAAACGTCTTGCTAATTCTCGTGACGATGTAGCCATTCGCTGCTCAACATCATGAACGACATCTTGGATCTTCCATTTCTTGGTCTATCATCCAAGGAGCCCGTCTCACAAAACTGGCGCACAAGTGCGTAAGTGGCACTTTTATCTGGTAATGGATCATACGATTTGAGCTCAATCTAGGCTTCCAGCATTAGCGACACACTGCGCACGCGTAAAAGCCATTGTTTCCTATTACGATTCAAGGTTTCACTCTGAGCAACGCAACAGCTGCACTGACTTACATCTAATACAAATCTGTTCTTCAAGGCTACAGCAATCTCTAATGCAAAGCTTGCTAACGTTGTCAAGTAAAATACCCCAAAGACAATTTTTCAAAATATGAGTACGGAGAATTATCAACGCTCCGTATCTGGCATACATCTACATTTGCTGTATGGTCAGATTTTGCTATCTTTTACGGTTTATCAGCGATGTAATTGTCCAGTATGACGAAGACTTCTGCGGGTAATCAAGAAAACTCAAGACCTACATTTCATTTCTAACGAAAATATCTTAATCAATCAGAATCTTTCGAGTCATTTTGTTCCATGCAAACGGTAGTTTGGGGGTGGGGATTTTCTTAAACATCTTCATGTCGCATCCTTTGTAAGATGTACGACTTAAATATACATTTTTGTATTTAACCAACTTTACGCTTTTGAGCTAGAGTGTGCACAGTCTACACACGCACACACACACGCGCGCGCACAGAGGTACTTTTTATATCGCTTTTTTGTTTGGATTCAGGAGGCCTCAAAATGTATATTTACTGTTAAATCTCGACATCGGATTTTTTGTTGGAATACAATATTTCCCATACTTACTATACATAGTAAAGATACTATATGATATTGATTTTCAATCACCCGCAATACGAAGCAAATGACTGACGATATGTAGTACATAAAGATGTGTTTAGACCTGGAAAGTAGCACAATATTTTGATTGTCATATCTCGGAGGTGAAAATTCCTTTATAATCAAGTGAACTGGGTGCGTTCTTAAGCACTTAACGTTACTATTGTGTTTAAATAACGTATATGAATTAGTGTATGAAAGTTTAGAAGCTACCAGAAAGCGCGTTTAAGGGGAGATGAAAGCTCTGTATCTAATGTTAATGTGGCAACTTGATTACCTATAACCAGAGAGAATATATTATATAACCGACTGAAATGTTTATAAGAAGATGTATGATTTTTCTGTCCACTGGCCTACTTTAATACAATAATGTCCTTTATTCAGATATAGGTATTGGCCTGGTGGTTAGACAGGTCACCTCTCACATAGGATTGATTCCATGGGACCGCATTTGGGATTATTTGGAAGAAGCGGCGAGTTCTCCGACATTCTTTCCACCAATTGCTCTATAGTCATATTTCATTGTATCTATTCCATTGTTATTTCATATCATCCACTTCCTCAATTTCATACCAGACACCGTGCTGATCACACATTCTGGCTTCCCTCTGTTCCACAAACTCTGCTATTCAACAGGCCTGATTGTTCAAGTCCTACATACAAGGAGGGTAAACAGAAATAAAAAGTTGTTCTCTTAAGGGTACATATAGATGAAACATGAACATTGGAAAACTCAGTTCCAGTGTCCGTTAAGTTTCGTCATTGCGTCCAAATAACGTAGTCTAATTAGTTAATTTCCTGTAGCTCCTAATTGGAGCATAGGATACCGTTACGATGTTTCCTTGATCGGATTTGAATTTCTAGTTCATGAGTTCGCCGCTATACGTCATGGTAACGAAGGAACGGATCGTCGCCCACAGATGGCACTGTAGGACGAAATCACGACTTGCGAACGCGAAATGGCGGAATTTTCCCCAGAAGCCTTCTTTCAAGTTATGGGGTTCTCTTAGTGCAAATATACATTACACGAGACCACAGGCTTTACTTCCCTTTCAAAGGAAACCTCTCGAAGGATTTTTGTGGCCAAAAAAATCCATCGCCGTCCACCTACAATCTCAGCTTTTAGAGGCTAGCATGGTAATCAGTACACCACGGAGGGTGACAAATAACGTAGTGTAGCAACGTGAAAATGTCAGTATTATACAAGGTAATTAACGAGTTAATTGGGCACATGTTGACGGAATTTTAATTCACATATCTTTGCTTTGCTCCATACTTACAAAGAACATATCACTATATTCATATTCCAAATACCTCTAAAGTTGTCCTATGTTATCTATGTGGCATAAGAAGTCCATAGTCCAAATATAGCTTCTTCAGAATTGCATTGATGCACTGCTTCTCGCAGAGGGCTAACGAACGATGTCAACAGTTTCGAGGTCACCTTAGTGAAATAGTATTTTATCGTAACTTTTCAATGTTTACATTTGGAACAGTCGCTTACGTTTCGCAATCTCAGTATTTATACTGATAGGTATCGTATTCTTCCATCTCAGAAGTAGCACTCTACCATACAAATGCTCTGATCAAAATATTCTGATGAAAAATAGTTCTGCATCGCCCAGTAAGTCGGCCTGTTCACTAAGACGGCAATGCATGCAGTCCAAGGTTCAATTCCGCACCTCCCCTTTGAGACAAGGAGCTCGCTGAACTAATAATGACGATGCTTTAACCCCACTGGCGCTGAAGTTCGAATGAATCTGAAGAATCAGTATAAGTTACTGCTTTCTGCTTGAAGTCCTCTCAAATGAGCAGTGACTGCTATGCAGCTAGTGGGGCTCCACTGCACTCATTTTAGTTTATTAAATCTGAATATAAGTGCTGCATTTGTATTTTGCCCAAGTAACCAAATAGGCAGATGCCAACATATGTTTCTGTGGGAGCATGGGCATGGGACGGGCGCTACCTGCCTTCTCGTTTTGAAGAAGAAGGAATGAGAGTGCGTTTGCAGCTATCTTTTGTCAATGGATTTGTAGCTAAATGTTTTTACCTGGTTGTCATTACAACGAAACAGAGCTTACGGTTCCATATGTTACCATAAAACCTGTTTTTCACCTCTGAGGAGTTACTCTCCAGAAACATTCACATACCTTATAAATGTCGCCCTCTGTGGTGTAACGGTTACCACACTAACTTCATATACCCAAGGTCGCGGGTTCAAACCCGGCCTAAAAATCCGTAGTATGGCTTCCTTCGGAAGGGAAGTAAAACCGTTGGTCCCGTATCGTAGATTTACGCCACGTAAAAGAACCTCAAGCCTGATAGAGGGGCCTCTGAGCAAAATTAAGCGATCTTTCACGCACAGCATAGAATGGGACTCTGAGAACCACAGCAGTTAAAGAGCGTCCATAAATAAAACGCCATTTCATTTCATTTTATTACCTTATAAATGACAAGAGTCAATTCTGCGTCAATCAATAGACCATCACTAGAAACAGTCCTACAGCTCTTTGATCACGTTGCAATATATGAACTGGAAAATATATGAAACCACTTAAAGGAAAAAAAAAAAAACTCGAGAAAATAGAAAAGCTAAAGGCCAAAAGTGAATAGTACGAATAGTGAGATTGAAAAATAGGGTTCATGAGATCGGTGGTTCAAATCCCGGCTATGGCATTGAATATTTCAGTTTGATTCTTTCCATTCAATTCTTGTCCTACACACGGCTTGTGTGAAAAAACAATTTAACATAATTGACCATATTAGTGGGCTAAACTATGAAACCCGGGACTTAAGGTTATGCATCTCTGAAATTTTGAAAATCTTGTGAAAGTTATGCAAGTTATTATAAACAATGTTAGTGATATTTTGGCCATGTATCAAAATTCTAGCTTGCATGGTTATTTAAATAATAAGGTTTTACTCTCTAAATACGTTGTTCTAATAAAAATAAGCCACATGGTGCACTTTTAAAATATTCACATAAAATATCAAATTTAGTAGAAAATTGATCTGTAATATTATATTTTTTAAAATTAGCCCTAATTAGCGTATAAAAATTATTATTTTCTTACTCTTCAAAACTCTTGATTTTTCAAAATTGGAACATTATTTCAAAAAAGGATATGACTACCTTTTTAATGTGCTTTTGAGAGCCAGTATACAATTTTTTAAACAAATTAATGAAAAATCACATCATATGGGTGTGGAAAATTATTGGGAAAAAGTTTGCGAGAAAGCATGCTTTAAAATATGTAAGTACTTATTAATAAATATGCGCCTACCCGTTTATAGCTTTAGTTAATAATTGGTTAAAATGTCAATGGGGGGGAGTAAATTATGTATGTTCTTAAAGTTTAGAATTCATATCATTTTATTATACAATATTTTTTATTAATTTGTCATTATTTTTGGTCAAATTTCACAGATGCATTACCTTAAAGTACTTCCGACATTGTAAGTCGCCTTTGGGGCATGTCCTTTCAAAATAATTTGAGGTTTACATGTCAGTCAATTGAGGAATTTAATGCCGTGTCGGCATGTTGCTATGGTAGCTCAGTGGCTAGAGATCCGTGGTTCAAGTCCCGGCTATGGCATTGCATTTTTCAGTCTGACTCTACGTAATCAAATGAAAAAACTGTTTTTTTTTTTGGCCTTGTGCCCTTTTCAGGGCCACATAACTGAGAAATATGCCGACAGAAATGACATAAGAGTTAAATTAATACATAAGACAAGTTATGTTGTCTGTGACTCTCTGTGATAATAGCTTCGCTTATAGTTTAGACCGCGTGCCGCCAGTGCAAACGAGTTACAAATATCTGGAAAACAAAGGCATATAATGTGAATTAATTACGCACATGTCGCGACTATTTGTCGCACATGTTTCCAGATGTACTTTTGTTTTAATTACTACATCAAACCGATCAGTTCTCTTTCTCTTTTCGTGTGTGCAAGACGCTTGATTACCAGGACGGTCGTTACGGGCATACGCTGACCTGCAGGTAACATGTCCATTTTTACTTTCTCTGCCACCTATGTTCAATGCACTTAGTAGATAGAAAAGGTATTGTATTTCACCCATAAACTTGATACTGAGATTTCACAGAAAATACATGTGTTAAGGAACTCTGAATATAAAACAAGTTCTTTAGTGTTCGTGTTTATGTGTGTCTGTGTGACTGGGCCCCATAACTCAAAAACGAAAAGTCGTTTAAGTACCAAATGTGGTATCTTCCAAGGATGCAACACAAAGATTTTCAGGAAAATCCCCACCTCAAACTACCGTTTACAATGAATGTTTTTCTTGAATATTGAACATATCTTGAATTTTCTGGGATTAATCTCAGTAGATAATTTCATTCTGGATGACTTTTTTATAACTGGTAAACTGTAAGAGATAATCAAAAACTTTACTACATTAAAAATTGCATATCTCGTTAAACACACAATTTGTCATATACATTTTTTTTTTTTTTGCAGAGTTAACCTTTGCAAGATATTCTTTGTTCTTGGTTTCCACTTAAATTTTTCTCAAACGGAATTTTTCTTTCGTTTCATACCTGTTATATTTTACTCCTTGCTATGCAAAAAGAACACAATTTCAATTGTTTCACAGAGATATCAGTTTTTAAAAGAATTGACTATCGCTTTAGCTTAGGGTATTTCCTTATGTCCCCACTACCATTAAAAAGCTCGTTCTTATAGCTACTTCATGATAATGGAGACAAATATTAGCAGAAATTGTTTTATTACTTGCTTCCTTGTAAGTAGAAAGGAAGTAAGGGAATATACTAGCCTAAAGTGATAGATAGTAAAATCTTTTAAAATATGGTTGTCATGTGTTTGAAATCCGTTTCTTTGCATTGCCAGGAGTTGGCAATTTCCCGTTTGAGAAAGTATTTAAAACTGAAACCAATAACAAGGATTATCTAAAAAGAAAAAAAGTAGTCAACTCCACGAAAAATATGTGTATGAGATAAATTGTGTTTTTTTGAGAGCTGCATTTTTTGCGCAGCAAGACTTTGTCTATCTCTTACGGTTTAACAATTATGCAAAATTCGACGAAACATATCAGTGGGCTTGTAAAGGCCCTGAACAAGGCAAAGGTAGGGAAATCTGCAGACAAGGTGATGGCATGTTTTTTTTTTTGTTGTTTTTTTTATGCATGCAGAGTCACCTACATCGGTTATTTGCAGAAGGAAGAATGATAAACGGAGAATATTATGCATCGTTATTGCACCGGTTGAACGGAGAAATCAAAAAACGCACTCATCTGATAAAGAAAAAGATTCTCTTCCATCAAGACAATGCAAGGGTGCACGCCTGCGCAGTTTCGATGACGAAAATTATAGAATTAGGGTTCGAATTACTACTATATTCCACCGTGTTCACCAGATTTTGCTTTTTTACTTCTTAATTTGAAAAATTGGCTCGGCGGAAAGCGATACATGTCTAACGCACAGGTCACCTCCCAAAAAGATGCCTATTTTGGGAACTTTTCGAAATCCTTCCTTATGGAAAGCTTAAAGCGCTGGGAAAAGTGTATCGAGCTAAAAGGAGATTATGTTGAAAAATAAAAAAAAAAGTCTACTAAAATTAATTTGTTTTTATACATTTTTCTAAGGACTTATTGAACGCCCCTCGTATGACATTTTCCGGCTGATTCTAGCTACAAAAAATCGGATGTGTTCCATTCACATGACTTTCTCTACACATCTGTAACACACTATAGTTAAAAAGCTTATTCTTCTATTAACTTCATGCTAATCGAGACAAACATTAGCAGAAATGGCCTTATTACTTGTTTCCTTCTAAGTAGGAGGGAAATAAGGGAATACACTAGGCTAAAACGATAGTCAAATATCTCAAAAGTTAGTTGTATGGGATTGAAATACGTTTCTTTGCATGACCAGGAGTTGACAAGTTCCCGAATGGGAGAAGTTCGTATTTTAAAAATGAAACCAATAACAAGGAATATCTCGGAAACGGTCAATCCCACGAAAATATAAATGGCATATATGATGTGTTTTAACGAGATCTACATTTTATGTGTAGTAAGTGTTTTTCTATCTCCTACGGTTTACTAGTTATGAATAACTCAGCAAAAACCATTCAGAATAAAGAAGTCTTCAGGGGCTATTCACAGAGAATTGAAGATATACAGTTCATTTGTCATATAAATATCTTTAGTATACGGTATTTTAATCCAGATCGCTAAAGCCATTTTTTTGAGAATATAAGTTTTCGAATTTTTTCCATGTAAAAGATAGTTGGCTGTAGGGAGATTTTTTTTGTTTTGAAAATCTTGGTGTGGCATCCTTGCAAGACACTGGACTGAACTTAAATAACAACGGACTTTTGAGTTATGCTGCCCACAAGCACACACGCAGGCGAAATACAATACTTGCTCTATACACTATGTACCTAAATAGTACGTGTAGAGAAAGTAAAAAATCCTAGTTCGGGCTTGGCCTTTAACAAATTAACCACGTATATGTGTGTGTGTGTGTGTTCCGTGTATTATAAGCACTTTTTTAGGTTAGTAAAAATTTTTGATAAGAAAAAATTACGAGATTATGGAAACTGTAAAAATAACTCTGTTTGTGTTTTATTACACGAGTTACATGCAAACTGACTGATTAAAATAAAATGACAGAGTATGCAGCGTGTTGCAAAAAGCCCAGATGTAGATATGGTGCTTTCAAATCGATTTGAATACGATCGGCGTTTTCATAAAACCAAATTGCGATCCCATCCCAATACGATTCCACTTTCTAAGAGAATCGGATCCTAAACGATCCGAGTCTGCACCGTGCGGTATTCAATACGGAATGTGCATTTCATATTTCAATCCCTCATGGAAACGTAGTGAATTGTTGACCAATTCTGAGCTTAGGTCCAGGGGGGCTTTCCCCACACCACCTCACTAACTAATTCCTGAATTATACTGCGGTCCCTTTTCACTCTGGCCTAAAGGTCGCCATTAAATTCCGTTTTATATTCTCTCTCCATCCGTCAGAGGCACAGGCCAGTCATCAAAACCTTCCAGCGACAGGCTTCTGTAGGGACTTCACAGTGTCACGGTTTTAGTACTTAAATACAAGACCACTGTAACCAATAGTGACCTTAAGACATAAAACCACCGCAATAATTGGGGTATTTTTCCATTTTGGACACATCATAGGAGGAGTTACGATAAACTTTATAATGTTAATCATATTAATGTCACTTCAAACCTTTAAAAATGTCGCCAAGGTTGTTACGTATAGAGGATTTGAAAATGTGCGTTTTTAGGGGTATTTCACAAATAAAAAAAAACTAATAAAATCCATAAAATAAAATATAACAAAAGCTTACTCATTATTTACCCTGAAAACATCGCAGCAAGTGTTTATTTTAGTGACCATTTCACATAGTTCTGTGTTATATGCCCATGACTTTCTTCACCCACAATCGTTTACTTTTACATAACTTCTGTTCTCACAAAAACTTGAACTTTTCAAGAAATAGTTTCATTACACATTTGTTTTGGTATCTATATGACTTCGTTTTTTAGTTATATTGTTCGCATATACATAAACATGGACCTTTTTCTAAAAATGATTTTTATAAGAGAGCCCCAAAATGTATATTTCCGGTGAAGGCTCGGAATCAAATTCTTGGGAGGAATGCAATACTCCTTCTGCTTGATATACGTAATAGAGGAGGTAAAAAAATCTGATGTGTTACATTCACAAGAATTTCACTACCCTTAATGGGTGTAACAAATATTCTTAGGAAACCTATTTTTCTGTCTATTTCATTTTAATAGAGATAAACATTTTCTGGAACAGGTACACTACTCGTTTCTTTACACACTAATGTAATAGATACACTCAAATGCTTAAGATTTTGACAATATATGACGGCTGTAAAATTCCATAACTTTCTAAGCAAACGCAGGAAACTGAACATCCAGGACATCTTGGATGTCCAAATATTGAAAAATCCCAATTATTATTAACCAATATCTCGGAAATGTCTTATGGCACAAAAAGCTTATTTGGAATAAGTTATGTGTTTTATAGGGATTCGCATTTTTTTATCTACTAGTTATAAAATGTTCCTTCCAAAAAAGTGAGTCAATGGTAAGAGAATTATTAATATTAATTTTGGTGGGTTTAATTTCAGTTATTTTTGTTATAGTTGGGGTAGCATTAAGTTAAAGTAAAAAATGTTTTTCTTTATTGGAACGTAAAATATTGGGATATATTCAACTTCGTAAAAGACCTAATAAAGTTGGGTTTGTAGGAATTTTACAAACTTTAAATGCTATTCTCAGGAAGTATAAAATATATCTATTTTATTTGGTGTATAAATACTCTTAATATATAGTATTTTAATCAAAATTATTAAAACAAATATTCGTACAAAAGTTCCTTGTTAAGGGTAGTTAGGTGTGGGGAATTTTCTTGAAAATCTTCGTGCTGCGGTTTTTAAAAGATAATACATTTAAATAAAAAGTTTGGTATTTATTCGGCTTTCGTTTTTTGACTTATGGTTCAAATACGCACAGACCTAAATTAAAAATGCTTTTCTATTTAAAGAGTTTAAAAATGTGTATATTTGAGAAACCTTCGTATCGAATTTTTTAAGTAGAATACGATACTTTCCCTTCTTCATATATGTGGCAGAGAAGGCAAAACATACATATATGAATACACTGCAGTTTTAATTTCGTTTTCTGATTTGACCGAGCGTAATCAATATTCTAGAAAATTCAGTTATATTTAAAATTGTAATATTAATTTCATAAATCGGCCACAAATTCGCGGCTTGATCCTTGGCTCGACTAATAGCTCCGCTATACTTATATATATCTTTTTTTTTTAAGAGGGTACTACATTTTTTCATTCTGTACTGTGAATACTACAGCACTTCAACCGTCACAAGGCAAGGAAGGAAGCAGTAAAATACCAACTAATGAATACTTAAACTTACTAGCGTAAAGCCTAAAACCAAACGACATACCAAGATCAGCGCCTCCAAATCCTATAAATCTCAAGAATTTTCTGCACCCCACAAATTCACTGAGCATCTGTGACTGGGTCATGTTTTAGCAGATTTAACTTTGGGGGGAATGACTTTTAAACTCTCCTTAATTGTATGAGCATTTCATTTCTGTTGCTTTTAACTGCCCTGACTTAATGGAGAAAGGGTTGGGATGTAGGGTACTAGAACGAAGATAGAAATCTCACTCACTACGACACCATTTGTTGTAACACAGCTTGGGAGGCAGGGATGAACTTAAACATCCGGAGGGGATTGCAGGCCTTGAGACCGTCAGACCCACAGAGACGCGCAGAAATCTCTTAACATTTCTAATTTGAACACCCGCGCAACATAAGAGAGCGGTCCCGAGAGAGCGACCAGAAACCTTAGCACGGTTAACAGCTCACTCTGAAGTTCTCGGAGAGAAATCGTTCCCAAAGCACAAACAACTGCGTCATCTGCCCAGCACTCCCGAAACTGGAGTGGCTGAAAGCAAATCTGAAAAATAAAGGAGAAATTAATTGCCAGGAAATGAGGGAAAAGGGATACATGTTACAATACAGCATTCCACATTCACTTGGTGGCTAGGGGAAAATCAAACACCTCATGTTCGAACACCCGGCACCTCCCCAATGCGAGCATCATACATTACGCGAAGCCATCTTGCTCGGTGGGGAATAGGTTACACTGAATTCCTTTGTTGAAAATACAATTTCATAGTGGTGAGTTTTACAAATGTTCCTGAAACTTCAGCGAGATTTTTCCCTTCAGGCATTCTACATATTGGCGTGGTACCCAACAGCTTAGGTTTTCTCTTAAAAAAAAAAAAAAAAAAAAAAATCTCGAATACAAAACTGGCAATTTCTGTTCATTTCTAATGGAAATATAGATCAAGGAAGAAAAAGTCATTATAATAGTTGATTCAAAATTGTTTATATAATGATATTTTTCAGCGTATTCTGAAATATTACATGTTACTGGGAAGCTGAATTTCACAAACGGTTAAGTTTAAAACATTTCTTCTAATGGGTAACAGTCTTGCTTTTGAATATGAAATGCCATAGTTTGCTGGTTAGTCATGACCAATTGTATAGTTTTCTCCTTTTTCTTTTGCTCCACCTGCTTGCTCTTCTCATATGGAGGACAATATAATACTTGGGAGGCTGATTTTGGAGGAGCAGACGGGCTATGGATCAGATAGTGTGTCCAAGGATGAAGGATAAACCCAAAGCCTGGTGTGAAAGTGAGGAAATATATGATAGGAAAGGTTATGATGTAGCTGTTAATAAACAGAATGGCAGGGAAACTGGAAGACCCGAAGAAAACCCACCCATTCGCCCTCCGTCCACCACAAATCATATATGCGGTCTACTGGGATTGAACCCGGTCCGCCTAGGTGGGAGGTGAGAGGTCTAACCACTCTGCCACGGCGCCGCACAATTGTATACTCAAAATGTTTATTCAACCACTAGCATAATCCATAGTGTTCATTTTATTTTTCCTTCTTGCTTTCTTTTTTTCCTTTTTTCTATGTCTTTCTTCCTTTCTCTTTCCTTCCTTACTTCGTTCCTTTTCTTTGTTTCTTTCATTTCTTTCCTACCTTTGAAATTTCTGTCATTTTCTTTCCTTCTTTTCTTAATTTTTTCTTTCTTTCCTTCCTTTTTTTAATTTTCTTTCCTTCCTTTCTTTTTTCTTTTTTTCCTTTCCTTCCTTTTTTATTTCTTCCCGTTCTTCTTTGATTTCCTTTCTTTCATTCATTCATTCATTCATTCATTCATTCATTTTCTTCCTTTCCTTTTCTTTATTTGTTTCTCTCCTTTTCTTTCTTATTTGGTTTTCTTTTCCTTCTCCTTCCTTTTCTTTTTCCTTTCTTCTTTCTTCATTTTTGAAGGAGATATTTCCTTTAAACAGAAATTGCAAAGGATAATGAATGGACTGGGTAAACGTATGTTCCAATAAGTTCGGGTGCATTAGAAGTTGGAGTTACCCGGCATCAATCGTCTGAAAAAAAACATCAAAAAATCCGGAAGAATTCTTGGTTAACTCCACCAAACCATGATTCCATCTCAGGCCTTCATTGGTGGCGTCACGAATAACCGAGGTGGTTAAGGCCTGAACTCGTGCAAGTATATCTGTGGTTTTAAATCCCACTATGATCATCCTTCCCTGAGGGTGGTTTTTCTCCAGATTTTATCCCAAACTTAGAACTGAAACATTTCCTTCCCAAATTTACTTCATCCAATTATCATTTCATTTCAACCATTATTAATTTCCAACGCCTATAGTACCATATGCATTGCGAGCGGGTGTTAAAATCTACCAAAGAAACAAAGAAAGAGAAAGAAAAAAAAACACTAAACATTTGTCTGTTCCTTTAATCTGTTATACATTCACAACTAGACTATTTCTCGTCGTGATTGATTTGTTCACCACCGCCACCAACACCACCACCACCAACACCACCACCACCATATTGCCAATCTCCTATGCTGAATTCTGCCATGTTTAAGCTATCTGAAGATTATTGTAATCCTTGGAAAAACTGAAAGGTTAAGTTCCTCAGAACTTCAGAAAATTCTCAAATCCATACTTTGAATCATACACCACTGAAACCTTCAGAATACATTTTTTTGTTCTTTTTTCAACTATTACAGAGGAAACTATATAGCTTGCTTAAACAGGGTAGATTTTTCAAGTTGAGCTATAGGATTTGACAATAAATATAGTATGAATTAAAAAATCTTTCAACTCCTTACTTAAAATATCTGGTGTTCCATTCACATAACCCTCTCTACCTATTCTCTAACAAACAGTTCTTACAAAAGTGTATTCTTCTATCCACTTCATGCTAATCAAAATAAACATTAGCAGAAATGGTTTTATTACTTACCTAGTTTCTCATAAGTGGAAGATACAAAGGAAAGCGTCAGTTTAAAAGCCGGTTGTTTTGCGATTGACATTCGGTTGTCTTTCCATGGCAAGGAATAAAAATAAGAAATAACAAATTTCTGTTGGAGAAAACTGTTATACATTTTAAAATTGAAATAATTGACGAGGAATATCTCGGATATCGTTAACTCCACAAAAAACGTAATAACATTTTGTGTTTTAACAAGATCTACATTTTTATGTAGTAAGTTTTTGACTATTTCTTATGGTTTACCAGTTCAAAAATCATCCAGAATGAAGAGATATTCAGAGGATATTCCCTGAAAATGCAAGATATATTATTGTTCATGTAAATTTCTTTAATGTATGGTATTTTAATCAAAATCATCAAGGGATATTTTATTAACATAAACATATTCGAAACATTTTCCATGTAAACGGTAATTGAGGTAGGGCAATTTTGTTGGAAAATTGTGTCGTATTCTTGGATGGTGCTGAGCTTAATTAACAATTTTGGTGTTTAACCGGCTTTTCATTTCGGAGTTAGGCTGTGCACATACACAGAATCGTTTTCTAAAATGTTTTTTTTCCCCTTTCTTTTTATTAGGAGAACCCTTAACTGTATTCACAGCAAACTACCGGTATCACATTATTGGGTGGAATGCAATACCTACAGTACCTATGTACTATGTAATTAGTAAAGAAAGTAATATTGCACGATTTTTGTAATCTGTGCCACACTTTGAACATATGCATTAGATACGAGTGAAAAGTTTAGGCTACTGACAACATAGAAACACATGTATCTTTATCTCAACCGTTACTTAAGAATAAAGTCATGCAATGTCGGGCAAAATAAACAGTATGCATACATTGACAATTCAACTCTTCATCGGCTTTCAGCAAGTGTTGCTTAATCGCACGGTGGTTGGGTGAGTAGTGGTAGAGTGGGCTTTGGTAGCTGTAGGTATGAAGGTAGCGATAACTTAACTCCATGGCACGACAGTCCACAAGAGACCTTTGCCTACCACCTGGCCGCTGCATCCTCATCTCGACCCGAAGGCATCGTGAATGGGGTGCAGTGCCGGAGGGTGAAACGGGAACAGAACCTTTAGTCCCTCCCAGGCGGTTAATGCGGTCTTCTCGATCTGGAGCAGCTACTTCTCAATCAAGTAGCTCCTTAATTGGCCCCCCAGGGACCTCACGAGACTGTGTGCACCCCGGACCAGGTCTCCCAGCGGGGGGAAATTCCTCACGCCGGTACCGGGAGCTGAACCCAGGTCTCCCGCTTGGCAAGCAGCCGCACTAAGGAGACGACCGAAGGTAGCGGTAACACTGATAAAACTGTCAGTAACCTGGATGTTGATAATCGCCATGATGCTGGTGGTGTTAACGGTAGCGCCTGATGGCAGTGGTGATGATGCTGGTGATTATGGTTAGGTTGGTGTTGATAAGGGCAGTGTTGCTGGTGGTGTTAGCGGTACTGCATTATGATGATGTGTTGGTTTTGGTGGCGCGTTAACACCAATGTTAGAGGTAGGAATAATGGTAATGCAGCAGTGACGGAACTGGTTGCAAATGAGTTGATACTAATGGTGTTAATGGTAGTGGCTGTACTGATGGTGGTCATTGTTTTGGTTTTGCTGGTGGGTTAAAATGTGGTAGTGCCTGTTGGCTTTAGTGCCGGGTTAACACGGTTGTGATGGGGATGCTGGCAGCGGTAGTAGTGATGAAGCTGCTTGTGGTGTTAACGACAGTAGCCATGCTCTGCTGAAGGTGGTGATTGTGGTGATGGCAGTGGTAGCAGTAATGGAACTGGCAGCAGCTGCGGTGTTGCTGGTGGTGTCAATGATAGTAGCCCTGCTGACGGTAGTGGTGCTAGCGTTGTCTTTGGTGGTGCGTTTACACCAATGATGATAAGAACAGTGGTAGCAGTGACGACTCTCTTTAATTGATATGGTTCTTAGCTTGAGGCTCTTTTACATGCCTATTTCTACGACACATGAGCAACGGCTTTACTTTGCTTCAGAAGGAAGTCATGCTAAGTATCTTAGGTCCGAAAGAAGCATTGCTATCCGCCGAGGTTAAACCCGAGACCTCTGGAACTAAAGGCTACGTGATAACACTAGATGACGGGGGGGTGACATCGGTAGTATGGTTGGAAATGGTAATAGCTCGTGTGTTGATAGTGATGATGTTGATGATTGGCTTTAACAGTAGTGCCCTGCTGATGGAGGTGATTGTGTTGGCTTTGGTGGTGTGTTTACGCCAGTGGTAGTAGGCATAATGGTGACGTAGAACTGGTAGCAGATGAAGTTGTTGGATAGTGGAGGTTGTCCTATTGGCTACGTTGACGGCTGCAGAAATATTTGTGATAGTTCTGTTGGGCAATGGTTACGGAAGTGGTGTCAAGCCTAGTTCCCTCTAGCCGCAGGACTAAATACTAATCACTATACAAGATGTTAAATTTCTTTATGAACTCGTGCAGCGAGAGGTTTTGCAACTCCTTGCCCCGACTGTGAACTGATACAATTTACAACTTGAAAAAATGAAGAAAAACGTGCCAGTGTGCAACCTGCGATCTCATATCGTGGAAATTTCAACATAAACTTCATGTTTTATAGCACAGTGCATGATGTGTGTGATATAGACCAGCCGATGTCGTGGGGTCAGACGTTTCTCTATTGCACTTGAATTACTTCTCACAACTCTTAGAAACTACAGTCATTTTTATGTGTATGTCATCCTCTGGTCCCCCTATATTGCACTGCCTCTGAGAAGGTATGCCTCTTAGGTCTATCCAGAGTACAGATTGCACCGTACAGCTTATTTTCTCAACATACTCATAATCTGCAAAGAAATATTGGAACTGTTTTACTGCATAATGCTTTATTCCTATTGATTTTTTACTTTCCCTAACAACCTACCCATACCAGATAGAGGAAATACTGCGTTCCACATAAAACCATGTAGAGATATTTCAATGAATCCCGAAAAAATAACTTTAGAACAAGGCCCAGGCGTATATACTTTCATGTGCCTCTGTTTAAAGAGCACAACTTACGAAATGTTGAATAAATATTAAACGTAGCTCTTTAAAGGGATCCCATGGTGTAGTTCCAAAATTTGTCATTATTAAGCAATTGTTTTGAAATCAAAACCACATGCTAAGAAGGTTACCTTATACGTGAGTAAAAAGTCTGGTGTATGTAGTACAAATACTGTAGCCGTTATTATTTTTATACAAATGTTATTAGTAGTATAAAATGTCAAATGACGTCAAAGTACATAAGCTGATATAATACCATTTTTCCTAGCATTAGCGAAATATATTCCTAGGACACTCAAAATGTCGTTTTTAGACGGTTTTCCTTTTGTTCTACTGGAATAACCCTCAAAGATCACTTTCTTCACACTTTATACTATATTATGTGAGAACAGTTGAGGGACTACAAGCAAAGGAGTATAAGTGGCAAAAACACAACTCTGAAAAAAGAGCTGCAAAGTTTGAATCCAATTGTAACTTCTGGTGGATGTTATTAAACTCGTTATTGATGAAACAATATTTTATGTACTGTTGTACACTTTTTTGTATACGAAGTCTTAAATAATAATAATTATTGGCCTTGGCACAACACTTTTTTCCTGGAAACTTTGCAGTTGAACAAGCAGTTGCCTTCTTGAATCAAACTCACACCTACAATTCTTTTCCCTCCAAAGAACCACACTTATTGTTAATTTTATGGGGAGTAAAGCACAACTTTTTAAGTATATTAATATTTACAGTCATAACATTTTAAAAACGCTAAACATGAATAATTATAAGTAACAATAATAAATGTTACATTTATGATTATCACTCTGAATCCATGCCATCAGGATTGACCACCACTCTAGTTGAAGAGGATGCCTCGCAGCATAGACCTTAATTTTCTATTGTTGGCCATTCTTAAGTGTATTGTTAATTTTATAGTGAATTCGGCATGTACTGTAAAAGAGACCATAGATGAAGACTGTCGCATATATTGGTTGCATGTGTCTGTTTGTGGAGTGTTGAACCTAACATTTTATTGCATTACAAATACATTCCGTAAAATAATTTCTTAACTGGATTCTGCGCTTGCGTTTCGCGCTGCCCCATATACAAACTTTCTAAATGTTTGGCCTCTTTTAAAACACTTCGTATTTGGGTTAAATAATATAGAGTAATGGTTTGAAAACTTGGAGAAAGATTCAACGTGAACTTTAATTTCTTGATAACATCAAACGGAATTTTGTTGCTTAGAGAATGCCTTCCTCGCTTGTTCATGGGAGAAACACATACACCTGACACCAGCACAGTGTCACCCCCCCCCGCCTCCCCATATGTCAATATGCTTATGAAAAACGTTTTGCATATCTTTTTACCCAAGAATGTAATGGTATGTATAATTGTTTTTGGATTTATAGCATTGCTTTTAGCTTTTTTCGGGATTACTGCTTCTATGCATAAAGGATGTTTGCAGCTCCTATGACTCTAACGCCCAAAGTTCTTTCAAAATCTTTCGGTAATTTTTCTGCAATGGTATCTGAAACTGTGTTACTAAGCTTTGAGTGATAAAACATCTTTCTTTATGTTTTGGACTCTACAATAGGTCTTACATGAGTCACAGAGTATGTCTTTTTTTTTTTTTTTCCCCTTTCGCTTCCAGGACTCTTCTCGTCTTATCAGCTTTCTTGTCCTTGTAGGGTTATCATTATTTGCCTCTCCGCCGCTGAAGATAAGAAGCTCTCGGGCTTACATTTGCTGTTTTTATCACTATATTGAGTGGCTTAACTATATTAAAAACAAATATGCTTCTTGTTGGTTATAACTAAATTATCTTAAAGTCTAACTAAAGGTAAAAATTTAAGCCGAGCAGTCCTATAGTGGACAACTTAAAAAAAGTAATAATAATAATAATAATAATAATAATAATAATAATAATAATAATAATAATAATAATAATAATAATAGCAGTAGTAATATTGTTTCAAGAACGAATAATTCTCATCACTGTACTACATTATAAATGTTGTATTGACGGTTAATCATAGAATTTTGGCCAACTCTGTGATAAGCGAGATATGGCAAAAGTAACAAAGTATATGTGCTGTACATAAAGTTAAAACAATAGGTATAATGCATTATTATAAGCATTTAAAGCATGGAATGAAACTTTTTCAGTCAATGTATAACAATAAAAATAATTTGAGAGAGGTTACAATAAAAGGAATAATAAACATTGTTTGAGCTTCGGTTTAAAATAATTTTCCAGCCATTGGTTATTAGTAGTAGGTATAATAGGCATACCAGATCTTTCTCTATCAAGCATATCTTCATATTTTTCTCCATAAATTGAGTAATTATTGACACTTATTAAATAAATTGATTTGGTTTAAGCTAAACCACAGTATATTTGGGTCCTTAGATTTATTCGGCTCTTTAGCACCAGTGGGTTTAAATGTATGACGTCATTAGTAGTTCAGTCATCCTCTCAAAGGGGAGATGTAGAACTGGACATTGGTTTATTCTGTGAAGGTCAGCTGTCATTTACTCCGGAAAAATAATATGAACAAGCATTTATTGTAATGGAGAAGTTGTGCCATTAACGTCCTCTTAGTTACCATAACCGTTCATTATTTGAGTTATCCATCAAAATGAATGCTACGCTTGCGAGTTCATGACCCGCAAGCCCATGTTCAAAATAGAAATATTGGAAAGGTACGAAATTCTATTTCAGAAACTGATACATCCACCGTTTCTACTCATCGCTCGCTAGTCCTCGTGATAAACTCGCTACCTTGTATTGACATCATGCGCGGACAAACGACTGTCGGCAAAGACCGAATCAATCTGAAGACCCTATATAAGAGCAAAGAAGCACTAGCATTTACTTCAGTTGAGTTCTTGTAAACATTTTTTAGGCAACTCGATCCAGCGGCCAAAATCTACCAGAGCATTCCTAGTGGACTCCAAAGAGCATGCCACTATTGGCAGATTTGACATACGACGGGACCATGTACATGGAAACTGTCAATTTTATTGCAGTGAAATGGAACTGAGCGTCGAATTTTCATGATCAAAAGCTTTTTCCGATCTAGTAGAATACTTAAATAGTGCTTCATCACGATACTGCCCGCTGCGTACAAGAATTTCTCCACACTTTCCCATAATTAGAAGATTTTCGCGACAACCGCATAGATTGATGCTTTAGTTGCTTTCTTGTTTCTAAAGGGAAGTGCTATTCTGTCATTTTTGTAGTGTTTAACGCCCTCATTTACTACACATAGTACCGCATTTGATGGCACTGATGATGTATGAAATGAAGATGGAGCACTGGTGGAATGCCATGGCGGGGAAACCGGAGAACCCGGAGAAAATCCGCCCCTGCACCGCTTTGCCCACCACAAATCTCGTGTAGCCGCCTGGGATCAAACCCGGGCCACCGTGATGAGAGGCGAGTGGTGTAATCATTCGGGCATAGCGCTGTCCTATTCTGTTATATTTATTGTATAGTGATTTACTTTCTCCTTTCGTTTCCATACGTGGAGGGCACTTAGGTTTTAATATTCCTTTTTATTTACGCTAGTTAAGAACCCTGGTTTGAATTCCGGTAGATGTTGGTTATTTGGAGAAGACTTTTATTCTAATTTTCTTCAAATCTGAGAAGGTGACTTAGTTTTGTGAAGGAATGTTTAAATGTGTTTAAAATTTAGAACAGATGGTTTTACTTATTTTATCTTGATATCACAATAGGTAACTGAAATAAAGCTTAACTAAAGTGATATGGACACTAAACCGTTTCCATCAAATCATAAATTCCATTCACTCGCAGTCACATAAGGTCGCTCCAGTGAATGGTGGGCTAGAGTACAAATAAAAAGATAAATAATAAAACAGGGAAAAAACGAAACAAGTCGTAGGGCACAAATGGTAGTCCCGACAGCCGCTGTCACATGCATTTGTAGAATAACTCACATTCAGCCCGAGAGGTGCAGGTAGGTTTTAGAAGTTTCTCACTTCAGAGCATATCCATGACAACGCGTAGAAGTAACTCACGTTCAGACTACTAAAGGGGGCTGATTATCCATGCCGCTCCCTCCAGCGTTCACCTACCATTTCGCGCACTCTTCAGCAGGTTATAAGAACTATTCGCCTACGATGGAGATTCATTCTATAACGGTGACGTCATCAATTCAAGTTTTGTCATGGTAAATGTCGAATGAATTTGATCACTCGTATTAATGATATCACTGCACTGTTTTGACACACCAAACCGATTAGCTCTTCCACTACACTTACCACTGATAAACTCCATTTACTAGTTTTGGCTTCTAATCCCCTCAATTCACCTATTTCAAAAACCGTGCTTTAAACCATTTTGTCAAAGTTTTGTATACCCAACTAGCAAATTTCATAAAAAATTGTGAAAAGTTACATCCTGAGAGATCTTTTATTACTGAAAAATCTGATGTGTTCCATTCACATGACTTTCTCTACATCTCTACAACAAATTATTCTTAGAAAGCTTATGTTTCTATTTATTCATGCTAATCGAGAAAAAAATTAGCAGAAATAATCTTATTACTGGTTTAAGTAAGTAGCAGCGAAATAAGAGAGTACCATAAGTTAAAGTGATAGTTAAAAGCTGGTTGCTAGGTGACTGAGGTTCCTTTGACAAATTCCTGAGAAAAGTGTAAGCTTTTTTAAAGCTGAAACCAATAACAAAGGATATCTCAAAAACGATCATCTCCACGTAAAAATATATATAACATAAATTGTGGTTAAACGCACTCTACATTTTAGTGTTAAATTTATGTCCATCTCTTGCAGTTTAGCAGTTATGCAAAATTCCGTAAAATTCATCCAGAATAAAGTAATCTTCAGAGGATACTCCCAGAAACTTCAAGATATACATTTTATTTGTCAGGTAAAAATCTTTAATGTACGGTATTTTAATCAAAATTGTTATAGCCATTTATGAGAAAATCAAAATTTTCGAAATTTTTTCCATGTAAAGGGTAATTTGGGGTGGAAGGATTTTTCTCAAAATTTTCGTGTCGCATCCCTGGGAGATAGTAAACTTAAATACGAAGTTTGGTATTTTACCAACTTTCCGTTTTTGAGTTATCGTGTTCACAAACACACGGACACACGGTCACACACACAACACACACGGATCTTTTTCTGAAAATACTTTTTTTGGATACAGGGGACCCTAAAACGTAAAACCTAAACCCCAGAAATTCATGTGGAATTTGTGGTGAACAAAATCTGACCAGATTTTGTCCGGTTTCCCACGCCATTCATTCCACCACCCGCTCCGTAGTCCCTTTGATTTCATCCATTACACAGTTCTTCCTCACCCTTGTAATATCTGGTTGATTACATTTCCTGGCTACTGACTCTGATCCAGAGTGTCTGCTCTTCAACAGGCATTTGACTGCAGGCGTTGACTCGCAGTCTTCTGTACGAGGAGAGGAAATAGTGAAAGAAGAAGAGCAAAACAAAAAAAATGTTAGGTTAAGATTTTGACATGCTATTATTTTATGCTTCTCATCTAGATATATGGCCAAAATTCGTATCCTCAGTCCTAAATATCGTGATACTATGTACTCTAAAACTATAGGTAAATGGCAAACAGGGGGGAATTTTACTTTTTCACCAAAAATCTCACAATAGGGTTGGCTTAAGTCCCATATCTTTCAAGAATGCGACTCAAAGCTTCTATACAAGATTTTCCTACCTTAAACTAACTATTCGGTGAAAATGTTCATAACTTCAAATTTTCAAAAAATAATAAGGATTTTGAGAAAATAACACACATCGAAGATAATTATATTACTAACTGATGTTATCTTCCTTCAAAATGAATTTGTTACCTATGTATTCTAAAAAAAATGTAAATGGCGTGTTATTTATGGACGCTCCTTAACTACTGTGGTTCTCAGCGTCCCATTCTCAATTGGGTGTGAAAGACCGCTTAATTTTGCTCAGAGGCCTCTCTATCAGGCTTGAGGTTCTTTTACGTGTTGAAAATCTACGACACGGGCCCAACGGCTTTACTTTCCTTCCGAAGGAAGCCATGCTAAGGATTTTTACATTGTCCTCCGCGACCTTGGATATATGAAGCTAGCATGGTAACCATTACACCACGGAGGACGACTCCTGTGTATTCTACAAGTGATGAGCCATAAAGAGACGAAAATTTACAAGAAAAGTCTGATATGTTCCATTCGCATGACTTTCTCTAAATCTCCGTAAAGTTTATTCTTTTATCTACTTCATACTAATCGAGATAGCATTAGCAGAAATTGTCTTAACTACTTGCTTCCTTGTCAGAAGGAGGAAAATGAAGGAATGCACTAGGCTAAAGCAATAGTTAAATCTTTTAAAAGATGGTTGCCATGTGATTGAAGTTCATTTTTTTACATTACCAGGAGTTTACAAATACTTCTATGAGAAAATCTTAAGGATTTTAAACTTGTAACCAATAACAAGGAATGTCTCGGAAATGGTTAACTCCTCGAAAATAGGTATATGACATAAATTGTGTGTTTTAACGAGATTTAAATTGTTGTGTGGTAACTTCTGTCAATCACTAACAGTTTACCAGTTAAGCAAAATTCAGCAAAACTCATACAGAATAAACAAGTCTTAAGAGACTATCCACAGGAAATTTAAGATATTTTTTTTATTTCTCATGTAAAAATCTTTAGCATACGGTATTTTTTAGAAAATCGTTAGCCAGTTTTTAGAAAATAAAAAATTTCGAAAAATTTTGCATGCAAAGTGTAGTTTGGGGTGGGGGACTTTTCATAAAAATATTCGTGACGTATCCATGAAATACATTAAACTTAAATACCTAGTTTGGTGTTTTGCCGGCTTTTCGTTTTCCAGTTATCGTGTACACAGACGGGCGCGGTAGGACCTTTTTCTAAAAATGTTTTTTTTTATCCTGAGAACCCTAAAACGTGTATTTCCGGTGAAAAATTGGTATCAAACTTTTGGGTGGAGTGCAAACTTTCTCCACCTATATACTATATAGAGCAAGTAAAAATACAGATTAAGTTTAAACACGAAACTATATCAAAAGTTGTAGAATTAAACATTCTCATGTTATGCCTTAGTGGAATTTTAAACCTAGAATGTAACGATACGCTTTGTAAAGGTTTTATCGCTTCTGCCTTTTTGTACCTTCAATGAAATATGGAACAAAGCCATTTTTGTAAACGCTTATTCGATTAACACTAAGCAGACATAAGCATATGTAAATAATTCGTGTGTGGAAGAGAGATAAACAAACCTGACGTATTATATTCACATACCTATCTCTACCTATTCTGCAACCCATTATTCCTACAAAATTTTGTACTTCTATTTACTTCATGCTAATCTAGATAAACATTAACAGAAATTGTTTTATTACATTTTTCTTATGTATAATGGGAATATGGGAATACACTAGGCTAAAGCGATAGTCAAATCCTTTGAAAGTATGTCACTATGTGATAACTTTGAAATTCTGTTCTCCTTGCATGACCAGATTAAAACAATGTTAAAGAAGCTGGCAAGTTACAGAATCATATCATCACAGCGCCGTGGCGTGGTATGCCAGAACTCATACCGCAGGAGTTAGCTTATATTTCAGTAAATCTATTTATATGAGTCTATCGCTTTTAAGCACGTTAAAAACCATTGATCTCGGCCGGATATGAACCTGTACCTTGGGGTCAGAAGGCCAATGCCTAGCCAACCAAGCCACCCAGACTGACGACCAGAATGAAGAAGGAAAGAAAGAAGAACGGATTACCTTTCATTTGAAAAAGTATATGTGTTGATAAAATTTAAATCCATCAACAAGGAATATCTCGAAAATGATCAACTCATAAAAAATGTATTTGTCATAATTTGTGTCCTTTAATAAGAACTACAATTTTTGAGTAATTAGCTTTTGTATCTCATAGGTTTTACAAGTTATGCAAAAGCCATCCAGAATGAATTGGACTGCAGAGGCTGTTCCCATATAATTCAAGATATGCATTGTAGTTATGTAAATGTATTTACTGTACGGTATTTCAATCAAAATCGTTGGAACCGACATTTGAGAAAGTCGGAAATTCCAATTCATATCCCCAGTTGTGGTGGAGGAATTGAAAAAAAAAAATCTTCTTGTCACATTTTTGGAAGGTACTGCTCTTAGTTTAGCATCTAACCGACTTCCCGTTTTTGAGTCATGCTGGAAAGACACACACGCGGATCTTCTTCTAAAGTATTTTTATTCAAGTGATCTCAAAACATGTATTTCCAGTGACATTTAGGTCTCAATTGTTTTCTAGAATGCAATATCTGCTCTATGTATGTACATTGTACTGGTATAGAGAGTAATAAGAGATATCAAGCGGAGAAAATCATGTGAATGTAACACATATTGACATCCTAAACTTATTAAACATGCTAACAAAACAATGAAAAATTTAGCTATCGGAGTGAAAAACCACGAGGTATTTCCACGCTTTCAAACCGTTTTATATAGACTGAGTTCAAATTCAGCACTCAAAGTTCCAAAGATAATTTGCGAAATATAACGCATGTTGTTATGTTATCACGTATGATGGTTTTCTGCGGCCAGTTAGTGCTCCAATGCTATGCTGCGAGTTTCTCTTCTCAAGATATACGCGGGCGGGGAGAGAACTGACAACACCAGTTAAATTTGCTGGGAATATTTAATGGAGTCTAATAGTCGATCTGTTTGAAACGAATTGGCATTTGGTTTTAGATGAATATTTAACCGTTGTTGAGTCATAAGCACAAGGAATAATAGTTGTTTCATAAACTTCCAGAGTTAGCCTTCCATTTTTTTTCCCCCAAGTTTTTCTTCGTTATAAAGTAAAGAGTTTAAGTTAGCGTGACTCGCTAAACTGCTAATCAGCAAATCCCTCACCGATCACCGCTAAATGAGTGATGAGCAGTCTATCGCTGTACTAATGATCGCAGTAACACTTCCGTGACATGTAAAAACTGTAGAGAAGTCTTAAAGTGCAAGAAGCGTCAGATAAGAGCTCAATTTTAGCAATGCGTGATCTTTTACTAATCTAAGTCCCGACTGCTGTTGACTCCCCCTCTATAGTTCCTATGTTCTACCATTAGGATACAGAGAGAGGGGACTCGGTACCAAACTTGTTGTTCCAAGAGGGGGCACCCTCGGCAGGGAGGGATGAGGTGAGAGGATACATTGGGCGGTCGGAACCAGGAGTGACGGCACAGCAATGGCAGTTCCCTACGTTTCCAGATCGAGACACCCCGACAATTGGACTGGCAGACCTGGTACTCCACTTCACATAGGGTGTAACGCCCCCGACAGGTGCGGTCCTTATTTTGGCAACCAGCTGGAGGTCGGGGCACAGAAATAGTTACTATGAGCATCTTTCTTCCCCTCCAAAACCGCACCGAGCATCATCGCCGACAATTCCATCCCTGAAAGAAACCAACGGGATGAAGGATGACAGAAACGACAAGGGGAACGACATGGAGGAACATGAAATTTGAGGAATGTAAGAAACCAACCCAGAGTTGACCTGTCGACCTGGGGAAAGCCCCAAAAATACCCATGTTCAGGTAAGCCGGCTACGGGAATCAAACCCGTGACCTCCCGAATGCCACAGAGCTAAGCGTCTGAGCCATCCCGCTCGGATTTTTTCCACCTTACCAAATTTTACACTTCATATTAGCATCTGAGACATACTTTTCATTTTCTTTGACTGCTCCAAATATTATTTTCATTTGCTACTTGCGATTTTTCAACAGCTTTAGATTTCGGAGCGTACTGACTTCCCACTTAATGCACTTCTTGCTTACTGAAACTTTCGGAACTTGATTACCTTCTTTACTCCAACTTTCTGCTCGATTGCTTCGCTCAAATGCTTGTTTCTTACATAGCAACGCACCTTGTAACATATTATTCGTTGATTTATATGTGAGATTTAGCCATCTTATCCTAAACGTTGTGGAAACAACGAACAATGATACCTTTTTTTTTTTTTTTTTTTTTTTTTTTCCTTTCTTGGTTGGTAGTATGGAAATATAGACATGCATTTCGGGCTAACATTGTGGATAAACATAGCAGACTCTCAAAAGTAATGCATTCCTCTGCAAACGCCATCGACAAAATTAAATCCGTAGGTATATACGTTCGTTTAAAATCCTCATAACCTTAGTGAATGAAATGAGTATACTAGTTAATTAGTTTATACCCTTCAAATATCAACTATAACGTTTGGTGTGCTCATTTGTTTCTCTATCTGTTCCAAAACATCCATCTTAAGTTCTGCTCCGAGTACTTGCGTGAACATGAAGATTTGAAATAGATACCAAGCAACTAAAAGGATGAAAGTAACTGTTGATCTGAGGAATACCTGATTGATTTAGGTATAATGAACCGGTTTCGCGCGAGCAGCGATCAATTGCAAAAACGTGCGATGATTGGGCACATGCCGTCTAGAATATCGTTCCGAATAAAGACATGCTACATAATAAAGCGTGCGCCGTAACCCAAGTGCAGGCCAGTCGATGGTAGGTACCTACCATTGGCAGTTCACTTCCAAACATAACCGCAACCCATTCTGTGCACATTGTCCTAGTACTTTTGTGTCGCACAGACATACCGCACCAATATAAGTGTCATCCTCGTGGTCTAGTTCCCAAGGTCGCGGGCTTAAACATAACCGCAACCCATTCTGCGCACATTGTCCTAGTACTTTTGTGTCCTTGCACAGACATACCGCACCAATATAAGTGTCATCCTCGTGGTCTAGTTCCCAAGGTCGCGGGTTCAAACTGGATGGATTCTTTACGGGCTTAAACATCCTAAGCATGGCTTCCTTCGGAAGGGAAGTAAAGCAGTTGGTACCATGTTGTATATTTACGGCACATAAAAGAACTTGAAGATTGCTAAAGAGGCCTCTGAGCAAAATTAAGCAGTCTTTCACGCCCAATTAGGTATGGGACGGTAAGAACCGCAGCAGTTAAACAATATCTATAAATAATACTCGATTTAATTTAAATCTGCAACTGAACATAATACAAAAAGAAATGCAGAAAATAAGACATCCTGTTGATATTTCTTTAATGTATAATTCAATTGTAGAACGAGATGACTCAGGCGATTTAGTCTGTTGCCCTCATTTGGGAGGTCACGGGTTCGCTTCCGTGACCGGCCTACGTACTCATGGGTTTTTCGGGGGTTTCCCGGAGTCGCCAGGCAACTGCTGGGTAGGTTTCTTTTATTCCCCGAATTTTCTATCCCTCCATGTCATTATCCTTCATCCGGTAGGTTTTTCTCAGGTCTGGAAGTATCGACGATGGTGCTGGGTGCGGCGTAGCACGGGAAAAAGATGCTCAAAGTGACTATTTCCGTCCCCTGACTTCGGCTGAGGATAGCACATGGCGGAGGCGTTAGACCCAATGTTGGGGCTCGTATTTTTGTCCGATGTCGGGTCCTCTATCTGGAAACTGTAGCCCTCATTGCTGTGCCGTCGCTCCTGCTTCCGGCCGCCCGGTTTATCCTCTCACCTCATCCCTCGCTCCCGGGAGTGCTCCTTTGTGGGACGTACAGCATCTCATTCGGTACAGGATCTCAATTTCCTATCATACTCTATGACACAATTTATAGGTAGGTATAAATAAATAGAATTAGGAAGCGAATAAAAATGGAAGTGATTAGGATCAATGTGTTGTAACAAAATAAGATACCAGTTGAATTCTAACACACTTTTGTTTATTAAATGAAATGCTTTATAAGCCTGACTTACAAATCGCTCGTAAACCTCATAGCTCATTAACATTTATTTTTTGCCTTTTTATAATTCCCCTGTGCTAGAGGAAACAAATTAATGCAATGCTCCGGATTTTATCAGGACCCATACCTCGAGCAGTATCTACAAAGCCTCGCCTATGAAGACTTGGTCGATTGTATCGCGCAGGTTGTCCACTGCGATATTAATATCGATCACAAGAACAGCATAAAGCCTCAGTCACTGCTAACGCATGTAACAAAGCTGTAGGAGAATCCCAACCTTCCTCGGCCTTAGATAGATATTTAGAAATATTGGTTTTTCATGCAAAACTGGAAGTGCAATAAATTGTGTTTCAGTTTCACAATTGAGCCATAAGACCCCAGCGTTACACCTTCTTTTCTTCTTCTTCTTCTTCTTCTTCTTCTTTATCTTCTTCTTCTCATTACTATTGTTGTTATTGCTATTGCTGCTATTGTTATTATTGTTATTATTATTAATATTATTATTATTAAATGCTGTGAAGTGAAATTGCTGTGACATAGCTACAGAGCTGCAAAAATCATAAGGAATATTTAGGTTACATTCCGAAGAAAGACATTTTACTAGTAAACGTTTGAAAGTATCATAGTGAAATTTGACTTATCATTGAACAAAAAAAAAAAGTCCTGATGAGTTCTATTCACATAAAACTTCTCTAGCTGATCCATATACAAGCTATTCTTACAACCGATTATTCTTTTATCTATATCATGGTAATCGAGGTAAACATTAGCATAATTGGTCTTATTACTTGCTTCCTTTTAAGTAGAAGAGAAATAAAGGAACACTTTAGGCTAAAGCGATATTTAAATGTTTTAAAGGCAGGCTGGTCTATGAAACAATTGAAGTTTGGTTCGCTTTGCATGGTCTCGTTTGAGAAAGGTTAGGCGGCTTAAAAATGAAACCAATAGCAAGGAATATCTCGAAAACGGCCAACTGTGCAAGAAAAACATATATGACATAAGCTATGTTTTATCGAGATAGCAGAATTTAAAAAAAAAAAAAAGAAATCATTCAGAAGAAAGATGTCTTCAGAGGATATTTTCAGAAAATTTGAAATATACATTTCATTTTATTTGTGATTTAAATACCTTGAACATACGGTATTTGAATCAAAATCGTTAAAGCCAATAAAAAAATTAAAGCAATGTTTCCATGAAAAGGGTAGTTTGTGGTGGAAGAGTTTTCTTGAAAATCTTCGCATCGCATCCTTGGAAGAATCTAAACATAAATACCAAGTTTTATTTAACGGTCTTTTCGTTTTTGAGTTATGTTGCACACACACACACAAGCCGCGCAGTGGCGAGTAGTTAGACCACTGGCCTCTCATCTAGAAGGCCCGAGTTCGATCCCAAGCTACCGCATATGAGATTTGTGGTGGACAAAGCGGCGATGGGGCGGGTTTTCTCCGGGTTCTTCGGTTTCCCCCGCCATCGCATTCCACCGGTGCTCCATCTTCATTCATGTATCATCAGTATCACCACCTGCGGTGCCATAAGTAGTTAAAGCGGACGTTAGACACTACCAAAAAAAAAAAAAAAAAACACACACACAAGGACCTTTTTTTCAAAATTTTTTTTCGGACTCAAGGGACCACAAAACATTATTTTCATATGAAATCTTGACATCGTATTTTTGGGTGGAGCACAATATCTTCTCCAGTTACTGGTACATTCTATACACTTACGTGATAAAGGGAAAAAAATCCGTTCGTTTTTCTTTGGGTGTTTAGTTTTTTCTGCACAAAATGGATTATGTATACGTTCAAAGTAGCAGATTAAAGTTATGCAAGTGTACTGCAAATGTATTGCCAAAGCAAGAAACTGCAATTAGTGAAGCAATGTTTGATTATTTATTATAAGGAAATGTTGCCCCGCACGATTATACAAAAAAAAAAGTCTTATTGTTATTTCCTGTAACAGGTATAATATATGTACGTATGTACATAATAGGTAGAGAAGTTACTGTATTCTACCCAAAAATTAAATACCGAGATGTTACCTAAAATACATGTTTTGAGGTTCCCTTAGTAAAAAAACAATTTTAGGAAAAGGTCCGTGTGTGTCTGTGAACAGCATAACTCAAAAACGAAAAGTTCGTTATATATTAGTTAAGTGTCTTCCAACGGCACTAAGATTTTCTTTAAATCTCCTTCCCAATCTGAACTACTCTTGCTATTAATTTTTCGAATTTTTTGTTTTCTCAAAAATGTCTTAACGATTATGATTAAAATGTCGTATATTTTAAATATACATGTACATGTAAAATAAAATATATCATGAACTTTTTGGGAATAGCCCCTGCAGTGCTTTTCATTCTGAATGATATTTGCATGTCTGGTAAACAGTAAGAGAGTGACAAAAGCTTACTGCTCAAAAAAATGTAGATCTCGTTAAAGTACACAATTTATGTCGTATACATTTTCCCCTCTTGTTGTTGGTTTTGACATTTCCAATCCTTAGGGATTTTCTTAGATTCCTTTCTAATCCTGGTCATGCAAAGAAAAAGGAGTTTTAATTGCATCACATAGCGACCCTCTTTGGAAGGAATTGACTATCGCTTTAACCTAGTATATTCTCTTATTTCCCTTCTTTTAGAAAGAACTAAGTAATGAAGCCTTTTCTGGTAATTCATCTCGATTAATACGAAATACAAGGAAAAAATAAAAATAGGTTGTTGCAGAATAGATCAAGAAAGTCACGTGCATGAAACACAGCAGATTTTCTCAAGTTTTATTGACATTCATTCTCACAAACTCAATAATAACCACGATGATACCACCTACATATATTTTAAGCTAATACTGTGACCGCGGCCATCTCGACACAGCTATTGTTCCGATCGGCTGCGCTTGACAATAGCGAGTATTACCTACACTATAGCCGCACAGGCAAAGCCATCTGTCATTCTCTACTGTTCTGGTAGTTACAAAAATCGCTGGAAAGTGCCGTGGAGAATGTGACAGTTCGAATGCGTGCTCTGGAAGAGAAAATGGATTATTTAGAGAACCAATCTCGTAGAAATAATATTGTGGTATATGGTGTGACGGAAGAAGCGGGAGAGAGTTGGGAGATGACGGAGGAAATAGTGAAAAGGGTCATCTCACAAATAGGAATCGAACTCCGCGAGTTTGATGTGGAGAGAGCCCATCGTGTAGGTCGACGTGGCAATGTAAGGCGACCTATTGTGTGTAAACTGGCCCATTATAAACTCAAGGTGGCCATCCTTCGAGATGCTCGTTATTTACGGGGAACAGGAATAAGCATTAGCGAGGACTTTACCCAGCGTGTAAGAGAAGAGAGAGAATTCTTAAAGGGACACATGTTCGAGGCCAGGAGGCAGGGCTGTCATGCCGTATTGCGCTACGACAAGCTCTTCATTAACGGACGAGTCTGGAACAGACAGGAGCTGGAGCGCATGGAACAGCCTAGAAGTAGTGCGGAAACCGAACCCAGGACAGGGCAGCTAGAGCAGGTAGCCAGTGCATCAGCCCAACAGGCAGCAGGTCCCTCAGCAGAACATCAGGTGCCTCAAGTTATGTCGACTTACTGGTTTACTGGTTTTACTGTTTCTTTTACAAACATATACACATTGCACAAACATATAACATCCATGACCAAGGCGGGACTCGAACCCACGATCCCCTGCCCACGAAGCACCAAAGCGAGACGCTTTAGCGAGCGTGGCCATGGGGACCGGCTCTTCGCCGGAAAAGCCAACAACAACGCCCCTCCGTGCCCTTAGGCTGACAACAGCTCGACAAAGGGTCAGCCAAGTTGTAGGAAGACCAACAGCAAGGAGACAATAGGACCCAACCCCTTCTCTGAGGATTGTCACATGGAACATCGAAGGCTTCAAAAAAAGTTGGGTAGCGAGAATTTCTTGTATTTCCTTAGTGATTTTGACGTTGTATGTTTAACAGAAACTTGGTTGAAAAACGGAGAAAATGTAACACTTGCTAATTTCGATAGTTTTAGTAGGGGAAGGGAGACACGGGGAAGGAGGGTAAGGTGGCCAGGAGGGGTATCAGTTTCATTCAGGTCTGAGCTGGAGGCTGAGATAACTAAATTAGAAATCAGTTTGGAAGGGGTGATTTCTGTATCTTTGGCACATGGGGGGAGTACAAATAATAGTTATAGGATTATACAACCAGCCAGCAACGTCCAAGTATGCAAACAGGAATTTCTTCAGTGACTTAACCGAAATTGTAGTGCAGTTACAGGAAAAGTTTCCAGGAACTGAATTAATTCTCTTAGGAGATTTTAATGCGAGGTTAGGAGGGGAGAATATTTCTCTAACGGGGGGTCATCAATGGGGGGAAGAATTCCGCGAAGGTCAACGAAAGAGCAAGGATAGTTTTATTAATGGGGAGGGCAGACAATTACTTGCTTTCTGCGATGCCTTCTCCTTAGAAATAATGAATGGCAAGTACGGTGAGCATCGAGAGGGAGAACTCACTTTCGTAAATGAAAATGGGGGTAGTGTAATAGATTTTATTTTAATAAGTCAGGGTTTAATTGGCAGAATTAGAAATTTTTGGGTGGGGGATCGTATCGAGTCACATCACTGTCCGGTTGTCCTGGAACTGAATATAGAGACGGCCATGGTGGCGCATGCACCTGAAGAGGGGCAGGGGGACGAAGGGATATTCATTAGTAAATTTATATGGAAACCGATAGAAAAAGAAGTATTTGTTGATAAATTAGAAAGAAGATTAGGGGAAAGGAACGCAGACACAGCGGAGGAACTAACGCATATAATAGCAACGGCTGCGGGGACAATGAAAGTCCAAATGCATGGTAAGGTAAAACGATTCAATGGTTGGTGTGACCAATGCAGAACTGTAAAGAAACAAGCAGAGGAGGCTCTGTCAAAATTCAGAAGGGAGGGGGGAGATGACATTAGGAAAATGTTTACAAAAAAGCGAAGGAAGTATAAACAGCTCTTACGGGAAAAGAGAACTACGTGGCAAGACAAAATTACTCAGAAAATTAGTAATATGTTGACACGGGGGGATAACGCTGAGATGTGGCAAGTAGTAAAACATTTAAGAGGCAACCGTCAGGCGCCCAACGAAATTTCTCCCAGAAAATGGGCAATGCATTTTATGGGAATATTCGGGAAAGGTGAAAGGGAAGGAATTTTTATAAAGGAAATGCAAATTTTGGGAAATCTTGAGATCCCAATACTGGACGAGGAAATATCAGCACGAGAAATAGCATAGGCGCTGAGGAGTCTGAAGGGAGGCAAAGCTCCAGGTTTGGATGGGCTGCCCCCGGAAGTTTTTAAAGCCGCAGCCAATGTTAATGAGTTTGGTAGGAGTATGCTCCAGATATGTAACAGATTGTTTATTGAGGGGAATTACCCTACCTGTTGGGGAAAGGGCATTATTCATCCCATTTATAAAGGGAAGGGATCTATTGGAAATCCGGATAACTATAGGGGGGTTACTCTGTTGCCAATTATGGAGAAAATTTATTGTAGAATGTTATATAACCGGATAAAGGACTGGGAATCTAAATTTGGCAAACTTTCAAAATTTCAAATGGGATTCAGAGAAGGACACAGTACCATAGATGCCGCTTTTACTATAGACACTTTTAGGACGAAGCAACTGTTAGTTAAGCGGGGAAAGCTTCATTGTGCTTTTGTGGACTTTAAGAAGGCATTTGACTCTATCAATCGAAATGCATTATGGTACAAACTAGGCAGAAAGGGGTTATCAAGTAAAATGGTTAGAGCATTGCAGGCAATGTATCAAAATGTCGAATTCTGTGTGAAGTACGACAGAAACAGAGTGTCCGAGAGCTGCCGAAGCTATAGGGGAGTGAGGCAGGGTTGTATTTTTATCTCCCTTGCTATTTAATCTCTTTGTGGATGATATTACTGATACAATGATAGCAGAGAATATCCAAGCACCAGTAGAAGCGGATTTGCATATCCCAACACTTTTATACGCAGACGATTTAGTATTGTGCTCTACGACAGTAAACGGATTGCAACGAGGACTGGACAAACTTAAGAATTATTGCGATGAATGGCTACTTACAGTTAATGTGAATAAGACTAAGGCAATGACTTTCAAAAAGGGTTGTGTTTATAGCAGGGAGGAGACTTGGGCATATGCAGGACAGATACTGGACACTGTTAAATCTTTTGTGTACTTAGGACTCACATTTACAATGAACGGAAAATGGACAAAACACATTGACATTACGAAACACATGGCAAGGGTGAAAGCGGCGGAAGCTCTCCGTATGCGCTGCAAAATTCCGAATATCTCCATAATCTTAATGGAAACTGTATACGGAGCGACAGTTAGATCCACGATGACATACGGAGGAGAAATATGGGGGTGGGAATAAACAGGGAATCTGGATCAAGTGAGGACCCAATTTTTGAAAGGAATTTTGGGTGTAGGGAGGGATACGGCAAACTGCGGATATAATGAGGGAATTCGGGGTACATAGTGAAACGATAGAGTGCAAAATCAGAGCAGTTAAATATTGGATGAGAATCGTTCACGGAAATCAATCTCTAATTAGGGCAGTCTGCTACCGTGAACAGTTGCGAATGGAAGGTAATTTGACGTGGGCATCAAAATTAAAGAAAGGGTTGGAAACCATTGGGATGGGAGACATTTGGATGGCGGGGCAGGAAAACAGGCGAAGTATTTGGAGAAAAATTAAGAAACGTCTCTGTGATATTGACAGACAGCAAATAATTGCGCAATGCACAGAGAAGGTGTCATTAGAAGTACAGTCTGGGCTGAAATCGGAGTGGGGTATGGAGCAATACATCAAAACAGGTACCAAACTCATTAGAGAGGGGCTCGCGTGGATTAGACTAGGAGCATGGAGGAGCACGAAAATTTCTGACGAGAATGGTACGAGAATCTGTCCCATTTGCGAGGAGGAAGAGTCGTGGACTCACATCTTGGCAAGATGTAGGGATACGGAGGAATGGCGGGAAAAATATTTGCCGCGATTTTTTACCACTGCGAATGTAGGGATAGAAGCATGTTGGACGCTACTGGCAGGCACGGAAAACATGGACGGGCTAGGTAAATGTATACTTAAGGCAAGACAGCTGAGATCTGAGGAGGCTGCCAGTAGAGAAGGGGGGGATAAGATCAACTAAACAAAAGTGACTACAATGTTCTACATACATATATATTATGTCATACTTAGGTCACTGTTGTGCTAGGGTTGTATATATTATGTGTATATATGTCTTTTAAGTGTAATTATCTATTATAAGAGGGTGCATTTATGAAGATGTACTCTGTGCTGTAAATTTAAATTGCTATATTTGAATAACTTTGTATCTTTATTTTCGGATTCACTCTTAATTTTTATTGTTGTTTAATATTGCTTTTGACTGTGTATTTCCTTTGTCTTTTTATTTTCGTGTTTACTCTTTTAATTCTTTGTTGTAGTTGTTGTTTTAATATTGCTTGTAATGTGTATTACAAAAGCACGTACGGTCTGTGGATCCGTGCGACTGTTGAAATTCTATGTATGATATTGCTATGTTAATAAATACACTTATTCATTCATTCATACTTTTCTGTAGCGTTCCTTTTGAGAGTATCTCGTGATTTCGACGACTCGAACCTTCTTGCCTGGATACGAGATTTATATAAGTGATCGACGAGTGTCTGGTAAGAGATCCCAGACACTCAAGAAGTGAAGAGTGAACACTGAGAACAATTGGACGGTTAGAACAGTGCAGTTGACAGAGGACGGTGGAGATTGCAGTTGAATTGTTATTCACTTGGGATTCCATTCGGCGGACAGTTATGTGTGACATGAGTGATTCAGGCGTAACATGGGTTAGGTTGAGTGTCTTTGGGAAATAAAGTGTGTTTAGAGAAACTGGTGTTCCTCATTTTTACTCTATCACACAGGTACAATGTACATAATAGGTAGAGAAGATATTGTATTTCACCCAAAAATCCGACAGCGAAATTTCATAGGAAATACATGTTTTGAGGAGCCCTGGATTTAAAACATTTTAGAAGGAAACCGTGTTTGTGCCTGTGGACAGCATAACTCAAACATGAAAATTATGTTAAACACCAAACGTGGTATGGATGCGACACGAAGATTTTCAGGAAAATGACCCCAACCCAAACCACATTTTACAGGGAAAAGTTTTCGAAATTTTCTATTTTGTCAAAAATTGCTCTTAACGTTTTTAATTAAAATGCCGAACATTAAACATATTTATTTTCTAAATATAATGTATATTCTGAATTTCATGGAAATAGCTCCTTTAGTCTTATTCATTCTGAATGACTTTTGCGTAGTAGGTGAATCGTAAGAGAGACAAAAACTTGCTACATAAAGATGTAGATGTCGTAAAAACACACAATTTGTGTTATATACAACTTTTTTAGCAGAGCTGACAATTTAGGATATATTTCCTGTTATTGGTTTCCATTTTAAAATGCTTAAAACCTTTCTCAACCGGGAAGTCCTCATTCGTTCCATCTCTCCTTTGCGTTACTCCTGACCATGTAAAGAGAAGATAATGTCAATGTAAATCACATAGTGATAGCTCTTAAAGTATTTAATAATTGCTTTAACCTAGTGTAGTCTCCTATTTCCCTTATACTTACAAGGAAGAAAGCAATAATGCCATATATGCTAGTGGTTATTTCGATTAGCATGATGTAGATATAATAATAATAGTAATAATAATAATAATAAAATAATAATTTTAAGTATAGTATGTTTCCAGCAAAGATACAGAAGACTACGTGAATGGAACGCTCCAATTTTTTCTCATTTTACTCCGTTATTTACAATGCATTTTTAAACATAAGTACAGTTTTTCATATGTAACCCTGAAAGGCACACCTGTATTAATCATATCTGTCGAGTAATTTGGCACTATCACCGAAGCGCATGACCGTGAGCACCTGCTCTTAAACTTAAGTAACGTCCAGTAGGTGATTCTTGCACTAGAATTTGCAATAATACTTCTGAGTTTTTTTGTTTGTTTGTTCGTTCTTTTTTAACGGAGAGTTCAACCCCTTATTTAGTTCAGGAGATGGTGGATTAGGCAGCCTACGATTCTATACTACATAATGCTAATTGAACTCAAATGATTACACATGGTTCGAAACTACATTTATACACATTAGCACTTTCCTTTATACCAGTTTATTCGCTAGCGCTAATCGTTGGCAAAGCTACGAAATGTTCGTTAACAGATTCGACTGTTAAGGATATCCATAGGTGAAATTGCTAATTTCCATAATTATGTACATATATATTTGTCTCAAATTTATACCACATATTGTGCACACTCTCATTGCAACATCTTTTGTGAGTTTTGAGGTTACTAATCGTTTAAAGAACTACTTAATTATAAACAAGAAATGCTCCAGTTGATAAAGAATTAATAATTACATTAATTTTACGTTTATTAATTTTATTAAAGGTACGTTTTTGATTATCATCATTGATTATGTGGGTCGGTAATATTGAGATTTGGAACTTGTGAAAACTCGTTGCTGCCGATACACAAATGTAACGCGGATGATGTACTCAAGGCGCTTAGACGAATTTGGCGTTTCAGTCATAACTTTTTTTTTTATGTCCATGGGTGTACATAGTACGCTTACAGTAAAAATGCAAAGGAAACTATAATCATTTGCTACTACATTTAATGTTAAGTCAGGTACGGATATGGAATGCAATCTGATATCTGAGTACGAAAACATCCCCAGATTTTAGTCTAGGCTGTACCTCAGTGCAATACAAAATGATCTGTAATCCATGGTGCCAAATTATCTTCCTCTGAAGCTTTCCAGGGTGGAAATGTTCTGAAAACCTCTTAACACTATCAAATGTGCACGTCGGCGCCTAATCAGTCATTATTGTAATGCTGTGGATAAAGAGAAAAGGCCCTGAAACTCCGAGTTGATGAATATGCAAAAGAAGAACGGAAAGTCATCTCCTGAGATCACTGAGTCCATCAGGCTCATCACATTACGCACGAATAACAGGTTTTGGGAGCCTTGGATCTGCTCACTCCCTTCCCCTTATTTAGATATTCATTTTAAGCTATTGGAATTGAGTGATCTGTTACACTGAAGAGTATGCCGCTGCAGCTAAATTAGAGGAAAACACCACTAACTCTGTTTTGCCCAGCCTCTCAAAGTGCAAGTGCAAAACATCGAGGATTCTCTGCTGATACTGTAACGTATCTCCACAGGATCCAAACTTGGAAAACAAACGATGCTATTGAAATCCCAATTTGGTTACTGACATCAGATTTCTAATTTCGTCGCTGTTTAGCATGCGTTTTACTTTCTTTGGCACGTATGTATAATGTACATAGTAGGTAGAAAAGTTATTGCATTCCACTGAAAATGCGATACTGAGATTACACCGGAAATAAATGTTTTGAGGATCCCTGAATCACCAAAAAAATCAATTTTAGAAAAAGAGGTATGTGCGACAGCATAACTCGAAAACTAAATACCGGTTAAATACCAAAGTTGGTACTTCAGTTTAGTACTTTCCAAGGATGCGACACGGCGATTTTCATGAAAATTGCAAACCCAAACTACCCTTTACGAAAGTTTTTTTTTTTAATTTTCGATTTTCTAAAAAAAATGGCTCTAACAATATTAAGATGCCAAATATTAAACAAGTTTACTTGGAAAACAAAAAATGCATATCCTGAATTGTTTGGGAATAGCCCCTGAAGTACCCTTCATTCTGAATGCATTTTACGTAAGTGTTAAGAAGTAAGAAATAGAAACTTGCTGCATAAAAATGCAGAGCTCGTTAATACACACTTGGCCATATACTTTTTTTCTGTAGAGTTGACCAATTCGGAGATATTCCTTGTTATTGGATTCGGTTTTAAAATATTTAAACATTTTTCAAGTGGGAAGTCCTCATACGTTTCATCTCTTTTGTTTTACTTCTGACCATGGGAATAGAACAGAATGTAAACGACAATCGCATAATGACAGCAAAGATTTGGCTAACGCTTTAACCTAGTGCATTCTCCTATTTACTTTTACATATAAAGAGCGAAGTACTAAGACCAACCCTGGTAATTTTTATGCTGATTAACATTATGTGGATAAAAGAATAGTTTGCAGAACAGATAGGCTAAGTGATGGAAGATATCAGACTGGTTATACGAGATGAGTTCTTCTGGAGCAGCGATATCAAAAAAGTGATGTATCGGCTACTGTGAATGCTTTACACACATATAAGTGTTACAAAAGAAAATGAATAGGGAGTAGTTAATCAGCAACGCTTAGCGACAAAAAGTAACTATACCAGTTACTCCATAATGGTTTAAAAAAGTAACAGGAAAGAGTAGATATTTATTAAATAACGCCTTATAAAGTAACAGTACAGAAAGTTGCTGGTTACTCAATAATGCTTCCAAATACAATCAGAAAGAGAGTAACTGTAAAGTAACGTAAACTAGTTCTAAAGCAACAGAATGGAGCGTGGCTAGTTATTTAGTGATGCCTGATGTACCTACGTGAACAGAAAGTTACTAGCTGCTCCTTAACGATTACAAAAGTTACACTAACTAGTAGCTCTGTAAGGTTAAAATGGTAACAGGTGAGAGTCACTAGTTACTCAGTAACACTTACAAAGAAACATGGACCGAAAGTAAATAGTTGCTTTGTAAGGATGACAAAATAACTGGAAATGTCGTATCTAATTACTCAGAAGTGATTATAAAGTAATATGTACCGAAAGTAACAAGTTGCTCCTTAACACTTACAAATGTAACCAGAAGACAGCAACTAGCTACCCCGTAACGGTTATAAAGTAGCATGAAAGTGGATTACTCGCTGCTCAGTAACGATTACAATGCAACGTAGCAAAAAGGGGCAAGTCACTCTGTAACAGTTACAAGAGTAACAGAAAAGAGTAGTTGCTCAGTAATGATTACAATGCAACGTAGCAAAAAGGGGCAAGTCACTCTGTAACAGTTACAAGAGTAACAGAAAAGAGTAGTTGCTCAGTAATGATTACAATGTAACGTGGCAAAAAGGGGCAAGTCACTCTGTAACAGTTACAAGAGTAACAGAAAAGAGTAGTTGCTCAGTAATGATTACAATGCAACGTAGCAAAAAGGGGCAAGTCACTCTGTAACAGTTACAAGAGTAACAGAAAAGAGTAGTTGCTCAGTAACGATTACAATGCAACGTAGCAAAAAGGGGCAAGTCACTCTGTAACAGTTACAAGAGTAACAGGAAAGAGTAGTTGCTCAGTAACGCCTATGAAGTATTTGGACAGAAAATAACTGGTTCCTTTGTAACGGTTACAAAAATAACGGGAAAAGGGTAGCTTGTTATTCAGTAATGCTTATAAAGTAGCGTGGACAGAAAGTAACTGATAACTCCGCAATGGTTACAAAAATAACTGGAAACAGAATAGCCGGTTATCAGTAAGGCTTATAAACTAACGTAGATAGAAAGTGACCACTTGCTTCGTAAGGTTGACAGCATAACTGAAGCCCGCCTGGGTAGGGTAGTGGCAGCGTGTCTGCCTCATGTTCAACAGTTGCGAGTTCGAATCTCGCTTAGGATGACTTACCCGGATAAGGTTTTTTTGCGGTATTCCCTTATCCTGCGAAGACGAATGTCGAGTAACTTTAAACTCTATGGACGTCAGCATATCACCAATTTCATTCATCGTCCGATATGACCAACGAGGTTAAAGGACGCTAAGCTTTAAAAAAATAAAACAAACCAAAAATAGCATAACTGAAAAGAGTGTAGGTAACTAGTTACTCAGTAACGGTTATAAAGTAACTTGGAATGAAAGTAGGTAGTTACTCAGTAACGGTTTCAAACGTAACAGGAAAAAGTAGCTAGCTCTCAATAACACTTGTAAAGTAACAGGAAAGTTAGTAACTGGTTACTTCATAACGGATACAAAAGTAGCGAGCTCAGTAAGACGTAAGTATACTGTTATGAGCTACAGGTTATCACTGGGACTATTTAAGATGTTGTTGCGTATAAAAGGACACAAAAAGTGGAGAATTCGCATATTTTGCTTTAAATTGTTCACAACACATTATACACATGGTAAAACTATGCTACTCATCTTAAACTGATAAGGCAGACATTTTAAGGCAGTTTATCGGTGGCTTGATAGATAAGTGCAACTCTTTTATTGGCCTTCAGACGTAACCTAATTGACCATCAGGGGAGAGAGAATGACGTACATGAAACACAAACATAGAAATACACAACACTAAACGTCCATGCCCATAGCGGGATTCGAACCCGCGGCCCTTTCACGGCAGAGCGTCAACGCCAAACGCGTCAACACCACGGCTACTTGGAGCCGCAATTAATGCAACTTTAAAACTCCTTAGCATGGGATTTCTTTTTCATTTAGCATCATAAAAATGTCTCAGCTTCAACAAATGTTTCATTAAAAGCGAGGTTTCTTCTGTGCATATTACTCAAATCATAAGAAATTCCAGCTAAAGTAAGGGATTAATTTTAAAATGGGCAATAAAACACTTTTACAGCATATTAAAAATTACGATGCTTCATTCAAGAATTCGGTTTGCTTTTTAATATTAAATGTTTATTTTTAAAGGAAAAATGTTTAATAATGGCATTAAGCTTTAACCCCGAGAGGTGTAGGCATAAAAAGAACCGAGATAAAATAATGCAATATTCTGCCGTACCTGAAAATAAAATACTATACTTAAGTAGTAGTGCACTGCTTCTCTAGATAGCTTTGCACTCTCGTTGTGTTATAAGGTCTTGCAACAGAAATGTGAACTAAGTGCTTGTCGGCACGAAGTGTAAGTACTTGAATTCCATTTACATATACTTAGAATTCCGTTCTAAACGATTCCTTTGATCAGATTTTTCGAATACTACAATAAACTTATTTTTACTTTCTCTAGCCCCGTATGTACAATATACATAGGGATAGAGAAGTATTGTATTCCACCCAAAAATTCGATGTCGACTTTTCATTGGACCCCCTGAATTAAAAAAAAAAAAAAAAAAAAAAAAAAAAAGCATTTTCAGAAACAGGTCCGTGTGTGTGTGCATGTGTGTGAGTGTGTGTGTGGGGGGGGGGAGTCTGCGAACAGCATAGCTCAAAAACGAAAGGATGGTTAAATACCAAATTTGGTATTTAAGTTTGGTATCTTCCAAGGATGCGACACAAAGATTTTCAAGAAAATCCCCCAACCCCTAACTACCCTTTACATGGAAACATTTTCGAAAATGTTGTCTTTCTTAAAAATAGCTCTAACGATTTTGATTAAAAAACACGTATTAAAGCCATTTCTATCACAACTAAAATGTATATCTTGAATTTTCTGGGAATAGTTTCTAAAGACCTGTTTATTCTGGTTGAATTTTGCTAAATTTAGTATAACTAGTAAACCGTAAGAGACAGACAAAAATTTACTTATCAAAAAATGTGAGTCTTGTTTAAATACACAAATTCTATCATATATATATTTTTTCGTGGAGCTTACCGTTTTCGAGGTATTCATTGTTATTAGTTTCAATTGTGAAGTACCTATACTTTTCTCAGACGGAAGTGTCCGCCTTTCTTTTGTTCTACTCCTGGCCAAGCGAAGAAGCGATTTCCAATGACAACCGCATAATGACAGCTTTTAAAACATCTATCACTTTAGCCTAATGCATTCCCTTAGTTCCATTCTACTTATAAGGACCTAAGTAATAAAATTCTTCTAATGTTTATCTCGATTAACATGGTGTTGAAAGAAGCACTATCTTTTGTTCGAAGTTTGTTTGTAGAGTAGCTAGAGAGAGTAATGTGAGTGTTACACATCAGATTTTTTATCGATGGAACTGCGTTAATGTTTTCATAAAATAACTAGACGTTTAAGTTTACATTTAACGGAACATACTCTAGATCAAATCTGAGCATTAAGGCTCGTGCAAGTTGGGACCTTGTGTGACAAAGTGAGCATTGTTCAGTATCAACAAACACATCTTCCAACACACTCGCAGAGTAAACGTAAAGTTAGCCTTGTTTACGTCATTTCTTAGTCACAGTTTACCGCAGGACACACCGGCTCCCAAGTTCCAAGGTTTAATCAACACTTTGAAACTTGCAAAATGCTTACTTTCGAGAAGTTCACGTTTAAAGATTAGCACGTTACATCAGACAACCACTTAAAACTTAAAAGTTTAACAAATAACACTTATCCATAGTAAATTACATGAACCAGTAAAAATATATAGATATAATAAATAAATAAAATAAAACATAATAAACCTGATGTTATATTAGCATGAATTTCTCTAACCACTATCGTTTACTTTTTATTGCTTCTACAAACTGTTCTCACGAAAGCTTATTTTTCTGTCCTCTTCATTTTAGTCGAGGTAAAACTTTGCAGAAATCGGTTGCATTACACATTTCTTTGAGGGTAGAAATTTTGGCCTTGAAATTCCATCCATTTCTATGATATAGCTAGAAACAACTGAATAGCGACAACACTAAAAGTTCAAATGTATTGAAAATTTAAAACCAATAATGGTAGCGTCGTGGTCGGGTAGTTATACCACTCGCCTCCCACATAGGCGGCCTGGGTTCGATCCCAAGCACCTGCATGTAGGATTTGTGGTGGACGAAGTGGTGCTGGGCGGGTTTTATTCATATCCTCCGGTTTTCCCCGCCGCTCATTCCACCAATTGCTCTAACATTCCCTTTCCTATCATCCATTTTGCTTGCATTTCATATCATCCTCTTCGTCATGCTCATGTCCGGCTACAGGCCGACCACTTGTTCCAGGTTCTCAATTCTGTAATTTCGTGCCATTGGCTCCCCGACAGGCTTCTGAACCCTAGGCATCCGCTTATAAGTCCTAGAGGGGAGTTCAGTCCTTAATACGGGGAGGGTAAACCTTCTACGAAAAAAATAAATCGGTATAAGTCCAAAATTCCATTTTATCTACTCGTTCCATTATAGATATACTGAGAGTCAAGTCAGGAAAAGTAAAATTTTGGTTGTAGATACCTTTCATCAGACTGATAGTGGCAATACATTTAGTGAAAATATAAAATAGCCATTTATGAGAATTTTGTGAAATTGCTTGCTGGAAAATTACATCTTTGGACTTATAGCCCATTCCCTCGACACCGAAAAGTTGTAAGATACTCAACTTAAATGCCAAGTTAGGTATTAAACCGACTTTTCGTTTTTGAGTTAAAAACTATTCACACAGAGATATGTTTATAACACTTTTTTTATTCAGGGCCACTAAAACATGAATTTCCAGTGAAATCTCTCTAATGAATCCTTGGGATATGCGCCAGATAAAGGTAAAAACAAATAACATAGCCACCTTTTCAAAGTTCATATTCAAATATGAACATTTAAAACTAGTTTTAGATCACTTACGGTTGGGATCCCCTATGGTGCTGCAGCCCACTTGGGGTCAGGGCCCGCCAACCCGACTACCGGGCTCACGCTCACGTTCCTTGTGTACCTTAGGTGGCATCAGTGATGATATATTCGTTATAGATTGAATTCAGTACAGAAGAAAATCACATCTTAATGCAGTATTTCACTTTTGTTAGATGCGTTTCTTTCCCATGTAACGATATTTACTTGAATTTTAACCAAAAATAATCCTAAATTAAACAGCATTACTATGTAAGTCAGGGCTTCTCAGGGTGCATACGCCGGTGCATAGCAGAGCACAGGGTGCCAAATACGACTTCGCCAGCTTGACCAAAGTGAAATCCTCCATACAGACAATAGCGCTCTCTCTCTCTCTCTCTCTCTCTCTATCTATCTATCTATCTATCTATCTATCTATCTATCTATCTATCTATCTATCTATCTATCTATCTATCTATCTATCTATCTATCTATCTATCTATCTATCTATCTATCTATCTATCTATCTATCTATCTATCTATCTATCTATCTATCTATCTATCTATCTATCTATCTATCTATCTATCTATCTATCTATCTATCTATCTATCTATCTATCTATCTATCTATCTATCTATCTATCTATCTATCTATCTATCTATCTATCTATCTATCTATCTATCTATCTATCTATCTATCTATCTATCTATCTATCTATCTATCTATCTATCTATCTATCTATCTATCTATCTATCTATCTATCTATCTATCTATCTATCTATCTATCTATCTATCTATCTATCTATCTATCTATCTATCTATCTATCTATCTATCTATCTATCTATCTATCTATCTATCTATCTATCTATCTATCTATCTATCTATCTATCTATCTATCTATCTATCTATCTATCTATCTATCTATCTATCTATCTATCTATCTATCTATCTATCTATCTATCTATCTATCTACCTATCTACCTATCTACCTATCTATCTATCTATCTATCTATCTATCTATCTATCTATCTATCTATCTATCTATCTATCTATCTATCTATCTATCTATCTATCTATATCTCTCTCCCCTTAAAATTGTGCTTTCGCTCTGACTTTCCCTTCCTCACCTTCCCGCAATTTTTTTCTCACTGAAAAATGGCCGAGACGAGTCGGAGCGATGCACGGTCCACAGCACCTCTGCATCTTGGTGTGTATGCGTGATATTTTACACGCTTTATAGGCTCTATTTTGTCAATTCCGATAATAAACCCACGCGTCGGAAAACAAGAATTTATTCATAAATACTTCATAGATGCCAATTGACCATTAAACCCAAGAAAGCTTTAAGATCTACCGACGGATATTTAGACTATACTACAGAAAATGTCATTAGTTCACACAAATTGTAACATTTAAATAATTTTCTAAGATCAAGCATACGTGAACATTAAAATTAATTAAAATCTATTTTTTCAATGTTATGCTTATAATTATCTTACAAATGCCCAGTTTTATTATTCATTACCTGCACTTATCACTCGGTGACGTGTGGAAGTGGTGTTAGGGGACTTTCTGCAGGTCCCATTGCAACTGGACAAGCAGGTCTTCTAAAGCTTCGAAATAATTTTTTCGCTTGCTTTTTATGAATTTTTTTTTCAGAATAAAAATGTTCTACATGATGCAGCTTAGTTTAATTTGCTAAATGTAAATCTAAAAGTATTAATTAAAATATTTTGCATTTGTAATTTTTCTGAAATATTGATGTTTATGAGTATTGGGATCATAATTTGATTACCATTCTAAAATTACACAAAAAAGTTGTGTTTACAAACTTCATGTTTTCTACCTAACTAAAAAAATAGCGAAAAATCTCTTTCCAAATTTTCTTTTATTTCACTTGTTTTGGAATAAATATTAAAAATAATAAAACTGTTACTTTCTCAATGAATGGAGCGTTTCTTATGTGTGGATTAAATCGATAAACAATTAATAAATTCAAAATAGCGTATGCATGATATCTATATCACAATGAACGTTATCAATAAGAAAGCTAATACTTTATAAGTATGTAAACTAATAATTTAACCTATGTGTACCAGAGGTCCCTGTCGATTTACTGCGGTTTGCTACGGCCTCGTGGTTTCCGCTCGCCCCTTACTCCCTTTTTTTTAAAATAAAACTATTAAGTATTAATCACATTTATTTGCATCGTTTCTTGCTCCGAGGTTGGTAGTTCTTTCGTATGAACAGCACAACCGCATAATAAACATGACTGATGAAACTGGAATAAGAATATTTCCTATTTGTGAGGAGGAAGAGTCTTGGGTGCATATCTTGGCAAGATGTAAGGGTGCGGAGGAACGCAAAATAAAGAATTTACCGCGATCCTTTACCACTTCAAATGGAGAGTTGGGGCATGTTGGACGCTAGTGGCAGACTGGAAACACGGAGGCGAGGGGTTCATTTCTGCTTAAGGAAACAAGAGTCAAGATCTGAGACGCCTGATAGTAGGGTAGAGGGGAGAAGGAGGCAAGAACAGTTAAACAGTGGTGTTATGCCTTATGTGAGTGTGTGTACACACAGACAAGCGCGCGCGCCGATCTATCTCTATCTCTATCAGTCGCACGTCAGTCAAACCGTACGTGTTGTTATAATACACAAAATAATAAGCAATTTAAAAGAAACAAATAAAACAGTGCACACAAAAGATAAAAAAACAAACATACTCAACATACATCATCTTAACAAACACACAAAATGGATTCCTATGCATTATCATGCTCAAATGTGGTAAACAAAAGCATTTAGAGAAAGACAACACTAATAATAAGCGAAAAGTATGACATATACTGTGATACACACACACACATACAGACACACACACACACACACACACACAGGCTGCTAATGAACTAAACCGAAATAATTTGCGATAGTGTGCACGTGACTGATGTAGCCTACTCTGGAGGCATTTTTGCAACTGCGCTGGTGGCTTAATACGTAACGCGGGAAGTTGCTATCCCAAAGGTCATGAGTTCGGTTCCTGTCATAGAGTAAATAGTTTCATTAATATATTTTTCATTCCAGACGAAGTGCCGCGATACCTGAACGAGTCCCGAACTCGGAAACCATCTTTCACTTGAAATCCAGTATCACAACCACTACGCTAGAGAGGTGCGCTGTAATATGTCCCTTCGTTTTTAGTGTCATGCTCTCTAATGGTTCATAAATTAGCCAGTGGCGTACTGGTACTTCAGAAACTTAGAGCCGTTACTTCGACATTTCAATAAGTCTCCTATCTCAAATTACTTATTTAAGTAATCTACACATTCTGTGAAAATATTTCGGTGTAGCTCATTAACAGCCTGTATATGTATTTTTTCTCTTAAATATTTTCTAAATTGAGCATAATAATGCATAGGAATCCATTTACCGTTGTTTTATGTGTTTGTTAAGATGATGTATGTTGAGTATTTTTTTTTCTTTTGTTTGCACTTCTTTATTTGTTTACTTTTAATTGTTTATTTTTTTTGCAATTTAATTTATTTTGGGTCGCTTTAACAGCATGGTCATATCGCGACCTTACAAATTGTACACAAAATAGTTATTTACACATTGGTAAAATATGATTACATTTATACTTTACAATAATTCAAAAAGTTTACACTGTCTTATAAATATTATTGTCTTTTTGATTGTCTGGTGGTTATGTAGAGCATTTGGTAAGTCATTGAAGCCGGCCTGAAGTCTCTGTTTGGCGTATCTCGGACACTGCAGCAGGATATGTAGGACAGTAAGCGGTGTGTTGCAGGTCTCACATTTTGATTCTGGGTCTTTATTAACGATGAAGGAATGTGTCAGTTTGCAGTGTCTAATTCTGAGGCGGGTAATTATTGTTTGCTCACGACGTTTTAATTTTCGGAGGGGTTCGAAGAAATTGGTAGATCCGGCTCGGGCATCATGCAGTTTGCTGTGGGATGTTGACCATGTCGTTTTCCAGTTTTCTGTAAACAGCTGTTTGGTGTATCTATTGTGCTTTGCCTATAACTAAGCTTCATCAATTTATATGAATAAATCCATTGGAGGAGCATTTTTTCATGTTCATTAGTAAATGTGTTAGCTTGGTGTTCAAATTTTTACAAAATTTATAAAAATTTGTTACACTATTCGTAATTAAAAATTCTCTAATTTTAACACTTAAAGAGTAGAAAAACTGTAAATGGTGAATACCGTCACAGTCATTGGTGTTATTTACAGTTTAACATAAAATCAATAAAATTGCTAGAGTTCTCATAACAGTTCTACTTCTGTCTAACGGTTACATGGAAGATGATTTACCATGAGAATAGTTAAGTCCTCTGCATTTTGGCCTCTCTTATTTATATGAACGTTTATGTGTTTTGCTGGTAACTCTTTTATAGACTATAAAATATGGTAAAGTCAAGTCAATATTGCCCTCCACAACACTTGTTAACCTTTGATGATTTGTGTTCCAGCGAATCGCTTTTCTTTCAACGCACCATCACAATTTATTTATTTCTGTATATTCTAACTTAAGCATGATTATTACACATTGCAGCTGAGATAGGGGCCCCATATTTTATAGTAAACCACAACCCACAAGAACTAAAACGTCTCAATGATCCAGGAATCACATCTTTGTATACAGATTTGATTTCAGTCTTGCTGACTATGCTAGAATTATATAGGAATGAATTTTAAATATACCTACTACCCTATGATGAATTTTTAATAAAACTGAGAATTTTGTACTATTAGGTTATGTTATTTATTGTATTTGGTGTGAAGCTAATTCCTTAAATAAAAACTGTCACCGATAAATTCTCAGAGTTAAGACAATTATACTTTTTATAATATATTTTTACTTTCATTATTACTTATCTATAAAAATTGTAAGTACAGAAGGTGTCATTGTATAAAATGTTCCTAAGATTTCATCTCCAATTTGCGTTTGAGACTCCCCGAAATTCATAAAAAACAGTTTCAGAAAAAGATGTGTGTGTGTGTGTGTGTGTGTGACTCCAAAAGCGAAAAACCTCTAAAATACTAAACTTGTTATTTAAGTTCAGTACCTTCTAAGGATGCCATACGATAATTTTCAAAATACCCCACCCCAAAATATACATTAAACTTTTTCGAAAAATGTTATTCTTCCAAAATTACCTTTAACGATATTGAATAACGTGTCATAAATTTAAGATATTTTAATGAAAAATTAAATGTATATCTCAAATGTTCTGAGGTGGCGGCGAGTGTCCGAGTAGTTAGACCGCTCACCTCTCACCAAGGCGGCCCGAATTTTATCCCAGGGGACCGCATGTAGGATTAGTGGTGAACAGAGCGTCGTCTGGGCTGGTTTTCATCAGAATCTACTGTTTCCCCGCAATTCATATAACCACCTGCTCCTAATCGCCTTTCTTTTCATCCATTTCATATACTGTCACGCTTGCTGTTATATTTCACTAAACTGCTTGGTTTGCGAGAGGGATTATCTGGGGAAATGTACTTTTTACTAAAGCCAGTTGGACATAAGGGACGTAGCACTGTTCTATCAGAGACTCGGAGAATTTTCCAGCGTAATCGTAAAAATTTAAGGCGACTGAAACTAACTAGTCTAGTAATACATAAACACAAACACTCCTTAATTACAATAGATTTAGTATGTTACCTTTATAGAATCCACATGGCACACGCCACCAAGCTTGGCTACCTGAACGGAGCCACGCGTCTATCGCATGCCACTGTCTACTACACAAGAGAGTTTCTTTTCTGTAGTAGTGTTTAACGCCCGATTTTACTACTTGTGACACCGCAGGTGATGACACTGATGATACATGAAATGAAGATGGAGCACCGGTGGAACGCGATGGTGGGAAAATGGAGAACTCGGGGAAAACCCGCCCCTGAGTCGCTTTCTCCACCACAAATCTCTTACATTATCTTTTTATTAACAGCAAAGTTAGTAGTGTCGCCAACATATGAAACACTAATTCTGTACAATGTTACCTCATCCTATGCACGCAGCCAAGATGTGACAATATTAGCTAGTGTTCCTTATATTGCCGGGCCGCGGATAGCGTCTTCAAGTGCTCGGCGCACTATAACACTATTGGAGGGTTTCCGTTCTTGTGTTTACTCTCTCATGAGTGACATGCACTATGTGCACTAATCGCTATGTTGATAGTGGTGTCCATCCGGGTGTGGGAACGCTCTAGGTTCTGTATCTACAAAATTTGGAGAATCTACAGTATGTAAGGTCTTACTGAAATCTATGCCAGTTATTACGCATAATAGTGATATTTCAGCTTTGTTTCAAAATTACAGCTTACATGGCTATTTAAACAATTTGTTTCTGTCTAAATTCTTCTTCTAATAAAATGAGCCACATGATGCATTTTAATACATATTGCTATAAAGCATTCATTTGCTGTATAAATTGATCTATTATATTATAGTTTATATTAACCCTAATTGAAATGGTTGCTTTTCGTACTCTCCAAAGCTCTTGATTTTCAAAATTTAATCGTTCATTTCTCAAAATTGGAGCATTATTTCGAAGTTCTTTAGTGTACTCTTGGAATAAAATTATTAAAAATTGCTTCGTCTGGAGCATTTTGAGAATGGGAAAGTGTTGAGAAAAAGGTTGGCGAGAAAACAAAGTTTAAATTTGGGATTACCAGTTAATGCACAATATTTAATGCTTCAATTAATTGGAAGTCAAAGTGCGCCAAGTAGATAAACGATGTGTTGTATTTAGTTTTAGAATTTGTTATTTTATTATGAAAAACAATTTGAAATTTTCAAAATGTTTGGTCAAATTTCAGATACATCACCTTAAAACGGAGTGACACGTCTACGGAGACTTTTCCTCTACCTAGTGAGTCAGAAGTGGAATATTGGCCGTTCTATGGAACAACCACAAAGGACTTGAACGGATCAACTGCTAATAAAGAGAACAGGTATGCTTATGGTTACACAATGTATAGGTATAGTTGCAATGAATATAGTTTTATAAATGTTAAACTATTTGTTTAAATAAATAACGTATTACGTATCATAAAATATAGCTTGTCTCAACTTTAACAGACAATATTGAGTTAAACGGAATATCTCTGCCTCTATCTGATGCATACATGTTACCATTTATCTATAAAGAAAAATACAGTTCCCGAGTCTGGTCGGAACTCCGGCGCTGTATTCCTTTCTTATTCCTCTTTTTTATCTTTTCCCCTAACTTTCCTTTGCTTACCGTTTTATGACAAATATACAAACACCCATGCTAAGGGGGGATTCGAACCCACGATCCCCTGCGCCACGAAGCACTAAAGCGAGGCGCTTTAGCAAGCGCGGACACGGGGACCGGTACCTTCGTCCTTTTCTACTCTCGCGGTGCCGTCAAGTACTAATAACCAGAGTTTGGACCTCATCTAGAAATGCCAGTTTGCTTCGACGTGGCGTAAGATCAACACGCTCAGGGCCGTACAATCATTTGACACTGCGGTTATTGGCATGCTATTGGCAGATAAATACAGTGCTTATTAATCGCAAACACAGAAAGCTCAGAGAACGAAATTTAAAGAGATGGCACCTGACATGCCTTTGCCTCTCGGACTGTTAAAACTCCTGGTTAAATGCGCTTCTATATTGTGCACATTTTTACAATATAGTTACCGAAATTCTTAGCGTTTTGGACAACGAACATGCTCCTACAGTGCGAGGAACAGATTCACTCATTTCAAACACATTACATGAAGAGTTATTCATTAAAAAGCAAATTTTTAGACTTGTTTACAACAATGCTACGTGTAGAAAAGTCAGGTTATAAAGTACTTCTCGTAGAAGCACTAGCTCAAAAGATTGATAGAGAAGCGGTTTATTACGGATAACGTAAAGCATTAAATTAAAACCGTCCATGAGAAAATTTAGTTTATTTCAAGTTGGTAAATGTTAACATAACAAGGGCGTCATGAAATAGCGCTTACAATGCAATATCATCTGCAACAGCTTATGTTTTACCCTATAATATCATATGAAGTAGAGAGGTTTTCAAACTACAAACATAACAGAAGAGAGCATTTCAAATTAGAAAGGTTTAAAATGTATGCTGTTATAAATTGTAGCAAGTGTTAAAATTAATGAGACATTGAGCACGTACCTATATACTTTTGTGTTTCGTAATTTTTTTGTTTGTGAAATTTATTGTATAATATAAATATTTCATGTCTCCAGTTCTAGTAAGTTATACACCGTATTATGAAAGAAGTTTGTTAAGCCTGTTACGTCTGGTCTTGTATACTATTGGAGCTATGTTGTTGGTAGTGTTTAACGCCCGCTGGTCATCTCCTTAGCTGCTTGCCAAGCGGGGGACCTGGGTTGGATTCCCGGGGATTTTTCCCCGGGGTGCACTCAGCCTCGTGAAGTCCCTGAAGTCAATTGAGGAGCTACTTGATGGAGAAGTAGCGGCTCAGGTCATGAGGACCGCATTAACCACGTCTCATCCTCCAATACTGCACCCCATCCATGACGCCTGTCATGGCCCGAGATGAGGGATGCAAGGTTCCCTGTGAGCTGTCGTGCCATGGAGTTTTTTTTACTGCTTGTGACACCGCAGGTGATACATGAAATGAAGATGGAGCACTGGTGGAATGCAATTGCGGGGGAAACTGGAGAACCCGGAGAAAACTCACCCCTGCACCGCTTTGTCCACCACAAATCTCACATGCCATCATTTGGGATCGAGCTCGGGCCGTCTAGGTGAGAGGCGAGTGGTCTAACCACTCGGCCACGGCGCGGCTCCATATTGGAGTTAGCTCACGCTCTTCCTCTTATGCTTTCAGCGTGCACATATAGTAAGCCAAGTCCTGAAAGTCTGCTAATAACATGGTGTAAATATTAAGGAGCAGTTCGCGAGGTGTCCCCCTCCGTTATCTACCCTACAACGATTTGCAAGTACAGTTTGTAGGAGCTACTTAAAAATAGACGATAGTGGTAGAAAAACTTGTGTAAATATAGCACATTTTTTCTAACTTTAGTGTTTGTGGGAATGTTTAACTATGGAAAAACGCATTAGTCTAACAAGATTTGTTAGATTCACGAAGCTCGCTCTGACTTCACCAAACCTATTCTCCATTCCCTAACTCTCAAAGGATTAGATCAAGTTGTCACTAGGGCTCAAAGTTCCTGTACTTACATGTTTTCCGTATTACAATAATTACTATGCTGATAAGTTATGCATACAAATCATCGGTTTATAAACTTATTAAACCAAAACTTTATATAGAAAAATGTATATTCTGGCTTTTCAGATAAAATATATTTCTATCATTTTAGTGTTTTTGTGGCTTAAAACCACATACTTTCCATACAAGATTAGAAAATGTTGCAACTCCCATCTGAACCGCTTGCAGTGATGCTGCATATATTCTTACAGCCCAGAATTTGTTGTCTAATAGAGTGATTGCAAGCTAACTTTGTTTTTCTGTCTGCGCATCTTTCCGGGCTACCCAAAATATTTACCTCCTTATTAACAGCAGTTCTAGCCTTCAATGAAGCAGTCAAAAGTATTTTGAGAAACAATATCGATGTTCAGTTCTGTTTCCGATGCTGTAGTTTCTATTAACCCAAAAAATGTTTACAAATAACATATTAAGATTTACTGCTGCAAATAATTCGCTCGGTGTTTCGACGCTCAGACAGTTTACGGCTGCGCGCTAATACTCCAGTTTCTCTCGTCTCAGTATAATTAATAACGCTGCCTTGCAATTCCTCCTGCTTTTATAGCCAGAAAGTGACGTCACAGAACTTTCTGGAAACTTGTCCAGGATATTGGACGTTTCTAAATGTATCTCGAGTGTACCGGACTTGTCACGTTCCGAAGTCTCCTGTTTCCGTTGCGCCGCAACAAATGCATTACAAGGTCTCCAACTGCGATGACTCATGCTCCAAGATGAACGTGAGAACCACTGCAAAAGACTGCACTGTTATAATACTAAAGAACAAAGTGAAGACTGCAATATCAAAAAATTATGGATATGAAAATGTATGCAAAATTGGAGACATTGTAAATGAAAACGCTACAATTAATATGAATTGCCTTTTACTGTGAACCAGTTAGCATCGTTAAAGTATGCGGCCTGTGATGTAGAGCACAGTTTCTCAAGATGTAAATCCATCTTCAGAGATAACAGGCGTTTTATCAAGCTTGAAACCCCCCGTTACATGGCTGTTGTGAACTGCAATTCGTTGCTTCTGTTTGGCAGTGCTACTTGTCAACAATAAAGTAAGTTCAATTTCATCTCCCTTAGTTTATAGTGAAGAATATTACAGTTATAAAGCAGATTTAAAATGCATATTATAGGCATATTTAAAAGCTGTTAAAGTGTATTTCAAGTGACTACTTACTGGCATACTTTAAAGCTTTTATAGCATATATGCATTGATATTTCATAAACTTTTAGGTCATATACCTCCTGGCCTTAATCATTACTAGGCTTAGAATTGGGCACTCCAAACTGACGCACGAAGGAGCAACTTCCTATCTATACGAGCTGTGACAGGACTTAAATATTCAGCTCACCCTCCGATTGTCTACTGCAAGAAAAAGTGGACAACCAGCCGGCAGTTCCAATTTTCCTAATGCGGTTAACAGATACCATTCTGAAGAAGTTCCTACAGCTTCTACTTGATACAAAACTTTATGATATATTGTAAATGCTAACCTAATTCTATTATAAAGTGTTTTTGATAATGTATTTTAATGATAGGTAAGAGCATATATTCAAAACTATGTACCTTAAATAAACTTTTAAAAACGGGTTTGTTTGCATAAACAGAGATCAGTGAAAAGGATTATGTTAATTTTAGCGTTAACAATGTTAACTCGTCAGCATCTGCTGTTGAATCCGAACCTTACTGTTTCAATGTTAGTTTACATAAAAAAAACTCTTACGGTTTAACCCTTATGCAAAATTCTGCAAAACTGATCCGAGTAAAGCGGTCCGTGACTGCCTCCGTAGTCGAGTGGTCAGCGAATTTGCTTCTTACTCGGAGGTCCCGGGTTCGATTCCCGGCAGGGGCGAAGAGTTTTCTTTTTTAGCCAAAATTATTCCCTATCCCCCACAGTGCGTATGTGTGTGTGAGGGAAATAAAATGATTTCAACCAAACGTAAAAGAACTCACAGACAACGAGTTGTTTCTAGTGCAAAGCCCCCGATATGCCCTTAGATTTAAAGGGGGCTATATAAACAAAAAAGTGGTCTGCAGAAGCTATTCCCAGAAAATTCAAGATACCTATATTTTATTCGTCATAGGAATATCATTTATATGTGGTATTTTAATCAAAATCGTTAAAGCCATTTAAAAAAATTGAAATGTTTGCAATGTAAACGGTAGTTTATTTGGGCGATTTTCTTTAAGATAGATGTGTTGCATCCTTTCTTTTATCGGTAACAATGAAATTCACCATTTTTGTTCTCTTTATTTATTTTTATTGTTTTATTGTTATTATTTTTAAGGTGAAAAGGAGAGGGGAAAATCCAGTGGAAAAGGGGGTACCAAGGGAGGGTTATTTGTATTATTATCATTTTTTTTTTGTGTGTGTTTATTTCAAACACTGAACCAACTTGCTTCTCCTCTCTGAAATAACGCCCGAACTTTTTACCTGGTGTTTCTTCCAGCAATCATTTACTCGCATACTGCTGATTGAGACTTGTTTCATGTATGCAGACAGAGGAGGAATGAGTGTACTAAAAGAACGTTTATGAAATAGAAGATGGAAATATCCCCAAGACACTCTACCATACATAGAATGCGCGAAGGTGGAACTTTACTGCTTTCGGGCTGAAGACTGATGTTCAAATAAATTCGTTAAGCTTATTCTTCATTACGTTGTTGGCGTTTATGATCAAAACCAGTAGCAACCGTGACGTATATCCGGCAATGACGCTCACGGTAGCCTTCTGCCCACGTCCCGCCCTTCAACATCTTATATTCTCTTACATCCTTACGTCGACCACAAGGAGGGAGCAGAAGCTGATGATAAAAGAGCGGTCACTCTTTCAAGTAGCAATTAAATTCCATCATTCAGCCTTGGGATAAGTCTGAAGATTGAGCTTCTGCTGTAATAGGTATCATTTGCCCACGAGTAATGGCTCTGTTGGTTGCTTAGGCACTAAGCAGCTTAGGTTATCTTCCGAGAGGAATGAGTAACATTTACACCACACAAGTCAAGAATCTCCTAAATGTGCTGGTAGTTAAAAAGAATAAAAACACGTTTGCTTCATTGAGCTCCAATAAATATAGTCGAAATTTTCAGGGTAATAACCCAGCTAATATTAATTTAGTGCATAATGTTACCAGGAGCATCTTAATGGTTTTTACATATCATTATAACGTCCATGAATATCTGTACGTTTTCACAGGCTATTAATTCTTGACTCAAGCTACGTGTGTGTTCTAAAAAACCTGATGTTTCATTAACACTAATTCCTCTACCTGTTCTACACACAAAATATTATTCTTTTATCTATTTCACGTTAATCGATATAAACATTAACAGAAATCGTCTTATTACTTACTTCCTTGTAAGTAGAAGGAAAATAATGGAATACGAGCATTAGGCTAAAGTGAGTGTCAAATTCTTAAAAATCTGGTTGCTGTGTGAAACAATTGAAATTCGGTTCTCTTTGCATAGCCAGGAGTAAAACAAAGGACATATGGAACGAAAGATGACTTTCAGTTTGAGAAAGATTAAAATGGTTTAACACTTAAGCCAATAACAAGTAATATCTCGGAAACAGTTAACTCTAAAAAAAATTGTTTGAAATAAATTATGCATTTTAACTAGAACTATATTTTTTGTGTAGTAAGTCTCTTTCTTAAGGTTTACCAGTAATGCAATAGTTACCCAGAATGAAGAAGTGTTCAGATTCTATTCCCAGAAAATTAAAGATATATATTTCGTTTGTCATGAAAATAACAAACATATGGTATCTTAATAAAAGACTTTAGCCATCTTTAAAAAAATAAACTTTTTTGAATGATTTTTCATGTAATGGATAATTGAGGGGTGGTGGGATTTTCCTAAAAATGTTCGTGTCGCATCCTTGGAAGATGTTGAACTTCAAATACCAATTTTGATGTATTGCCGACTTCGTTTTTGATTTAACGCTGTTGTACGCACGCACACACTGACCTTTTTCTGGATTCAGAGGACCCCAAAACATGCATTTCCGGTGAAATATCGTTATCGAATTTGTGGGTGGAATACAAAACCAACTGTTCCTGTGCACATTATACATATGTGCTAGAGAAAGTAAAAATGGACTCTTTTATTAGATTTAGTCTCCTCTGTGGTCCAAGGGTAGCATGCTAGCGTATGGTTGCTGAGGTCACGGATTCAAACCCGGTGGAGGGCAATTTATTTTTTTCTCGGCCGTAAAAATCCTTCGGAAGGGACGTAATGCCAGTCGTCGCGTGTTGTAAGTTTACGGCAGATTAAAGAAGCCTGGTAATGAGGCATCTAAACAAAATAAAGCGATCTTTCACTCCCAATGTGGAATGGGAAGCTGAGAACCATAGCAGTTAATGAGCCCTTCCATAAATAAACAAAAATCAAACCAAAATGAAGACGACATTATTTTTATAAATATGTGATACAGTGAGGAATGCCACCGTGCTAATTGTAGGCAGGAAATGAGGCGAATTAGCCGAATTTGCGTCTAAATAATAAATGGCCGTGCACACCTACAAAAACATATTGCGGCTAACAACCCCCCCCCCTGCAGGAGGAAGGGTTGAAGTGAGGGGAACACAGGAGGCTACTGGGCGCAGGCAGGCAGACAGGCCACAGTGACGAGCGAAGGTCCCGAACATTTCCAAGCCCATTAACCCATCCAAATGCTGCAGCCGCCCGAGAGGGCATTTAAGTGACCTCTCGACCTGACAGCCAACTAGTGTTCAAACAGAGAATTATTACTATTGGACATAAATTCGAGCCATATACCAGCATCGCAATATACTACGAACCTAGAAGCACTTATACATAAATCTGGCACCTTTATATTGACATCTAGTTTACTAAGTCAGGATACAGTTTTCAAATTATTTTATTTGCAAAAACCTCATAGATTTACAATATAATTAAACAACGCCAGAAAATTAACTAAATTAAACTAACTGCTTCCAGTAATTCCAAACTACATTTCACAACTACAGCTACTGGGCTCATTCATTCACAGCTTTAAAACCTTATTCATTTAAAACTTTCAAGTTTGTAACTGATATTTTCAAATACTTCGTATTAAAAATTCAGCTATAAAATAATATTAACATTTCTTCAATATATTTACAGATTAAATTTAAAAAATGTAAAGCTAACATTAAAAATATTTTAAAATGTTAAAATTTGCACTTTTTTTAACTACTGAAATCTTTTTCGTTTATTCATACTCCTGAATTTCCACAATTACTATTTTACGTTACTTTGTTAAAAACATAAAAGCACAGTCTCTACTTTATCATTCACTACATTTCTCGAAATCAAAATAAAAAAAAGTCGTCCTGCCTCGGAGAATAAATACTACTCTTCACTCTCTTCACTAGTCCTTATCTGCGTCCTTACACTCACGCCTTTCTGTTTTTCTTTTCTTCTTTTCTCTGGACCCCAAGCTCCACCACCTCACTCCTTCATCATCGGCATTTCCTTACACTTCTTCTCTTTTCTTACCCTGCATCATTCTACCAATAAATGTAAAATTATACCTTCTTCTGTTTCTATACCTCCTGTCATGTCCATGTTCCTCATTTTCTCTTCATAGTTACTTTCCATTATCTAAATTCCCTGCTTCAAAGCCTCATCTGTCCCTTGTTCTCTCTATTTCTCAATCAGCTTCTTTTTCTCTTCTCTTTAGATCTCTCCCTGGTAACACTCCTCTTCCTCTTCTATCATTTATCACTAAGTCCTTTCCAATAATAGAAATCTTCTATGAAATATCAGTCATAATTTCAAAATATTCCTTTACCCTTTATTATATTCCAGATTTGTTTTCCTCTAATTTCTATATTTCATATTTTCTTCCTCCTTCTGCATTATACCATTCATTTTGCCGTTCTTCAATCTACGTTTTCTTAATTTCCTTTACACTATTGCTATATATATATACTTTCGCCTTATTACCTTTGCTCCCCTTAATTCTATAATTATATTTTATAATTAGATGAATCGGACATATTCCTAAAATCACAAACCAGGTCATTGTAGGTGATGTACTCATAGATACTGTAAATTTAGACTTACTTCCGCTGTATTCTGCTTAAATACCTTTTCATCTGCCCTTGTGTTACCTTTTCCGCCATTACACTAGCCTCAAATTCAAATGGAAAGTCATCATTCTTTTTTCTTTTTTCACTCCTGGACATGCAAAAAGAGTGGGATTTTAATAGCGGACATCTCTTAATTTGATTGTCACATTAGCCTAGTGTATTCCCTTATTTCTCTTCTACCCACAAGAAAATAGTGATAAAACAATTTATATGAATTAGCATGAAGCTGATGAAAAAGTATGCTTTCTTCAGAATACTTTTAGAAAGTCATGTGAATGGAACACATCAGACTTTTAGTTCTTACTACGAGAACATAGGTATATGTGATCATGGATAGTGATAATACATGAAATGAATTGGAAAGATACTTTTTGATGCAAACGTTCCAGGCATAATTTTTGGACAGACATGGGGAGGGAAGGTGCCTCAATCACCCCACATTCTGTTATCTAGTAGCCAAAAATTACCTACTTGTTTTTCTACAAGTCAGGAGCAATGAGGGCTTGTTGTCCACGTCAGTAATAACTTCTTCGCTGACATTTAAAGCACTTTGTTTATATTAAAAATATGTTTCATAAAAGAATTATTACAGCCATTTCTGTAGTTAGGAAAAGTATACAGTATTCAAGGTTATAACTATTTCCTATCGTTTGCCTCTATAATTCTTATAGTGAAATTCTTAACCCTGAAATACAGCGGTTTGAGCTTGCGCGTAATATTTTCTTTCTGGGAGTTACATATTTGCTTGCATTTAACATTTGAGTTCATTAAGCTCATGTTCTTTCTCCAAAAATAGATTCATATATATACTTCATATGTACTTTAAATCGCATCAAATAAGTGTAATATGCACTCAACTTTTCATATAAGTTCATTTCCGGAAACTGGATAAAAAAATAAGTAACTAATCCTGTAAAATAGGAGAATTGATTGTTTTTTAGTTTCAAAATATTAAAGTGTGTTTTAAAATTGTAAATAAATACCTTTCAGTTACACTAAAGTCTACATTATGCTTGCTATTATAATGGCGTTTCCTAATGAAGCGTTTTATATGTGCAGTTTAAACACAGCATATTAAACAGCATATTTCTTGTTTTTTTTAAGTCACAAAAGACTCTCTCTGTCACACTTCATGAAACTGGTGTCTCGAAATCCAAGTCATATCCGCCATTGAATGAGGCGATCCGAAGCACAGGTGAAGGAGACAGTTGGAGAAGTGATGGAGTGAGGCAGGGACACCTGTCAGTACAGTGTCACTTTGGAGCCGTTTCCTCCATCCCTGGTTTAAGGTAACTCCCCAGAATTTGCCAGTTAAAAAGAATGAGGAAAGTTAGGGGAAAATTTTGTCAATGATTTGAACCACGGACCACAAGAATGCGACCCTCGCACGTTACTGCTGAGGCATTTCGCTCTGTGAAGTAGTATAAATGTAGAGGTGGTTTCTTATGTGTGTTTTCACGTGCTTCTCTGTTATTTTAGGAGATATTGGAAACACCTCATCCCATGGACACAGCAAAGGAGTCCTGAGGCTAACTTGCACTTTATACCAGTCCGGCAACACCAGATGTTCTGCTGGGCTCGCTATTGCTTGTACTCTGCTGCTTATCTTAGCACCCAGCACTGTAAACCACTTTTTATGCAACTTGGTGTACTGATATTGCTTGCCTTCAAAGTTTATTCTGGATTATCTTCTATATGTTAAAAAGAATATTAACCTTTTCTCAATACGTTCTTCTGCTCATAATTACCCCACTCGAAAGTGCTCTGATATTTATATTAACAAATGTAAATATAGTAAAACTCTTAACAGTTTCTCATGTATGTCAGTTAAATTTTTCAATACTCTACCTCAGAATATCAAGACTTCCTTTGTTAAACTTTAAGAGGAGAACCAGAACAACCTTGAAGGCAAATCCTCTTTATAGTATTTGAGAAATTTATTACTTGAAATGGGTTTAATCTTATCTTTTTAAATGTATTCTTGTAATATTATTCTATGTAGTAATGTTTAATTTATTTTTATCCTCTCATGACGGAGCCTATGTATGTTTTATACTTAATAACTGAAAATAAACTATCTATCTATCTACTTTAAGATCTTCGCGGCGACTGTTAACTCCCAAATCTTTGGATGGGAACTCATTTGACAACTCCATCACATACTTCGCAAGACAGGTTTTAAATAAAGGAGGCTAAAATCATCGCCTCTCGCTATCTCGCTAAATAAAAACAGTTATTAAACTTTCAGCATTTCATTCTATTTTAGAGCAAGATATAAACTGACAGAAAATTTGATGTAATGTCAAGTCTAATCGTTATATCATGCCTGATAATTAGATCAAACAAAACTTCATTTTATATTATACTTTTGGCCAACTGATGTAGTGGTCTAGCCTGCTAGCCTTTGCTTCCCAAATTCACGGGTTCAAATCCGGCGGAGGGTGATGGATTTTTTTTTTCGGGCGTAAAAATCCTTAGCGGGGTTTCCTTCGGAAGGGAAATAAAGCCCATAGCCCCGTGTCTTAGATTTAAGCACGTAGAAAACCTCAATCCTGATAAAGAGGCTTCTGAGTAGAATTAAGCGATCTTTCATGCCCAATATAGAACGGGGCATTAAGAACCTTAACAGTTAAATAGCGTTCTTCGATAACTCAATTTATTGATTTTAAACTGATTCATTACTGAAATATTGTTGTCTTCTTATTTCGTTGAAATTGTTATGATGGTTATTGGCGTGTTCTCTGTATGGTTCACTCTCAGATTGTAATCTGACAGATATTCAACTCCAGTAATTTAGAGAGTAAATATATCTCGTTGATGGATTACAAGTGGCAGGATTCTTTTGAGAATGTTTTATTTTCCTAGACGTCTCGGGTTCGATCCCAAGCGACCACATGTGACACTTGTGGTGGACAAAGCGACACAGGGGGGGGTTTTCTCCGGATTCTCCGTTTCCCCCGCATCGCATTCCACCGGCGTTCCATCTTCACTCTATGAATCATCAGTATCATCGCCTGCTGTGCCTCAAGTAGTAAAAGCACTAACACTAAACACTATCAAAAATAGTTTTAGTGTCTAACTTTTTTGTATGCCTAAATAGACCTGCCGATGTAGGGTTGCTGAGGACTGTATTCAATTCGTCCCGAGTTCATACGAGAGTGTCTCCTGTCTTGAAGGTTTATAGTGTTGCGTGTCTATACAAATCCCATGATAAGGACACTTGATGTGAGAGCAGAGATAGCGTTTACTGGTTCGTGAACTACTAGTGACTGTTGCCTAGCTTTCCCGCATAAAACAAAAGATATCAATATGTGACAGAACCACGTACATATTCGTATCACGTAATCTATTAGCAGTGTCGGATCAGACAGATTTCCATTTGGAAAGTCATCATGACAGATTATAAACCTGTATAATAACAATTTTGCATTCCTTGTTGACACTTACATTTGTATTTGGGACCTATGTAGGTTGAAAGGGAGTTTATAAATAAATAAATAGGTAATTTAATAAATGTATACATTTATTCTCAAATGACCTTAAGCAACAAAGAAGAAATGAAGATGTACTAAATATGTAGTATGCAATTAGAACCTTTGCAGTGTAGTTGAACCTGTGGAACGAGCAGTCGCAAGAGGTGCGGCTCACTCTCTCTGCAATTCATCCAAAATACAAAGGAGAACGAGAAATGTAATAAGTAAACCAGCTATTTGCCAGAAAAGTATTTTGCTCAGTATGTAAATACTATACCTGTCGAACCTGTAAGGCAAAGCTGAATTTGCCGCTGTAGTATATCCGTGAAAAATGATATGGTTTTTAAATATTTGTGTCAGGGTAAACATGGTGTTTCTCTATTTAAACGGTTAACAGTTGCAAAGACATGTGATTAAATTTCTTTTTTGCAGCTAACATGTTACCAATGTCAGCAACTGTTTCCACAAATGAAATTACATCAAGTAAAAATGTAGATCTCTTTTGACGGACGAAGATCCGTTGGCACAGGTGAAAATAGCTACATCGGAGGTAGCCTATATTTTTAGCGAAATAATTTTAAGTATAAAAGAATGTAGTTATAAAAAAGCAACCCTGTTTTTATTGTTTTACTGTAGGCAAACCTTATGCAAAAGAAAGCAGTACTGTTTATCTATGAGTAGCAACCACCACTGCGGTCATTGCCTGCTTCTTCACCTACCGGCTCTTTTCAAACTATGTGGTGTTAGCAGACTTTGTGGGCTGCGTGTTAAGTGGTTCGAGATTTGCCCTGTGTACTAGGAACAATTTAATGTGTTCCATTCACATGACTTTCTCTACATCTCTGAAACAAATTATTGTTACTAAGCTTATTGTTCTATCTATTTAATACATACTAAAACATTAGCAGAAATGGTCTTATTACTTAGTTCCCTTATAAGTAGAAGGGAAATAAGAGAATACACTAGGGTAGACCGACAGTCAAATGTTTTAAAATATGGTTGCTGTGGCATTGAAATCCGTTTCTTTGTGTGGCCAAGCGTTGACAAGTTTCCGTATGAGAAAAATTAAAGTATTTTAAAACTGAAATCAATAACAAGGAATATCTCGAAAACAGCCAACTCCCCGAAAAAAATGTATATGACATAAATTATGTGTTTTATCGTGCTCTACATTCTTTGTGTGATAAGGTGTTTTCTATCTCTTACGGTTTACCAGTTATGCAAAATTCGGTAAAAATCATTCAGAATAAAGAGGCCTTTAGGGGCTATTCCCAGAAAATTCAAGATATACATTTCATTTGGCAGGTAAATATCTTAAGTGTAAGAGATGTTAATCAAAATTGTTAGAGCCAGTTTTTAGAAAATCAAAATACCGTATTTATCGGTATTTCCGTTTATGAGCTATGCTGTCCATAGACACACACACGGATCTTTTTCTAAACATGCTTTTTTTATTCAGGGGGACACAAAACATTTATTTCCGGTGAAATCTCGATATCGAATTTTGGGTGTATTGCTATATCTTCTATGTATAGTACGAGTAGGGAAAGTAAAAATATCTACTGTAAAATAGTCACGTGAACGGTTCGCAAATTCGAATTTATCCTCTGAATATGCCTTCTAGTGGTGTGATCCTAGATGCACGTCGTGTTAAGGGCATTGCGTATACTCATGGGGCCTATTGTCATGAAGGCATCCTTGATGTATTTCGTGAAGCTTCAGGAGCCCATCGGTCCAGATAGGAATATTTGGATTTTCTACGAGGAAACTGTATTCTACAAGGAAATAAAAGCCACTCCTGCTAACTTCAGTTAATGGAGTTAACCGGAACTGGTTTTCGTAGCATGTAATGAGATGGTGCGATTCCTGCAATCACAGCCGGACTTCCCTTTGGTGTGTTGAAAGCTGCTTCACGAACATTGGCATCATTAACCAACACACAATACTTTTGTGCACAAACGTGAGCCACCATTATATCCATGCACAACACACCCAGAGGCGCCGGAGCCTCAATGTATCTTGCGGTATTTTCACGGTATGAGGCTATCTACTAGGTGTTCTCGAAGACCCTTTCGCTGAATGTGTTCTTCTAGTTCCTAAAGGTATTTTAAAAGATGTACTGCAGCCTGCAATATGACAGTTATGATACTCCTGCATATATGCAACAAATTTCTACTGCTTGTTTCAGTGATAGGTTGTGAAATATTTTTCTCAAGTTATGCGTGGGTTGTTGTGGGAAAGGACAACCCAGTTAACTTTTCTGAGAATATTTAATGGAGACTAATAACTGATCTGTGTGGAACGAGTTGTCGATTGTTATTAGACGAATACTCGATCATCTCTAAGTCTAAGCACGAGGAATTTCAACTGCGTCGTAATAAATTAGCTAATTTCCAGAGCATTCAAAACTTTACGCTGTGTGTAGGCACAATTTATTTACGTAATAAAGGGATGGGTTTAAATTACCGAGACTCACTAAACTATGTTACGGCAAACACTCGAACCATCACCGCTTAAACGAGAAGTGAGGCTAGCGCTGCGCTACTATCACGTTAGCAAAAGTAACTTGAAGCGCAATCTTAGAACAGAGTTTAGAAGTAAGCAAATCTTCATTTTTTCATATTGCCAGACTCCACTAAAGGCTCCTTATAGTGTCTTCAAGACTGGCTACTTAATGCTTCAATGCCTTTTCAAACCTAGCAGCACACATCACAGTAGAACTCTGTTCGGGGTCATGAAATTGCCGAATTGAGGTTCGGTGCACACAGAGTATAACTATGACGTGTTGGAGTAGGCGTAGTGTCTGCAGCCCATTTCGAAACGTGTTGCACCATCTAGCATTGCTCAGTGCCTGACCTCGTTCAGTTTCTGTTAGTAGATAAACCAGTGAATACTGAGAGAGAGAGGGAGAGAGAGAGAGAGAGAGAGAGAGAGAGCGCAGATTGAAACATGTCGAAAATATGAAAGGGTAGACGTTCGATACTAAACAAACTTGTGGACGATTCAAATGTATTTTGAGGTACAGGAGGAAGGCTGTTCTTTCGATATAGTAAAGATGTATCTGGTAATTCTCTGCAATGAATTCTAAGTGAGTTTGTTTGGTTTATGTTCATTATCTTTTCAAAGCTCTACACATTTTTATCCTGATTTTTTTCAAGCTTTATACTTTTATTTGTATAGATACAAGGCGTTTTTCTTTACTAATCATAGTATGAGATAATTATTCTGTGCTACTTTATACATTTGAACGATACATGTAATGCCAATGCATATAATGATCTACTTTTGGAACAGATTATATCTCAAGATGAGTATATCCTCCGTACTGCCCTCTGTTTATACCACTGACATAACTGTGAGCGCTTCAGAAAACAAAACCGAGCCCTAGTGATGGATCCCAGTGCATGAGGAAATTCAGGGCAATGAGAAAACGAATGAACTTGAAAGATAGGAATGGACAGCTGTAACCAACACAGGAGCCACCTCTGGGAACACCAGGGTGTCCGATTAGAGATACAATAACAGGTATAACAACAATTTTTACCTGAAACAAGCTTCTAGGAATACGGCATGGGAAATTTTTTATTAAAAACCATGCAAATTTATTGCTGATAAACTGCTCAAATGCAGCAAGTTTCAAGTAAAAACAATATTCATTTTTGCTAAAGCACAAATATGAAAGCACCTAATACACTTAATAAGGACATGTCAGGGTAATACAGACTATAGATTGTGCAGGTTTGAAGTTGAAACAGCCTATTACATAATATGTTCCTATGAGGCGCTAGCCAGCATCAAGGAGATACAACATATTTGGGAAACTCTTCATAGACCCAGGGTACTATCGCCCCATTGCACTATTGGGCCTATGCACTCAGTTAAACGTCATAGGACTATATAATTGACGTTACTCGAGGTAGCACAATAAGCCTTTTAAGACTGCAGTGCAATTGGAGCTTCAACAGACGGACCCAAGTGAAAAAAGAAGCCTCGAAATGCAAGAAGCTGTGTCCCTTGAAGCGCAGAAACACCACTAATTTTTTTAAATACATGACCTTATATTAACCTAATTCCAAGATACATCAGACTACCCCAACATAGTTCTATGTTCCACGTTGCCAAACTGCATACTTCATATTAGCCGTTGAGACACACTTTCATTCTTCATGACTGCTCAATCCTATGTATTTACTTGGCTTCTTCCAACGTAACCTGCGTTTACTAATGACAAAGCCTAGCAACAGAATTCTTTTAACTTGTGATTTTTTTTTAAAATTATTCGTTGGTTTTAATACATACAATTTATGGCATTTATTTATATTTCTCGAGTATGTGTTTATAAAATAATTATTAATTTAATAAAACCATAATTCTGGTGTCAGACGGAATTTTCTGTAGCCTCTTAGTTCTCGTGACACAGGATTCTTAAATGCCTTTCTTTGGGAAAACTTATAAATCGTACAATCGCACAAAAAGGTAAATACAAAAAAGGAAACCTAGTTTCGCGCAAAGAGAGGAATGTAAATTTCACTTGTTAGCACCGTGACTGGAAGCTAAAATATTGTCCGTTTGAAATATAATATATTTTCTTGAAAATTAGCACATTTAATAAGAGAAAATAAAAAAATTGCCCTGTAAAATGTAAAAGCTCTAGCTTAAATGGTTAGATAATAGCATTAAAAGGTTTTTATAAGCGAATTTTCTAGAATTGCCTTGCGCATTCAATATGTGCGTTCACATTTTTAAGAGAAATAATGATTATGAACATTTCTGATATTTTAATAAATTGAAATAAATATAAGGATTTTATTTAAGTTGATGTTGCATGTTGTATAGAAATATGTTCTTTACAAATTTGTTGGTATTAAAACTTTCCTTGTTTGAGTATAAATTAACTTTTGAGCCAATGAATAAAGCAGTCGTAAAATAAATCCTTAAAAGTTTATATAGTACATTTGAGATTAACATGCTCATTTTCATACATATCAGAACAAAACTGAAATGTAAGAAATGTGTATCATTCACAAAAATATAAAGCAGAAGAAATCATAACGGAAAGAAGAAATGGTATTAAAGGTTAGCACATGAGTGTTTTAAACAAAGTGAAAATGTTCGACCAATATTATTTACGGATCTCTATAGAATTTAGGTATATAAGAATCCAAAATCTAAATTTGTCTCTTTCACCTTAAGGCTCAGTCCAAATGGCCCTTAACCGGCAGTGTACCTAAATAATTACTGTAAATATATTTTAGCTTTAAATTGATGATGTTTCACTTGCAGACTGTCGAAACACAAGATTGGTTTTTAAGTTCCGTTCGTGTCTGTCTTAAACTGGAATTTCTGCGCGTTGACTTTTAGCCTAGTGCTAAATTATCAGTCGGATCGAGTTATAAATGTCAAAAGTTCACTGATAACGAAGCGGTAATAAGCACAATCAAATATCCTTGAGTTTCTTTCTCTCTCCCCCTCTCTATGGGTTGAAAGGTATATTGATTATCCAACTTCAAACCGCTAAGATAATTCAGCTAAAGAATATCACAAATACTTAATAACCCATATGAATTCATCTAAAACTAACCTTTGCAAATCGAGTGAGATAGCTCCAATACTAACGTCTGTGCCTAGCATTCAGAGGTCCCGGTTTCGATTCCTGGCGACCGCCCACTCATCTTGGGATATTCCTGATTTCCCACTGATCGACAAGGTGAATGCTGGGATTGGTTTCTGCTACCTCGGTTATCTTTCCCTCGTTTCCTCTCATGTCATGTTTCCGTGATGCCGGGCATATGGAGCAGTTGCTTGCACTCTGCAACCCAGAGAGATGTCTCGATTGTTAGAGTAGCTTCACAGTTCTTCTGTTTTTGCTTCCTAATGGTGCGCGGGTGCTCAATTTTGGAAGTGTTAGGAACTTCTGACTGTTTTTGTGACTTGTCTATCTGCAGATTGAGGCCTCCTACGAATCCTTCTCTTCATCCGTACCTTCCGGAGGGGGGAACCACAATACATCCACAATGATGTCGCATTGAGCGAGATGTCATCCTCCGTTTCAATATTCTAATCTATTTGAAATGGAATATCTGGTAAGGTTGTACCAGCAAAGCCAGATGAACGCGCGGTTAGCCCTTATTATAGGTCAGGGAGTGTACAACCCATGACCCATTAAAGCAGCCCGTGTCAGTCGATAACATTTCTGCTTTCTTCTCTATTACACACAGTAGTACTCGATAAGGATAAACCAGTAGGCGTATCGGAAAGTGCTCATAACATTCGTAATAAGAAGCAGAACGAGATAATAAACAACCATTGCTAGGATTTTTTTCAGACAGCTTCATCTATACATGGTTCAAAAGGTGCTGAACCAAAGGTAATACGGATAATTCCTAAAATGTTAATGTGGTTAAAAAAAAACAACTTCGTAAAACTTACTTTTTCATTATTTCTTTTCAGATATTTTTCAGTTGGCTACGAAGTCTATTCTCCTGCTTGAAAGGTTTTTTATGCATTTCACTCTCCCTCTCTTTCCCCCTCTCCCTCCCTGTGTGAGGCATTACATTCTTAGAGCAATAGACAGTCAGTCATTTGGAAAGCTTCTCACTTGATTAAGTATTAATATCATCTCTAGCGCAGCATAACAGCTGCAAGTAAATTAGTATCAGGTTTAGTTGCTCTCCATTTCTACAAATGTCCACAGTTATCCCTTCACAGCAAATTCCTAACGCTTTAAAGAGTGACAGCTTTACTGCCAAGAAGCATATGAAGGGTCTGAGTGCAAACATAACCCGAGCGCTGAGTGATTTGTGTGCCTAAGTGACGCCAGTCCCCATGGCCACGCTCGCTAAGGATCCTAGCTGGTCTTGACCAGACTCCGGTACTGTTTAAAGAAAAAAAAAAAAATGTGGACAGTATCGAATGAAACTTTCGAAATAGTCGAAGGTCTCCTAATATCCATTAATCGATTGTTACCCAAGTATTCGGGCTTTCGCCTGGTTTTGAAATGTTACTGTACTATTTGTTGATTGGTACGACAATCGACAATCCCCTACCACTTTTCAAGTAGCTCTCCTCGGTTATATATAACATTCCAAAGCGTGACAGCTTTACTGCCAAGAAGCATATGAAGGGTCTGAGTGCAAACACAACCCGAGCGCTGAGTGATTTGTGTGCCTAAGTGACGCCAGTCCCCATGGCCACGCTCGCTAAGGCGCCTAGGTGGTCCTGACCAGACTCCGGTACTGTTTAAAGAAAAAACAAATGTGGGCAGTATCGAATGAAACTTTCGAAATAGTCGATAGTCTCCTAATATCCATTAATCGATTGTTACCCAAGTATTCGGGCTTTCGCCTGGTTTTGAAATGTTACTGTACTATTTGTTGATTGGCACGACAATCGACAATCCCCTACCACTTTTCAAGTAGCTCTCCTTGGTGAACCAATGCAGTTATGGTGCCAACCCCATTCCAGAGAGTATAAAGTATCTGTTTTATTCTCTTATTTGTTTAACACTTTGGCAATCAGCCATAAACATTATACTAAAGAACGCTATGTACCAACTACTGAGAAAGAAAAAAAGTATACAGTTGGGCGACTAGGCATACTGTTTGTTCTAAACATGTGCATTAACATTGATAATATCGCTGGCATCAGCCACCATTTTGTTTCTGATGCACTGTGCTGGAAGGTGGCATTCGTTGTACTTGTAAATAAATATGAAACCATTAACTTCAAATTTTCACGCAATCCCTCTCTCCCTCTCTCTCTGTTTATTATTTTTCATAACAGGAGGTTAAGTTGTAGTAATATTACTGTTTTATGTTTCCTAGCCAACAGCCACGAGAACTATTGTAGCTCTTCGCCTGTTGTGTATTAAACTCGAGAAACACACGCCCATGTGGAGCTTAGAATTTTAGCAATGCTTTACATTCAATTAAATCCATAATATCAATGAGCCAAATTTAGAACCAAAAACAGAATAAGAACTACTGGTCTCCCCATATTGCAAGGGAATAATCTTTGGCGCACTCATTTTAACCACAAATCAAGTAGATATGAAATAAGAATGCGATATAACCGGTATATTATAACCTCAAATTACTGAACATAACCACAGATAATTCTGAAACAAGTAGGTATATAACCTTAAAAACGGAAGTTATTTGTTTACGATTTTTATTTACAAATAGGGTTCAATTTTAGAATTACGTTATTTTATCTGATTTAGAAACGGTATGCTTTTACAATCCAATGTTCATGGAATTAATTGTCGCTTTAATTGCTAGAGAATAACTGCAAGCACTTGTTTTAAAACTGCAAATTAAGGCGCACTAAAGCCTTCTCATATTGTTCGAGTGCTGCTACTTCATGCATTTTGCGTTTTTATATCCGAATGAAAAACCAATTTACTCGATAGTAATTTCGTACTATCGTATTACATTCAACTGTCGAAAACAGTCACTTGTGCCCAACACTAGTGTTTCTGTTCCGGAGCAGTTCCTACTGAGCAGGAATTAAACTGTATCACACCAATAAGTTTAAGAGAGAAAATTCTGATGTTTTATTCACATGACTTAATCTACGTATTCTGCAACAAATTATTCATAGAAAAGCTTATTCTTCCCTCTTCTTCATGCTAATTGCGATAAATTATAGCAGAAACTGTTTTATTACTTAATTTCTCTTAAATAGAAGAGAAATAAGGGAATAAATAAGACTAAAGCAATAATCAAATCCTTTAAAAGCTGGTCGCTATGTAACTCAATTTAAATTCCCTTCCCTTTGCATGACCAAGATGAAAAAAAGTGAGTAACGACTTCCCATTTAGGAAAACTCTGGTATTGGACATTTTAAAATCAATTACAAGGAATGTCTTGGAAATGGTTTTGTCTGCAAAAATAGATGTCTGAGATAAGATGTGTGTTTCAAGGAAACCTACATTTTTGTGTAGTGAGCCTTTGTTTATCTCTTAGGGTTTACCAGTTATGCAAAAGTCACTTATAATGAAGAGAACTTCGGAATCTATTTCCCAGAAATTCAGTGTACATATTTTGTCATGTAAGTATCTTTAACAGGCGGTATTTTAATCAAAACCGTTACATCCATTTTTGAGAAAATCGAACATTTCGAAAAGTCTTCCTATAAAGGGTAATTTGGGGGTGGCATTTTACTGAATCCTCGTGTAGCATCCTTGGAAAGCGTTAAACTTAAATACTAGGTTTCGTATCTAACCGACTTTTCGCTTTTTAGTTATGCTGACCACAGGCACAAATAGATGCGAGTGCGGACCTTTTTCTAATATTTTTTTTTATTCAGGGGTCCTCAAAGCATGTATATAGATGAAATCTTGGTTTCGAATTTTTGGATGGAATACAATATTTTCTCTACTACAATATAAAATGTGCCCAGTACTCGGCAGAAGAAGTAAAAAGTTAGGAGAAGAAAATCACTTTTCTTTTAAACCATCCATATTCACAACTGCTTTCTAATATTTAAGGGCATCACAGAATAACGTAATGAGATTCCTAAACGTTTCTACAGGTTTTATTTTGTATGCCATGCAGAATCTTTCCTAAAGGTATAGAAATTTATACCACTTTCATCCTTGATAAGTAATGTAGGGTTTTTAAGCCTTTTGCTTTCATTACGTCCTCTTCCTTCGGCCCATTTATTTTGAAAACGAAGTTGTCGATTCTATTATGATTTGACTTTAAGCAGAATACGTTGTAAATCAAATATATGCTATCAATTAAAATATATAATATTGTTGCATATTAAATATGAATTTCATTTCTAAAAATAAGTAAAATCCGAGGTGTTCTATTCATAAGACTTGCTCTACTTCTTCTACAAACTATTGTTACAGAAGATTATTCTTCTATCTGCGTTATGCTAATCCAGATAAATATTAGCAGAAATGTCCTTGTTACTTGCTTCCTTATAAGCAGAAGGATAATGAGGGAATGCACTAGGCTAAGGCGATAGTCAAATGTTTTAAAAGCTGTCCCTGTGCGATTGCCATTGAAATTCGCTTCTTTTCATGGCTAGGGTTAAAAAATAAGAAACGCCGACAACTATCTGCTTCAGAAAACTTAGTATTTTAAAATTTAAACTAACAAGGAATATCTCGTTAATGCTTAACTCTAGAAAAAATGTATGACAAAGACAAACAACTTACTACACAAAAAATGTAGATCTCGATTAAATACAGAATTTGTCATACACAGATTTTCTGTAGAGCTAGCCATTTCAAATATATTTCCAGTTATTGGTCTCCAATTTAAAATATCTAAACATGGCTCAAACTACTAGTCCTTCGCATTTTCGCATCTCTTTTGGTTTTCTCTTGGCTGTGATAATAACATAGAGACAGCTTTTAGTAGATTTGACTATCGCTTTAGCCTGGTGTATTCCCTTATTTCCTTCTGCTTACAAGGAAGCAAGTAATAAGACAATTTCTGCTAATGATTGTCTCGATTAGCATGTTGTAGTTAAATGAATACTCTATTGTAAGGATAGTTTGCAGAGCAGATAGAGAAGGTCAAATGAATAAAACATATTAGATTTCTACTTTCTCTACCACGTATTTTGAATAGTCGGTAGAGAAGATTCCATCCAAAAATTCGACACAATGATTTCACCAGAGGGAAAAAATGCATTTTTAGAAAAAGTCTCTGTGTGTGTATGCATGTGTAAACAGTGTAACTCAAAAACGAAAATTTTGCTAATGCCAAATTTGGAATTTGAGTGTCATGCCTTCCAAGGATGCGATACGAAGATATAAAGGAAAATTCGCCCACGTCAGACTACACTCTATGGGGAAGATTTTTTAATGTTTGGTTTTGTCAAATATGTTAAATTATTTTAATAAAATTTGCATACATTTAAAATATTTACATGATAATTAAATTTTATCTTGAATTTTTTGAGAATAGCCTGTGAAGTCCTCTTTATTCAGATTGTATACCTAAGCTTTTATAACTTGTAAATGTTAGCAATATATGAAAACGTAGTACACACAAAAAATAGATTCGTTTGAAACACAGTTTGTTTTACATAACTTTTTAGTGCCGTGAGCCATTTCTGAGATATAATGGGTCAATGGTTCAATATTTCATTTCTTTTCGATGTTCAGTTGTTCGCGGTTGCATGCAAAGAGAGTGGTATTGAAGGCCCGCATTAATCATTTCACTATCAGTATTCCTTTTGTGTTACAAGGAAATCTGAAGTGTATCTACAAAGGCTTATCTAATTTGAGAGCTCTTGTGATTTACCACAAAAAATGAATCTTTGGGGAACTTAATGTGTTTCAGCACGTTAGCTCAGTTGTTAGAGCATCCGGATGTAGACCGGGAGATCCGTGGTTCAAATTGGCTACGGCATTGCATTTTTCAGTTTGACTCTACCTTTCCAACTTTCTTAAATATAGTTTGTATGCGACACAGAGAGAGAGAGAGAGAGAGAGAGAGTGTGTGTCTCATGAATGTGATACCTAAGGTTTTCTGTATTTCGGAGCTTCTTTATATAGGGATGTCTTGGCAATACCGACAGTATAATGTATTTGGGAAATTATGCAAATTGTTGAATGATGCTCAGCACAACTGTTGGAATTAAACATAACCGTGACTTGTAGTGTTAATTTCACAATATAAGGGGCTCTGAATCACAAAAAAGAGTCAAAAAGTTCAGTGTATGTATGTGTGTGTGATAGAGAGAGAGAGAGAGAGAGAGAGAGAGAGAGAACAAGCATATCTAAAAAAATTGTTTAAATACCAAACTTAATATAAAAGTTCAGCATCTTCCAAGGATGCGACACAAAGGTTTTTCAAGAACCCCCCCTCCCCAACACAAACCACTCCTTACATGGAAAGTTTTTCGAAAATTTGAACTTTTTTTTTCAAAACAGGTTAACAAATTTAATTAAAATAACTTTAGTTTAATATATACTATGTGATCAAATGTATCCGGACACCTGGCTGAAAATGATGTACAAGTTCGTGACGCTCTCTATCGGTAATGCTGGAAGGCAATATGGTGTTGGCCCACCCTTACTTAGCCTTCATAACAGGTTTCACACTTGCAGGCATACCTTCAATCAGTTTTTTTTTTTGTAGTGTTTAACGCCCGCTTTTACTGCTCTGGCACCGCAGGCGATGACACTGATGATACATGAAGATGGCGCCCCGGTGGAATGAGATGGCGGGGGAAACCGGAGAACCCGGAGAACCCGGAGAAAACCCACCCCTGCGCCGCTTTGTCCACCACAAATCTCATATGCGGTAGCTTGGGATCGAACCCGGGCCGTCTAGGTGAGAGGCGAATGGTCTACTCGGCCACGGCGCGGCCTTTCAATCAGGCGCTGGAAGGTTACTTTACGAATGGTAGCCCTTTCTTCACGGAGTGCGGAACTGAGGAGAGGTATATAGGACGGTGAGGCCTGGCAGGAAGTTAGCGTTCCAAAACATTCCAAAGGTGTTCTATACGATTCAAGTCAGGACTCTGTGCAGACCAGCCCGTGCAGTATGAACAGGTGCTCGATCGTGTTGAAAGATGCAATCGCCATCCCCGAATTACTCTTCAACAGTGGGAAGAAAGAAGGTGCTTAAAGTATCAATGTAGGTCTATGCTATGATCGTGCCACGCAAAACAACAAGGGGTGCAAGCCCCCTCCAGGAAAAACACGACCGCACCATAACACCACCGCCGAATTTCACTGTTGGCCCTAAACATGCTGGCAAATGACGTTCACCAGGCACATTTTTTTTATTCCCTGTTTATATCCCCCCCCCTAAATTTAATGTATGATTACTGGTTTTACTGTTCCTTTACACAAACATATAACACCCATGCCCAAGGTTGGACTCGAACCCACGATCCCCTGCGCACGAAGCACCAAAGCGAGACACCTTAGCGAGCGTGGCCATGTGGACCGGCGGCAGTCGCCATACCCACACCCTGCCATCGGATCGCATTGTATATGTGATTCATCACTCCACACATGCTGCCACTGTTCATTCGTATAATGTTGTTATTCTAAGCGAGGCGCCGATTGGCGTTTTCCTGAGTGGTGTGTGGCTTATGATCATGGACTGTACGGTTTCTCACCTCACCCCTGTCATAATACTTGAAGTGGATCCATATGTAGTTTGGAATTCCTGTGTGAGGTCTGGATGGATGTCTGCCTATTACTCTTTTCGACCCTCTTCAAATGTTGGCGGTCTCTGTCAGTCAACATACGCTTTTGTGCCGTATAAGTCTCTTCACTTTTCCAGTTCACTATCACATCAGAAACAGTGGGCCTAGGGATGTTTAGAAGTGTGGAAATTTCACGAACAAACTTCTGACACAAGTGACACCCAATCATCTGACGACGTTCGAAGTCCGTGAGTTCCACGGAGTGTCTCATTCTGCTGTCTTACGATGTCCAATCAATACTGAGGTCGCGGAAGAGTACCAGGTTAGTAGGTGACAGCACAATACAGCTAAGATGAAAAATATATGTTTTTGGGGGTGTCCGGATACTTTTGATCACGTAGTGCATGTTCATGGCAAATGAAATGTGTAACTTGAATTATCTGGGAATAGTATCTGAGGCCTCTTTATTTTGGATGCTTTTTGTATAATTACTAAACTGTAAGAGATAGACAAAACCATACTTCACAAAAAAGGAATAACCCGATAAAGCACACAATTCGTCAATTTTTTTTGTTCTTAGAAACAACCATTTCCAAGAATTTGCTTGTTATTGGTTTCAGTTTTACATACTTTAACTTTTCTCAAACGGGATGTTCTCATTCATTTCATATCTTTGTTTTACTTCTGGGCATGCAAAGAGAACCAAATTTCAATTCTATCGTATAGCGACCAGCTTTTAAACCATTTGACCATCGCTTTAACCTAGTATATTTTCTTACTTCCCTTTTACTTACAAGGAAACAAGTAATAAGACATGAAATGTACATCTTGAATTTTCTGGGCATATAATGTGAAGATCTCTTCATTTTGATGACACTTGTGTAACTGGTAAACTGTAAGAGATAGACAAACCCTTACTACACAAAAATGTATATCTCGCTAAAACACACAGTTTTTCAAACTTTCTTTTTTCGTACAATCAACCATTTCCGAGAACTTTCTCGTTATCGGTTTCAATTTTAAAATAAACTTTTCTCAAACGGGAAGTCCTCATTCATTTCACATCTTAGTTTTACTTATGGGCATGCAAAGAGAACCGAATTTCAATTCTATAATGCAGCTACCAGCTTTTAAATGGTTTGACCATCGCTTTAACCTAATGTATTTTCTTATTCCCCATTTACTTACAAGGAAGCAAGTAATGCGACATTTCTTTTAACGTTTATCTTGATTAGCATAATATATGTAAGGTAATATAAGAGTAGTTATTTGCAGAACAGATAGATTCTGTGTATAGGAATGGTCACCTTACCGAGATTGTGGGTATTTGGGAAATTGTGCAGCTTGAAACATTTGAAACTAAGCCTAACCTTGACTTGTAGTGTCATTTTCACGACATAAGTCACTCCGAATCACAAAAAAAGGGAAAAAAAAAAAAATCGAAAACGTTCAGTCTGTGTGTGTGTGTTTTGTAGAGACAGAGTGAGTGAGAGAGAGAGAGAGAGAGAGCGAGAGAACAAGCATAGCTCAAAATCTAAAAGTCGGTTAAACATCAAACTTGATAGATAGCGTCAGACTGAAAAATGCAATGCCATAGCTGGGATTTGAACCACGGATCTCCCGATCTCATGCCGGTTGCTCGCCTTTGAGCTACCATGGCAACATGCTGGCATAGCATTGAATTTCTCAACTGATCCGTGGTTCAATTCCCGTCTATGGCATTGAATTTTTCAGTCTGACTCTATCTATCCAACTCCTGTCCTACACACGGCTTGTGTGAAAAAACAATTTATCCAAACTTGATATTTAAGTTCAGCGTATTCCAAGGATGGTCCTCTCCTTAGCGCGGTGGGAGGCCTGGATTCGATTCCCAGTACCGGCGTGGGGATATTTCCCCCGCTGGGAGACCTGGACCGGGGTGCACTCAGTCTCTCGAGGTCCCTTGTGGGCCAATTGAGCAGCTACTTGATGGTGAAGTAGCGCCTCCAGGTCATGAAGACCGCATTAACTACCCGGGGGGATTGAAGCGCTGACCACGTCTCACCCCCGAATACTGCACCCCATTCATGATGTCTGTAATGGACCTAGATGGGGGACGCAGCGGCCGAGCGGTAGGCCAAGGCTCTGAGCTGTGCCAAGGAGTCATATTCCAAGGATACGACAGGAAGGTTTTCAAGAAAATCCCCCCACCCCAAACTAACCTTCACATGGAAGATATTTCGAAAAGTTGTGCTTTTTTTTAAAAAAAAATGGCTAACGATTTTAATTAAAGTGTCATACGTTTAAGATACTTTCATGGCAAATGAAATGTATACCTTGAATTTTCTGGGGATAGCCTCTGAAGACCTCTTCATTCTGGTTGGTTTTTGTATAACTGGTAAACTGCAAGAGATAGACAAAAGCTTTTAACACAAGAAAGACACATTTTCCTAAAACACACAAATTGTCATATTTTTTTTTATTTTCGCAGACTCAAACATTTCCGGAAACTTCTTTGTTATTTGTTTCAATTTTAAAGCACTTAAACTTTTCTGAAACGGGAAATCTTCTTAGAATGGCTATTTGCAGTACAAGTAGAGAAAGTCATAAGATTTTCTGTATTTAACAGCTTCTCTCTGCACGAATGGTCTCCTTGCTGAGAATGTGGCATAGTTGGGAAATTATGCAGCTTTTTGAATGGTGTTCATCTTGAAACAGTTAAAAGTAAACCTAGCCGTGACTTGCAGTGTCAATTTCACGACATAAGTGGCTCAAAGCATAAACTTTGTTTTCAAGAAACAAGCGTGTCTATAGCATGTGGTAAGCATAATGTACCGCCAATAAAGTACTCAAGAAGGAATTGTTTATTGAAATGCGGCTTCTTTGTGTTTCAGGTGCATGACAGACTTGATGCACATCCCAAAGTTCACTTTTTTCAGTACGCGTTCCTTTGAAAAGGATAGCGAGTAATAAAACTGTTACGCAAAAGCATAAGAAGCATGGAACACGCCGTATCTCTTCACTTTAACAGATAAAAAGTTGATCATGAAACATGAGAGATATTTTTGCATGTGTGAAGGATCGCCCTATACTTATAGTCGGCGCTTCTCAAGTACAAAGCTAGGGCGCTCAATAAACTAATAGGTCGTAATAACTACTATGCCCGGTCCACGCTTTCCTCCGAGAAATGGAAAAACTCGTTTAATACCACCTTACCATCATGTCTACTTTTCTTCCGTTTCGCCTCTAAATACAGTTCGTTGCACCTTTTTCTGCATTATCCCTACTTCTTTTACGTATAGAATTAGGTGATACAAAGACCGGAACTTTCGCAGAATGCCTTTTTAAATTCTATCTTCTATTTGAAAGTGAATGTGTAAGATTTACATCCTTGTGATTGAAACCTGCAGTTTTATGTTGTCTTTTTCTGCCATTTGGTAAAATAGCCTAATTGCCAATATCAAATTCTTGTGCAGTCTTTAAGATTATTATTATTATTATTGTTATTATTACTATCATCACTATTATTATCATCATCACTATTATTATTATTATTATTAGTATTATCATCACTAATATTATTATTATCATCATCACTATTATTATTATTATCATCATCACTATTATTATTATTATTATCATCACTATTATTATTATCATCACTATTATTATTATTATTATTATTATTATCATCACTATTATTATTAGTATCATCATCACTATTATTAGTATCTTCGTCACTATTATTATTATTATTATTATTATTATCATCATCACTATTATTATTGTTATTATTAGTATCATCATCACCATTATTATTAGTATCTTCGTCACTATTATTATTATTATTATTATTATTATTATTATTATTATTATTATCATCACTATTATTATTAGTATCATCATCACTATTATTATTAGTATCATCATCACTATTATTATTATTGTTATTATTAGTATCATCGTCACTATTATTATTATTATTATTATTATTATCATCATC